>CAJQUN010000537.1:0-353468 GCA_907163345.1 Haberlea rhodopensis
AGGTTGGTATGGGCGAACTTTGTGAGTCTCTTTCGTGTTAGGTTGATGACCTTATAACATTGAGTGTTAAAGGAAATTATGTTAATTGCCATGCCATGATAAAGTATCATCTGTTGAGCTTCCCGATTGGCTTTTTATTGAAAGCATGTGCCACACATAGTGGTTAATACACTAATTAAGGGTTAAGGGCTTGGGGTCCTTACATTAGTGGGTATAAGAAGCGTGGTTGCTCTGGGGGCTGTTAAGGGCCTAAGACGTTATTGATACACATACTTATGCATGATGGCATTAATGTTGTATGACACAACTAGTTGTTTATGTGATTTTTCTGATATGAAAAGTGGTATTGCTAATCAGTTTGATTGCAGGAATCGTGTGGAACACGATAGGATGGCATTAATAGTGATGTCTGGCACTCCGTGTGTTATGTGCCAAGGAATCTGATTTTGTAAGAGAATCAGGCAAAGGATATTTCCGAGGTGGTAACATGTCTTGGTATACGTATTGACTTGCAAGTGGTTGCATTTGCATTGGATGATTGCTGCATAGCGATATGGCTATTGTTGCTAACCATGATGGTTGCAGGTTACAGGAAATATGGAGTACGTAAGCGACGTACGGGTATCCCCAACGGTAACATGTATTCATGTTTGTCTGTGTGACACATGATGAATGCAATGTGATGCATTACGGTTATGATACATGTTATTATGCATTGTTGTTGCATATTGTTGATATGATTAAAGAGGTGTATTCCACGAGTCAGGGCGATCACAGTTAAGGTTTAATGCTTACGCTTTATCGCTGCGCATGTGGAGCGGGAGGGGGGAGGCTCGCTGGCACAGGAGCGACGTATACCATACTGACGAGGAAGAGATACCGCTAGTATGAAGAACGAGATGCGATAAAGCTTGTGTCCCGCTGTGTCGATTATATTCTCCATTGTGATGACACGGATGATAGCGGTGATGTGTCCCGAGCTGTGTCGATTTATATTCATTCCATTGTGATGACACGGATGATAGCGGTGATGTGTCCCGATTGTGTCGATTGGATTTCATTCCATTGTGATGACACGGATGGGTACGCGGGTGATGTGTCCACTGTGTCGATTTGTATTTATAGCGACGGTTCATTCCGCTATATTGATTGGCGAGGGTTCATTCCGCCAGGTGGTGGTATTTATAGCGACGGTTCATTCCGCTATATGATTGGCGATGGTTTATACCGCCGGACACGGATGATAGCGGTGATGTGTCCCGCTGTGTCGATGATGATGATTCACCTCTTTGTGATTATTGGTGATGATTCGTGCCGCCGTATATATAGATAGCGATGCCTCTTTCCGATATTATGTGGACGATGATTCATGCTCAGGTGTATAGCGAGGTTTCATGCCACTTATTATATGACGAGGTGTCATGCCGTCGATTCTATAGCGAGGGATTGTGCCGCTATGTATCAGCACAGGATTTTGCCGCCTTCGAGCGATGGGTGCTGATTACGCACTATTATTGAGCGACGGAGACAGGTATGCCGCTATATTGTTAGCGATGAGGTATGAGATATTGCTATTCTATTAGCTTTATTGTATCTGGCATGCGTTGTATACATGTTTTATTATGCCTATTTTACTAGCATGATGGTGGATAGACATGTATCGTCACTAGTTGACAATGCCTGTAAGATGCATGAGTTGGCATGTATCGTCACAGGATGACGATGACGATGGTGTAGGAGATGTCTTCATTAGACATGCATCATCGTTATGATGATCGAGTGCGTTGAGTATACGTATTCAGTGGTATGCTTGGGTGCCAGTACCGAGCACAAGGTGGTGTGTGCGGCACGATTGACGTGACCCTTATACCGAGCGGGTTGCTCGAGGAATGGTTGGATGCGCTGTACATGTGATTGTAACCGCAGCTTACGTTTGGGGTGATCATTTTACGAGTGATGATACCCTTGAGGTATGCTTCGTTGGAATGGCTCTTGGCCATGTGATTTGACGACAGGAGTAATCACGAGGAGGAAATTACTCGCTTCCTGTCGAGTGTGACATGTGGGTAGACCTGGGTCACACCAACCCTTGAGGTGTAGGATGGTGGGTCCTAAGGGAGTAGGATCAGGTTATGTTAAGTACATAGGGACATTGGAGTGTCCAGGGTGTATCGGCATTAGAGGAATGTTGGATAAAGACCCACTACTCTATTGAGTTTTCTTCCCCACGTATGGTATGCCGTGATGAAACATCATCTTATTGGTAGGTTTTGAGGTGAACCTAGAGAGGCAGCACTAGTTTGTCCTGCCGTGTGTGTGCAGCACCATGAGGGGCTTGCTAGAGCCGTTATACTGCTCGTTGGAAACCAAGTTAGCAATCGTAAGGTGATACGATGTGGATTGTGGTGGACTCTAGTAGTCACCACGTCATTTGAGACTGAGGTTGTGCATGCCTCACTGAAACGTGTATACGTTTGTGTTTAATCTTGGTGAGACTTGTCTGGGACAGCTCAGGATGTTGGAGTACCAACAAGAGAGTCATCAGGTCCGTTATTGACTCAATCTAAGGGAATCCGTGTATTTGGGATGCAATGGGTGTTATTGTATCCAGTTTTTCCGAACAGTGGTTCGAGACTAGTGGGATCTCGAGTTCGATGGCACTTCCCTTGTGAGGAAGGGGGGTAGTACTATACCTATTTGGGGAATCTTTGAAAGATTCGGTAAGTTGGTGCATGTGGTTGTTGATTTTGAGAATCACGCCGTGTTGTTGATCGTCGATTTTCATTCTCCACTGGATGGGAATGACTCAGGATTGACGGTTGTGTTTGGGGCTTAGGGGTATGTTGTAGATACCCGAGCCAAGTGCATTGAGTATGCATGCGATGTCAATACTTAGGCAGGTATACCGGTGAGTATACGGATACCAGTTATTGATTTCCTTTCTGTCAAGCATAGAGTTATGCTATTTTAGGATGGTTAAATCTCTGATGAGAGATATGGAACACCTTGAGATTGGGAATCTCCATGGCACGAATTTTCGGATTTGTTGGGTGTCGCTAACGACACAAGCGTTGAGGATGCAATGGGTTTATTGCATGCCCTTTCAGAATTTTGAAACTCTATGGAGTCTCGATTGTTTATTACGGCCAGGATGTGGTTCATTGGGACATCCGGAGGTGGACATCTTGTGAGATGTCTTTTGTGTTGAATCTGTGGCCGTGAGTTGCCCATCCGAGTTTGCAGAGGGTGCAACTGCTCCTTGGATGGAGGTGGTCTGTATAGCGGGAAAAACCAGGTTTGGTAGTGTACACCGTGGTGTACTAGTGTTTCCCTCGTAACGATGTATGTGAGACATCGTGAGTCTTGGTAGAGATGTCATGGAGATGATATCTACGATAGAATCAGGAGCGATTCGAATCCTTACAGTTTCAGTTGACTAACTGCTTTGGGATTATTAGCGTTGAGCTGTGCTGACGCTCTTTGACGTTATGATGGATTTGGAAGTCTATTCCACTCCAGAGTTTGACACGAGGTCAACGTTCTCACGGTTGAGGGTGTCATTCAGGATGCGTTCTTACTAGTTGTATTAGAGCTAAGGATGACTGTCCGATCTACAGTCGTAAGTATTGGTTGTTTTTGCAGTCATGAGAGACTGCCTTTTTGGAATGACCCGCATCGAAGTTTATGGCTCTATATTGTGGTGTAGCCCGGGTGTTACGTGATACACCGGTGCTAATTTCGAGGACGAAATTCTTTTAGTGGGGGATATTGTGATGACCAGGGATTATAGGTGTTAATCCCGCAGTGTTAATAATCCCTAAAGTGGTTTTACGTGGCGATTGGAATTTAATCGAGGTGTTGGGCCTTCTGGGCTCGTTTATTTGGGTAGTTGGGATCGTTTGGATCCAGAGGTTGAGATTGTATTCTCATTTGGGTGAAAAACCTAAGAGTTGGGTTTTTAGTGTGTCTCGGGATCTCGGGTGCTGTGTGAGCACCGGTATGGGGTTTTGGAGTTAGAGAGAGGGTTTTTGAAAACAGATGATTTTTAATGAATCTTGATATATTTGTGGGGCTATTAATTTTTCGGGGTATTTTTGCTATATAAATACCAATTGAACCCAAAATTTTAGAATTTTTTTCATTTCAGCCCCAATTTTTCCTCCCTCTCTCCCGCGCGCCCCTCCCGTCTGCTACAGCCTCCTCCGCCGCTCTCAGGCGCTTCGCCCGCCGCCCGTTCGGCGCATGCGACCTATCACCGGCTTCGTCTCGTCGAGGCGCAGCTAACCCCTCCGTCAATTCGAAGTTTCATCGCGATTTGAAGTCGAATTTTGGCTGGAAGCGCCGATCCCCCAATTTCTAGGGTTCATCGGATTTCGTCCGATTTCTTCCGATTTTCGATTGGGTAACCTCCCTTGCCCCTTGGTCGTCGTTATTGTGTAATTCCCTGCCATTTTTGTATTCAATTTGTTCGAATATTGCTGTTGGCGTGAGTTGGTTCGATTTGAGCGCTGGTTGCGTGAATAAGGTTCGAAAATTTGGGGGTTTTTGGCAAGGATGATGATTCTTGCTTGGATAGCTTAATTCTCTTTTTAGATGAATTATGGTGTTTATTTGGGTTCGAAATTGTGAGATTCGGGTTCGATTTTTTTTTGTAGGGTATTCTTGAACAAATTTCGATATTGTCTCATTTATTTCCCTCCCTGCATGTACCCTGCCCCGGGTCTTTTAAAAGGTTAATTGTCGTGTGTTGACAATATTTTGAGGGTTATAGGTGTGCTTGAGCATGGGTTACATGTTCGTAAATAATTGTGAATTATTTATCGTGTTAGCACATCATTCCTCGGGGCATGGAACTCGGGCAAGGTTTGGCTCGGACTTCGGAGGTTTAAGGTACGTGCGACGTACGAGCATTTCTATATATTAGGGCATTTGTGAATGCATAATGAAATTTGATTTCATTGAATAATCGCGCATGAGGATTATATATATATATGTTGATATAGCCAAGGAATGACCCAAATCTTGATATCGCCGCTTGTAGCGTGCGTGACACTAGAGTAGGATGACTCTTACATGATATATTGGGGTACTGGGTTTATATGACCATTGTAGGGCATTTGAGATGCCTGAGAATGATCGTGGGATCATGTATTCATTATAAGGCATTTGAGATGTCTAGGTATAATGAAGAATTGGTAAAATAAATGCTAGGCATTTGAGCTATCTGTAATTGATAGCGAGGTTGTGAAATCAGTATTAGATATTGAGATATCTATATTTGCATGTTTAATGAGTTGCAACCACTATCTGTTGATATTCGAGTATTAGGCATGCGATGAGTTAATCAATGCGTTGATTTACTGATTTTTGAGATTTGATGAGTTTGATGATTGTGAGAACATGGACAGTACACGGAATCCCGGATGAGGATGTTGCCATCCAGGGAGTATCATTTAAAATTCATTTATATTTACTTGTGTTGTAAATTATGAATTTCATTATTGTGATTATGAGATTTTGTGTATTGGTATGCTCACCCCGTTGGGGGCTGTCTCTGTTGGGGCAGGTGAACAGGTGCATCGATGGCTGTGGAGCTGAGCTCGAGCTGTTGATTTGATGTACTCACAGGATCGTGGTACCAGGGCTTGATGGAGCACGGTATCGTATAGAGTAATTATATACACCCGAGGTTTATATACACATTTATGATGCTCGCATGTGAGCACGGACATTCTTGTATATGGGTTGTATATAAAGGCATGAGCCTTCCTCTCTTTCATTATATGTTGCATGCAATTGTGTAGAATTGCTAATGATATGAGAGTCGTTAGTGTATTATGTGGGTGTTGAGACCCATTTATGTCGTCATATGTGTGGTGTCTTCCCTGGCTGGGAATTTACTTGGTATTACTGCTTTCTGATGAGTATTATGTTTTCCCTGGCCGGGAATTATGTTATGTGTTGTGCTTTTACTTCGGGATAGCTATATTTATGGGGAGACTCTGCCCAAATTTTTATAAAAGTCCACAATGTGAAAAGTGGCAAAAAGGGTTGGTATTGGGCGAACTTTGTGAGTCTCTTTCGTTGTTAGGCTGATGACCTTATAACATTGAGTGTTAAAGGAATTATTTTTAATTGCCATGCAATGATAAAGTATCATCTGAGCTTCCCGATTGGCTTTTTATTGAAAGCATGTGCCACACATAGTGGTTAATACACTAATTAAGGGTTAAGGGCTTGGGGTCCTTACAGTTGACCTTTTAGATTTTCTCATTGGCTTGAGAAATCTTTAGTTGGGGGCTATAACCATGTCACGTTTTCATTATGTTGATGTATGAGATGCATGTTTAATGTTTTATTTAATATTGATGCTTATATATATATATGTAGATATGTATATATTCATATATGTACTGGACATATTTTCAATATTAATAAAATCATGAGATCAATAAATCCCTCTTATAATATTAAGTTTAAGATGCCTTCCAATTAAAAATACTCGTCAAGACTTCGATTGAACATGTGTGTGTTTGGCCAAAGCAAAGCACCGTGACAATCTTAGTAAGACGCGAAAGGATAAAAGTGATATCCGTGTTATTTTAAAAACAAATTGGGTTCGGCTTAACTAGCGTTATCTCAATAGGATTGGGAACGTAGAGGCACGGGGTTGGATAATAATTCATTAGATGAATTTGAACAAAGTGTTGTTAGTCCAACCATCCAAGAATTACATGTGATGTAATTGACAAAGTGTTGTCTACCTAAATAACCGAGTCTTGGGTGATTAGCCAAAGCTAACTCAAGATTAAGTGAAATATGGATCTTGGCCCACTAAAGTTTTCGAGGGTTGATAATTTTAAACAAAATAGTGGGAGTGTCATTTAATATAAGACCATATTAAATGATTAAAATCATAAACTTATTTTGCATATTTATATTGTAGATATCCATGGCAACCAACAACGTTACTAGCACATTATCATTACGATCGGTCCTTGAGAAGGACAAACTTAATGGGACAAATTTCCTAGACTGGTATAGGAATTTGAGGATTGTCCTCAAACAAGAAAATAAGCAATATGTCCTTGAGGAACCCTTACCTGCTGAGGAGCCTCCCTTGACGGCTGCTAAAGCCGATAAAGATGCTTACAAGAAGCATCAAAATGACGCACTTGATGTTGGGTGCCTTATGCTTGCCACTATGAACTCTGAGCTTCAGAAGCAACATGAGGAAATGGAGGCGTTCGATATGATCGAGCATCTAAAGCAACTGTACCAACAACAAGCAAGACAAGAGAGGTATGACGTCTCTAAAGCATTGTTCCAGTGTAGAATGGTAGAAGGAAGTCTAGTTGGAACATGTACTCAAGATGATTGGGTATATTGAGAATCTGGAGAAGCTGGGTTTTCCTTTGGACCAAGAGTTGGCCACTTACGTGATCTTGCAATCGTTGCCTGAAAGCTTCAGTCAATTTGTCTTGAATTACAATATGATTGAAATTGAAAAGACTCTACCACAGTTACTTGGCATGCTTAGAACTTTTGAAGCAAATAGCAAGAAGTCTAAGCCTACAAATGTTCTTATTGTGAATAAGAGCAAAGGAAAGACTAAAGCTAAGAGCTTCAAGAAGAACAATAAGGTCCTTGTTAAGTCTAAGCCACATGCTTCTGCACTAAAGCCAAAGGGAGGAGTGGCAAAGGAAGGGAACTGTTTCTATTGCGGTGAGACCGGTCATTGGAAAAGGAACTGCAAAGTATATCTGGAAGATCTTAAGAAGACAAAGGGAAGTGTGACTTCCAATTCAGGTATTTTTGTTACAGAAGTCAATTTATCTACTTCTTCATCTTGGGTATTAGATACTGGATGTGGATCTCACATTTGTGTAAATGTGCAGGATCTCAAAAGGAGTAGGACGTTGGCGAAAGGCGAATTTGATCTCCGAGTTGGAAATGGAGCAAGAGCTGCTGCATTAGCTGTAGGTGATTACCATTTATCTTTGCCTTCTGGTTTATCATTGATTTTGAAAGACTGTTATTTTGTGCCGTCTATTACCAAAAATATTATTTCTATTTCTTGTTTGGACAAGTGTGGATTTTAATTTTTGATAAAGGACAACTATTGTTCTATTTATTCAAATGATATGTTTTATGCAAGTGCACAAATGATTAATGGTCTTTATATATTAAATCTAGATATGCCCGTCTATAACATTAATACTAAAAGGATTAAGAATAATGATTCTAATCCAACTTATCTCTGGCATTGTCGCTTGGGCCATATAAACGAGAACCGCATATCGAAACTTCATAAGGATGGAGCATTAGATTCATTTGATTTTGAATCATATGAAACATGCGAGTCTTGTTTAATGGGCAAGATGACTAAAGCCCCATTCAAGGGACATGTTGAAAGGGCAAATGTTTTATTGGGACTAATACATAGTGATGTATGTGGACCAATAAGCACACATGCTAGAGGTGGTTTTCAATACTTCGTTACATTTACTGATGACTTCAGTAGATATGGTTATGTGTACCTAATGAAACATAAGTACGAAACCTTTGAAAAGTTCAAAGATTTCAAGAATGAAGTACAAAACCAACTTGGCAAAAGTATCAAAATCCTTCGATCAGATCGAGGAGGTGAATACTTAAGCCAAGAGTTTCATGACTATCTAAAGGAGTGTGGGATAGTCCCACAACTCACTCCTCCGTATACTCCACAATGGAATGGTGTATCCGAGAGGAGGAATCGAACTTTGTTAGACATGGTTCGATCAATGATGAGTCATGCAGATCTTCCGATATTCTTTTGGGGACATGCTTTAGAAACAGCAATATTTATACTGAACCGTGTTCCATCTAAATCAGTGGAAAAGACACCATATGAGATATGGACTGGGAAGCATCCTAGTATGTCTTTTATGAAGATTTGGGGTTGTGAGGCTTTCGTGAGACGTCACGTCTCTAACAAACTTGGACCCAAATCTGATAAGTGTTTATTTGTGGGGTATCCTAAGGAAACGAAAGGATACTATTTATATTATCCCACCGAGAACAAAGTGGTTGTTGCTCGGACTGGTGTCTTTCTTGAAAGAGAATTTATTTCTAGAAAAACTAGTGGGAAACAAATAGAACTTAGTGAAGTTCAACCACAAGAAAACATTGAACATGATATTGAGATGGAAACAGAGCAGACACCACAAGTTGTTGTGGATAAAGTGCCTGCTCAAGAGACACAAGCCCAGCGTAGGTCTGTAAGAGAACACCGGGAGCCACAGAGATATGGATTTCTTGTGACTCAACAAGGTGACTTACTACTTATTGACGAGGATGAGCTGTCATCTTATCAAGAAGCTATAATGGGCACTGATTCTGAGAAATGGCAAGAGGCCATGAAATCTGGGATGGAATCCATGTATGCAAACCAAGTATGGACTTTGGTTGACCCGCCTGAAGGGGTAAGACCCATAGGGTGCAAATGGATTTTCAAGAAGAAGACCGACATGGATGGTAATGTACAAACCTATAAAGGTCGACTGGTAGCTAAAGGTTTCAAACAAATTCATGGTATTGACTATGATGAAACTTGTTCACCAGTTGCCATGGTTAAATCCATAAGGATCTTACTTGCAATAGCTGCATTTCATGATTATGAAATCTGGCAGATGGATGTCAAAACAGTTTTCCTTAATGGAAATCTGCTTGAGGATGTGTAGATGACACAGCCCGAGGGTTTTGTCAATCCAAAGGATGCTGGAAAGATATGCAAGCTACAACGATCCATTTATGGATTGAAGCAAGCTTCTCGGAGTTGGAATCTTCATTTTGATGATGCAGTCAAAGAGTTTGGTTTCATCAAAAACGTAGATGAACCTTGTGTCTACAAGAAGGTCAATGGGAGCATAATTATCTTCCTAATATTGTATGTAGATGACATACTTCTAATTGGGAATGATATCCCTGCCTTACAATCTGTAAAGATTTGGCTAGGAAATTGATTTTCTATGAAAGACTTGGGTGAAGCCACCTATGTATTAGGAATCAAGATTCTATAGAGATAGATCGAGAAGATTACTTGGCCTAAGTCAAAGTACATACATAGACAAAGTGCTAAAACGGTTTAGCATGCAAGAATCTAAGAAAGGATTCGTGCCTATGACACATGGAATACATCTCTCGAAGGATCAGTGTCCTTCAACACCAGATGAGAGACAACGCATGAGTAAGATTCCATATGCGTCAGCTATTGGATCTATCATGTATGCCATGATATGTACTCGTCCCGATGTCTCGTATGCTTTGAGCATGACGAGCAGATATCAAGTTGATCCAGGTGAAAGTCACTGGATTGCAGTCAAGAATATCCTGAAGTACTTGAGAAGAACTCCAAGCACGTCTTTGGCTCCCTGTTGTGAATGGTCTCCTCATCCCGGCACCTTGGTCCATCTTCATTGATCTCCATCAGCAAAATAAACTATACTATATAACAATTACATGATATAGAGAATTCCTCGAGTTACATTCGAGGGGAACATAGGGGAGGGATAACATTTAAGAAAAATAGAGAAGGCACGACAAACAGGCCGTATTAAATTACAAACATTCACAAAATCCTATCTAATAGGTCATAGGGCTATAACCATGCACCATGCTCAAACAACACATAAAATATGCTATAACAATTAATGAATTAAATTCTAACATTTTAAAATTTAATTCTAATAAAACTGTAAAATAAAATTTTATGAAATTATCGTACGCTCGGGACATCACATGCCACGGATACTTGGCGCCCCTCAAGCCATGGACTTGCTAACCCTAGAAAGCCCACGATTGCAGCCATGTCTTGGTCCAAGGTTCGAAAACCTAGCCTAACCCACGGCCCAACCTGCACGAGACTAGGGTTCGAAACCCTAGCCAAGTCGGCGGCGGCTTGGAGCTCCTCCAACCAAAAGGGTTCGAAACCCTAGTAATTGGCGGCGGCGGCCGAGAGCCATGCGCGAGCCAAGGGTTCGAAACCCTAGCCCTTTGATGGCGGCTCGGCCCATGCTCGAGCCTAGGGTCCGAGACCCTAGCTCCATGCGGCGGCCGTGAGATTTCATGTGAGCCAATGGCTCGGTTTTGATCACGAATTATCATATACTTCGATCCGTAAATTATATCATATATAATATTGCGATAATTCCCACAAAATCGATTAATACATATCATATATGAATTAAACAATTTTAAAGCATGCAAAAGATTCAAAACATGATTAAACAATTAATCACATAAATCTGATATGAGCTTTGTACACGGCTCTGATACCACTGTTAGGAATCAATCAAGCAATACGCAGCGGAAAATAAAACTTGATTCCTACCACTGGACCTATACAAAGTTAATCATACCGAGATTGATAAGAATCATACCCTTGTAGCGTGTTTGTAGCAGAATCCTCGTTGCTAGACCACGAGTCACGAACAAAGATTTGCACCTTCGTCTCTACGGTATCCACACGATCAAATCAAAAGGGTGTTCAAGAACAAGTTGCTAGACTCGTTCTTAAACCAAAACTAGACTCACGGTTCAAAACCGATCAAAGGCGGCCGTTCACCACCCACTATTGCACGGCGGCGGCGTGAAGAAAATGGTGAGAGTGAGGCGGCGGCCGAGAGTTTATGTGGGTAGCTCTTAGGTTTTAATTAACTCTTTATTAAACTAAACCTTGTTAGCATAATATAATACATATTAGATTTAATTAAAGGGCTTTCAAAAAGCCTTATTGGCCCATACCCAATCTATTAATTAAATCCATACATCTAATACTTATAATTAAGACTCTTCTTAATTAATTAATTCATCCAATGAATTATATCTCCCTTTATCGATTTAATCTTTTGTGTGACCCGATAGGATCTTGCAATGTTGGCAGCGACATAAAATCTAATTTTATGTCACAAGCAATGAGCGGTATCTAGCAACACATCAAGGCTAACCAAATTACAAAAATGTCATTGACTCGACATAACATACGAACTGCGATAATATTAACCATGTAACTTAATCCCTTTGTCCAATGTGTTTAGATTCAACATGAGTCATGGAATAGTCATACTCATATATTCAATCTTTTTTCTTGATCCCCAAGTAGAACTATAATAAACGAATAAGCTCGATATCACATATCGACCCATTCAAGCACGGCCATGCATTTTAGTCTTACTTGATCTAGGGCCCAAACACTTCTCCTGTTATATAGGAGGGACAAATCCTTTCTTGATCACTCAACATCCCTCTACATAATTCGTGGTGTATCCAATGATTGTCTTTATAGTTTACCCTGTTACAGGTAACGTTTGATAATATCAAGATACATAACTCCTTATGTTGGGATCTCTGGTGATCTCAAGTCGTAAGGATTACATACATTATTATCACTATGAGAATTGCTTATGACGTTCATATAACTATCCATGTAGCATTCTCATGGTGGGTCTGTCCAGTACATTGTTCTCTAACATGCACCCATGTGTTGATTTGATATCTCATATCTATGAACAATTCATCAATCAAAACATACTAGTCTCAATGCATTATCATTATCCCGATTCACGATAATACTTGACTAGGGACAATCTTTAAGAACAATACAATATTATTCTAAGGACATTAACTTATATATTAATTCATATTACACAGATACTCGAATAATATATAATAATGAATTGCCATTAACAATATCATAATACATTGTATGTCATAAACAATCATCTAATGAGTTGTCTTAGGGCATATCCCAACACTTACCACATCTCAAACATATAACTGAGCCATCTTCAAATAGGTGAAGGTCATACTATAGGGAATGAAATGAGCCACTTTGGTCAGTCTGTCTACAATCACCCAAATGGCATCAAAACCCGAAGCAGTCCTCGGCACGTTGGTCATAGAGTCCATGGATATGTATTCCCACTTCCATTTCGGTATCTCTAAACTCTTCAACTCACCAACGGGTCTCTGCCTCTCTGCCTTAACCTGCTGGCAGATCAAGCACCTCTTGACGAAAGCGATAACATCACGCTTCATTCTTTTCCACCAAAACTGATCACACAGATCCTTATACATTTTCTTCCTGCCTGGGTGAATACTAAGTCTGCTACTATGAGCTCGCTCCAAGATCCCTCTACGCAACTCCGGCGTACTCGGAACTACCCAACGCTTACCGAGCCTCAAAGAACCATCCTCAGCCCTCTGAATTTTGATGGTTGGCCCTGAAGTACTAATGATGACCATCTCTTAACCTCATCATCCGTCTTCTGAGCCCTCCTGATATTCTCATAAATATCTGGCTCAGCTAATAAGGTCGATACATGTACCGGCGATTTATCCACATCAAAATCATAGCCCAGATGGCAATAATAAGTCATCATAGCCGATAAACACATGACGTCCTCAGCAGTACTCTTCACCTTCCGACTCAATGCGTCTGCTGTCAAGTTTGCTTTTCCAGGATGGTACTCTATCTCACAGTCATAGTCCTTGAGTAAATCCATCCATCTCCTCTGCCTCTTCCCCTGTCTCTGTCCCCTCAAATCGGGGCGGGTGGAAAGTCAGGAATTGAGTCAAACTAAGCTCCCCAGGCAGTAACAACTGTGCCACCGGTTCCACTCCCATAGCAGGTGGAGGTAAATGATTTGTCTGAGCAATGCTTGCATTAACACTTCCAACATCACCTACCTCTTAATTGAGGTTCCCCAAATTTATGGCCGCCATGCTGTAACACAAGGGTTAACAACAATTCCAAAACAATACACACGCTATACCGTTAGATAACATGAATGATAATAAGCATGTTAGTATAACCATTTATACACCAATATGCACCACATGCATAAACATGCCCAAATATAAACGCCTAGCCAACTATTTGCTAAGGCTACCCTTCACTCAATCCCGGGTTCTCTAACCACTGCTCTGATACCACTAATGTAAGGACCCTAGTTCCTTAAGTGCAGATTAAAGGCATAATTAGAGCTAACATGTATTATCAGCGTATAAAAGTTTGTGTTGAGACTTTGAGCCTTAAGAATTACATGCCAAGTTAAGGACTTTCAAATGGATTAATTGTGATATCCCCGAAATGATTATGTGGGTAATCATGCATTTAAGGGTGGTTAATTATGAACCTATATGTTTAAAGCGTTTGTATGTGGGATTAATTTATTTAATTTGATGATGTGGTTTAGGAAGCATGTTAGGTGTTTTTAATTGTTGTGTTGATGTGGTAGAATAATAAAATATCGAGGAGGGATATTTTTTTTATACATCGTATGAAATACCGGGACACAATTAAACACCACAAACCACCCCACATGCAACCACCCAACCCCCACTTGCAGCCAAACCCACGCCCACCCCTGTTTTCTGGGAAAGCAGTTTGACTTGTAGGCATGTTTGGACTTAGATATTTTGGGTCTTGCCTCTTCCAAGAGCTTCCTTCCTTTTTCCCTTCTTTTCTCTGCAACTTGGTCGAGTTCCAGGAGAAAAGTGATCGGGTTTCATGCTTCTTTTCATATAGAAAATCGAAGGGCAAAAGTGGTGAGGAGTCACATTTTTTCCCAGTTTTCAAGTTTCCTGGCATGCTTGTTCTTTGTAGCAGATTTGGCATGATAGTTTAGAGTATGATGTTATCTTGTTATGAATACCTTTTTGGGATGTTTGTGAAGCCTTTAGCATGTTTAGTTAAGAAACTTGCATGCTTTATGTGCTAGATTTGTGGTAGAGAAAAGGGCTCCTCGAACATCCGAGCAGAGAAGTACTCTGTTTTCCAAGTTAGGAAGGGTTTTACCATGATGTTTCGAAGCATGCTAACTTAGGTTTTGGTTGAACCTTTGATGTGTTTTTATGTATGGTAACTTGTTGAAGGTACCAGTATATTTCCTTGAGCATGTTGCATGTGTTATGTGAAAGATTTAATCATGTGAAAGGTAGTGTTCGAAAATTCTGGGCAAGGTTCAAGTGCCCTGTTTTCTGGAAATATATGTGCGGAGAGTACTTTTTTGAAGGTGTTATCATGCATGATAAACTTAAGTTTTGGAAAAACTTTGATGTAAAAATATGCTTGGTAGTTTTGTGAAACCCATGGCATGTTTAGTTGAGCACGGTTTATGTTATATGTGTTAGTTTTGATAGCATGTAAAGAGGTGCTCAAGAATTCTGGAAATGAAAATGTGCCCTGTTTCCAGAAAAAGTTGATCCAGTACTTGTTTAAATGATCGATGTTTATGCATGTAGGTTTATGCTAAGGGTGTATATTTGGTTTGAATACACTCAGGGTAGTGTAGTTCTAATGCTAGCATGATGATCTTAGTATGTATTATGTCCTACATGTTAGATTTAAGGGTATAAATATCGGTGTTAAGCAATTCTGGAAAATCGCCGAAGGAACAAGGTTGGCGATCGATCGCCAAGGAGGCGCGATCGATCGCGACGTTCCAGTGGGTTTTGGCGATCGATCGCCAATATTGGGGCGATCGATCGCTGAATGTTTTTTTTTGGTATGCGAGGCAGTAGCATCTCGCGATCGATCGGGGCTCATGGGCGATCGATCGCGAGATGATATTGAAGGATTTATTTGGTTTTTTTTTTATTTGGTTTTGCTTCCGGATTATTATGAGGTGCCTAATATTGTGTTGTGTGGCTATGTAGAACCATCCCAGGTGCCAGCACAACCGAGGAGATAAAGTCGATTGACTCCTCTATCTTTTGAAAGGTACGTAAGCGACGTACGGGCATCCCAACGGTAACATGTACTTTATGTTTGTCTTTATGACACATGATGAATGCAATGTGGTGCATTATGGTTATGATACATGTTTTTATGCATTGTTTTTGCATATGTATGTTGTGAAATATAAGAGGTGTATTTCACGAGTCAAAGTTATCTTAGTAAGGATTTTAATGGCTTACGCTAAAGTCCATTGGAAGCGATGAAGAATTCCGCTTACATGGAGTAGCAATGCTAAAGTCCATTGGAAGCGAGGAAGAATTCCGCTTACATGGAGTAGCAAGAAGCATTAAAATGTACTAATGATAAGGGCTCAGGATGAAATAAGGATTTAAGGGAAAAGGGAATGTCATGACATTGCATATCCATACATTCATATAATGTGTTTCTATTATGAATTATGGTACAGGGACAACCAATGGGCGATATAAATGCTGGAAATACAGGAAGGACTTGTGTTTAAGATTTGCATTTATGCCTTACTTTCATATTATGTTAAATATGAATTGTGTTATGCTCATGTGTTGGGGGTTGTCTTTGTAGGTGCTTTTGTTGACGAGAACCAGGGCCGGGGTTGATATGCTGAGCTGTAAGGAGTGCTACAGGATTAGCATGTTAGAGTTTTTGTATAGCTTCTACTGAGTAGAGTAAGACTATGATGTAGTACCTTTGTAGGAAGTACGTCTTTCCTTTTGGAACATTTTGGTACTGTAATCTCTAAAGCTCAGGTTAATCAACACGGCACATTACTCTGATATAATCACATGTATGTTTAGTTCTCTAAATTGCACCTTAATATCTTGATGTGATAACGGGGTCTCACATTTAGTGGTATCAGAGCAGTGGTTAGATAACCAGGGAAGAGTGAAGGGTAGCCTTTAGAGACAAGTTGGCTAGGTATTCATTTAGGCATGCTTATGCATGTGATGCATATGGTTGTATACGTGATATACTAACATGCTTTGAATATTTTACTCTTGTTATCTAACGGCTTATATTATGAACTGCTTTTGGTATTGTTGTTAACTATTGTGTTGCAGCATGGCGGACCTCAATGAAGAGGTAGGAGATATGGACAGTAGACATGCCAGTATTGCTCAGCCGAACCCCTTACCACCACCTGCTGTGGGCGTGGAGCCCAGTGTACAGATATTACTGCCAGGGGAGCTCAGTTTGAAGCAGTTTCTGAGTTTCCATCCGCCCATGTTTGAGGGGACTGAGTCTGGTGAAGTAGCTGAGGAATGGTTGGAACGTATAGAGCAGATACTTGTGACTGCACCTTGTGCACTCACGGCATGGCTGAGGTTAGCAGAGTTTCAGCTGGCTAAGAAGCCTGCTATGTGGTGGAAGACCACCGTGATGGAGCTGAGAGCTCTAGGTATGGCAGTTGACTGGACTGTATTCCGGACCCGGTTCCTTAACCGGTATTTCTCTGCAGCTGCCAGACAATTGAAGGAGGATGAGTTCAACAGTTTGAAGCAGGGTAGCATGTCCGTAGCAGACTACGCTATGCAGTATTCCTCACTGCTGAGGTATGTACCTCATATTGCTGTCAGCAGCCATGCCAAGATGAGGAACTTTCTGAAAGGTCTGAGGCCGGAGCTATTCGATAGGGTTATCTCTAACAACCCCAGCTCGTTTGACGACGCCCTGACACGGGCAGAGTTGGCAGAGATTGCCGTAGACGCATACAAGGATGTTGTACCCCCTTTTGTACCATCACAGAGGCCTACTACTGATAGTCTGAAGCCACGAGGGGATCAGTTTAAGGCTCGTGGGGCCTCATCATCTTCCAGGTTTAGTGGGAAGAAGTCTCATGGACAGAAGCAGAGCACCCGGGGGCACACACAAGGAAACAGGACAGAGGTAACCAGGTGTACCAACTGCGGAGGATGGCATTTGTTACTTGACTGTCGAGGTTGCTATATCTGTGGCAAGATGGGCCACATAGCTCGGGGTTGCCCCAATCGGGCAGTTCAGACGGATTCAGGGCCGAATAGGCCAAGGTTTGATGCTGGGAGGGCACCACAGAGGCAGCAGTTTGCACCACGACCCCTGGGAGGTCAGACGACAGGACCGCCGCAGGGACAGGTGTATGCACTGACCAGGGAGCAGGCCGAGGCAGCCCCAGAGGAGGTCATTGCTGGTACGTGTCATTTACTTACGTACCCTGCACTTATATTGATAGATACAGGTGCTTCCCATTCCTTTGTATCTACTGCCTTTGTGGAAGGACACCATTTGTGCTCGTCTCTGTTACCCACGCCTCTCATGGTCTCGACACCCACGGGGAAGCATGTGATTGCAGATCGACAGTTATCAGATTGCCTCATTTATTTTGAGGGCAATGATCTGAGGGCCGATTTGATTCAGTTAGAGATGGCAGACTTTGACTGCATTATCGGCATTGATGTGTTGAGCAGATACCGAGCTATGGTAGATTGCCAAAAGAGGATGGTTCGTTTTCTGTCTGATCAGGGGTTCCAGTGGACTTTTTATGGGGACGGCTCTCGTCCAAGGATACCAGTAATCTCGGCGGTTAAGATGTCGCGGTTATTGGAACGTGGCCATACTGGGTACCTTATTTATGCTATGGATGCTTCAGAGGAGAAGGAAGTGAGAGCCGAGGACATTCCAGTTGTGGCAGAGTTCAGTGATGTGTTTCCAGATGAGATTCCGGGATTTCCGCCAGTCAGGGATGTGGAGTTTGCTATTGAGCTGCTGCCAGGGACATCAGCCATTTCCCGTGCCCCATACAGGATGGCACCGGCAGAGCTGAGGGAGCTGAAGGTACAGTTACAGGAGCTCCTCGACAAGGGATACATCCGCCCTAGTGTATCGCCTTGGGGTGCGCCAGTCTTGTTCGTGAAAAAGAAGGATGGATCAATGCGTCTGTGCATTGACTACAGGCAACTGAACAAGGCTACAGTGAAGAACAGATATCCGCTTCCGAGGATTGATGATCTGTTCGACCAGCTTCAGGGTACGGAGGTGTACTCCAAGATAGATTTGAGGTCAGGCTATCACCAGGTACGGGTTAGAGCTGGTGATGTCCAAAAGACGGCTTTTAGAACTCGGTATGGGCACTATGAGTTCTTGGTGATGCCGTTCGGTGTGACAAATGCACCTGCAGTCTTTATGAGCCTGATGAACAGAGTATTTCAGGAGTACCTCGATCAGTTTGTGATCGTGTTTATTGATGACATCCTAGTCTATTCGAGGAATGAGGAGGATCATGCCGATCATCTGAGGATAGTACTCCAGATCCTCAGAGATCATCAGTTGTACGCCAAACTCAGCAAGTGTGAGTTTTGGCTGAACAGTGTTGCATTTTTGGGCCATATCATATCACGAGAGGGGATATCAGTAGACCCGAGGAAGATAGAGGCAGTTATGGATTGGTCTACCCCTACTTCAGTCAGTGAGATTCGAAGTTTTCTTGGTCTGGCTGGCTATTATCGACGTTTCGTCGAGGGTTTCTCAAAGATCGCCAAGCCACTTACCCAGCTGACTCAGAAGGGAGTCCCATTTTGTTGGTCAGAGGCTTGTGAGCAGAGTTTCCGGGAATTAAAGCACAGACTGACTACTGCGCCAGTTCTAGTGATACCCAAGGAGAACAAAGGATTTGTTCTTTATACCGATGCATCTCTACAGGGATTAGGGTGCGTGCTGATGCAGGACAGACATGTAGTGGCTTACGCTTCAAGACAGTTGAAGCCACATGAGATGAGGTATCCAGTCCATGATCTGGAGTTGGCAGCTATAGTGTTCGCCTTGAAGATATGGCGACACTACTTATACGGTACCTCATTTACCATCTTCACTGATCACAAGAGCCTGAAGTTCTTGTTTACACAGGCTGAGCTGAACATGAGGCAGATGAGATGGATGGATGTGGGGTCTTCCCACCTTAACAGTGATTACTAAACATAAAAAGGATTAATCATGCATTGATAACGTCTTAAGGATTCGGTTGTTACATGAGCTAATAGGATTACAGGCCAAAAAGTTACAAAACTTTAAAATAGTTCATTACATTCCAAAAGAATGTCATTTAGATTTACACTACTCCTAGAGTAGATACTAATCATAACTTGAAATCCTAAACGTTCCTGAGTCCCTCGTAGCTCACTGCCTCAACCCGACCCTTAGTCCTTTCATCCAAAAGCGTACCTACAGGGACAACACATCATGAGCATATACAATTTCACTTAACAACATATAAACATTATAGTAAATGCATGAAATCTTAGTTAAGTAAATATGCTGGTTATTCATTAACTTCTTATTGTTGTCCCTGATTCATAATCATGCATATGGGGCACCTTACCCCGTGGCACCTTACCACAATAACATCGCATGGCTACTTACCATGTGGGGCACCTTACCCCGTGGCACCTTACCACAATAACATCGCATGGCTACTTACCATGTGGGGCACCTTACCCCGTGGCACCTTACCACAATAACATCGTCATATAAACATCGTTTACACATCATCATATAAACATCGCATAAACATCATGATTTCATCGTATACATATTCATGCTATAAATGCATAGACATAGTGTAAGGATGTATTTTACCGTCCGATGCCCGTACGTCTCTTACGTACCTTTTCAAAAAGAGGAGGAGTCAACAGACCTATCTCCTTGATTGTGCCGGTACCTGGGGTGGCTCTACACAATCACATAATACAATATTAGGCACCTCATATTAATCCGGAAACAAAACTTTAATTAAAACCACATAAATCCTTAAACATCATCTCGCGATCGATCGTCCAAGAGCCCCGATCGATCGCGAGATGCTACTGCCTCGCATACCAAAAAAATTTAATCCGCGATCGATCGCCTCAAAATTGGCGATCGATCGCCACAACTCACTGGAACGTCGCGATCGATCTCGCCTTCTTGGCGATCGATCGCCAACCCTGTTCCTTTGAGCGATTTTCCAGAATTACTTGGCACAGTTAATCATACCCTTAAAACTAACATGTAAGACATAATACATGCCAAAGCCAACATGCTAGTAGTTGCACTACACTACCCTGAGTGTATCCAATTCGAATTTACGCCTTAAACATGAGTCCACATGCATAAACGTCGACCACTTATACAAGCACCGGGTCAACTTTTCTGGAAACAGGGCATCACAACTTCTACCCAGATTTTCGAGTACTACTTTTTATAGCAACGATTCTCACATATAAACCATACAACATGTTCCAACATATATGCTAGGGGCTTCATAAAACATCTATGTAAGCACGTAAATTCAAGTTTTCATAAAACTTAAGCTAGCATGCATCCTAACATCCTCATAAACTTTGAGTTCATCCATCTTTCAGAAAAACAGGGCATCCCATCATAACCCAGATTTTCGAACACCTAGTTTCCAAGTCGGAAATCTAACACATAAAGCATGCAAGTTACTTAACAAGACATGTTAGAAGCTTCATAAACATCATATAAAAGTACTCATAACAAGAGTTCATCAAACCCTACACTATCATACCAAATATACTACAAAGAAAACATGTGCTAGAACTCTGAAATCTGGGAAAAGAATGACTCCTCACCACTTTTTGGCACGACTTTCCTTCAAGAAAAAGAACAATAAAACGTGATCCTCTTCTTCCTACTTGCTGTCTGAGTGTTTTTAGAGGGTTTGGAGAGAAGGAGGAGAGTTTGGAGGAGATGGAGTGAGTAAAGAAGATGGACCAAAAGTCCTCCCTGGCCACTCTGCTTTTCCGAAAATAAGGGTAGGGGCATGGGTTGTGGCCAAGTGGGGGGGGGAAGGGTGGTTGCATGTAGGGTGCTTTTGTGGTGTTTAATTGTATCCCGGTATTTCTTATGATGTATAAAATAATTTCCCTTGATATTTCACAATTGCACTACATCATCACAACAATTAAAAACCCGTAACATGCAACCTAAACCATATCATCATATCATAATTTTAACCCCCAATTAAAATACCATGACCCTCTTAAGTACATCATAATTCATCATCGTAGCACATAATCATATAACATTTCGGGGGTATTACATTACTCCCCTACTTATAAGATTTCGTCCTCGAAATCCACATGCATCATCATAACGGAACTAAACATAAATACATACCAGAGAATAGTTCCGGGTAGTGCTGCACCATATGCCGTTCCGTCTCCCATGTAGCCTCCTCGACACCCCGACGATCCCACTGAACTTTGACCATCGGTATAACTTTGCTCCGTAGTCTGCGATCCTCCCGATCCAGAATTCTGATTGGTCGTTCTTCGTAGGACATATCTGAGTCTAACTGAACTTCTGTAGGCTGTAAGACATGAGACGGATCTGGCTCATACTTCCGTAACATAGAGACATGGAAAACATCGTGTATGCCAGATAAAGATGGCGGTAGAGCCAAACGATATGCCAAAGTACCAATATGCTGCAAAATTTCATATGGCCCAACATACCTCGGAGATAACTTTCCCCGCATCCCAAAACGAACCACGCCCCTGAAGGGCGAGATCTTTAAGAAGACCCTGTCTCCTAACTGGAATTCTAGTGGTCGTCGCCGCTTATTGGCATAAGCCGCTTGCCTATCTTGGGCCGCTTTCATCTTCTGGCGTATCAACTTTATCTTACCTTCCATATCTCTGATCATATCCGGTCCTCCGACCGCTTTGCTGGTCAAGTCCTCCCAATACAGTGGTGATCTACATCGTCGTCCATAGAGAGCTTCAAAAGGGGCCATTTGAATGCTCGCCTGATAACTGTTATTATAGGAGAACTCCACCAGCGGTACTGAATCCTGCCACGGAGTATCAAACTCCATAATGCACGCCCTCAACATGTCTTCGAGCGTCTGAATGGTACGCTCTGTTTGGCCGTCTGTCTGAGGGTGATAGGCCGTACTCAGTCTCACCTCTGTACCCAAAGCTGTCTGGAGACCCTCCCAGAAATGTGAAGTGAACCTCGGGTCCCTGTCAGACACTACCGAGACTGGAATACCATGCAACCTTACCACATCCCTTATATACATCTGGGCCATCTTCAAGTACGTATATGACATACTGTAAGGGATGAAATGAGCCGTCTTCGTCAGCCTATCCACGATCACCCAGATCGCATCAAATCCTGAGGCCGTCCTCGGCAAGTGGGTCACGAAATCCATAGATATATGCTCCCACTTCCATTCAGGCACCTCTAAGCTCTTCAGCTCTCCACCAGGCCTCTGCCTCTCTGCCTTTACCTGCTGGCAGATCAAACATTTTTTAACAAAAATGATTACCTCACGCTTCATGCGTCTCCACCAGAATTGATCGCATAGATCTTTGTACATCTTCTTTCCCCCTGGGTGGATACTGAACCGACTACTGTGAGCTCGCTCCAATATTCCTCTACGTAGTTCTGGTGTATCTGGGACTACCCATCGGTTGCCCAGTCTCAAAGAATCATCCTCAGCCACTCTGAACTTGGATGGCTGACCCTGATGTACCAATGACGTCCACCTCTGAACCTCACTATCCGACTTCTGGGCCTTCCTGATTGCCTCAAATATGTCTGGCTCTGCCAAAAGGGTCGACACTCGCACAGGCGACGTGTCTACATCGAAATCATAGCCCAGATGGCAATAAGAAGTCATCAAGGCCGACAAACACATGACATCCTCTGCAGTACTCTTCACCTTCCGACTTAAGGCGTCTGCTATCAAGTTTGCTTTACCTGGATGGTACTCAATTTCACAATCATAGTCTTTGAGTAAGTCCATCCACCTTCTTTGCCTCATATTCAACTCTGCCTGAGTAAATAAGAACTTCAGGCTCTTATGGTCCGTATATATAGTGAAGGACGTGCCATACAAGTAATGCCTCCAGATCTTCAAGGCAAATATGATGGCCGCCAGCTCCAAATCATGCACTGGATACCTAGCCTCGTGTGGCTTCAGCTGCCTCGATGCATAAGCCACTACATGCTTATCTTGCATTAACACACAGCCCAAACCCTGCAGTGACGCATCCGTATACAAGGCAAATCTCTTATTCTCAGTCGGAATCACTAAAACAGGTGCTGTAGTCAAGCGACGCTTCAGCTCTTGAAAACCTTCTTCACAAGCCTCAGACCAATAGAAGGGGACTCCTTTCTGAGTCAGCTGTGTCAGGGGTTTGGCAATTTTTGAGAAACCTTCGACGAAACGTCGGTAATAACCTGCCAAACCAAGGAAGCTCCGTATTTCTGGTACAGAAGTGGGTGCAACCCACTCCATCACAGCTTCGATCTTCCTGGGATCCACAGATATCCCCTGGCTAGATATGACATGGCCTAAGAATACCACGCTGTCCAACCAGAATTCGCACTTACTAAGCTTTGCATACAACTGATGGTCCCTAAGGATCTGAAGTACCGTCCTCAAGTGCCTTACGTGCTCTTCTTCAGTCCGTGAGTAAATAAGTATGTCGTCAATGAAGACTATGACGAACTGATCCAAATACGGCTGGAATACCCTGTTCATCAAACTCATGAAGACAGCTGGGGCATTCGTCACTCCAAAAGGCATAACCAGGAATTCATAGTGCCCATATCTTGTCTTGAAAGCCGTCTTTTGAACATCGTCTTCTCTTACTCGAATCTGATGGTACCCCGACCTCAGATCGATCTTACTGTAGAGCCTCGTACCCTGCAACTGATCAAACAAGTCATCGATTCTCGGAAGTGGATACTTGTTCTTGACTGTGGCCTTATTCAGTTGCCTATAGTCAATGCATAGGCGCATCGATCCATCTTTCTTCTTAACAAATAAGACAGGCGCACCCCATGGCGATACGCTAGGGCGTATGTAGCCCTTGTCAAGGAGCTCCTGCAATTGCATCTTCAACTCCCTTAACTCAGCTGGTGCCATCCTATATGGGGCACGAGAAATTGCAGACGTCCCTGGTAGTAGCTCAATCCCAAACTCGACCTCTCTCGTCGGTGGGAATCCGGGAATCTCCTCCGGAAAGACATCAGCAAACTCTGCCACTACGGGCACATCCTCAACCTTTAACTCCTTCTTCTTTTCCGTCACATCAATAGCATAAATAAGATATCCTGAATGACCTTGTTCCAATAACTGTGCCATCTTGACAGCCGATACCAACGGAATCTTTGGGTGAGAACCATCCCCAAAGAATGTCCACTGGACTCCCATATCAGATCTGAATCGGACAGTCCTTTGCCTGCAGTTAACGACCGCCTGATACTTGTTCAGAACATCGATGCCCACAATGCAATCGAAGTCCGTCATTCCTAGCACAATCAAATCTGATCTTAACTCATTATCCTCAAAATAAATGAGGCCATCATAGATAATCTGATCATTAGCCAAACTTCTTCCTGCGGGGGTCGAGACTAAAAGAGGCATGGGCGACGGAGAAGTGCATATGTGGTGCCTTTCCACAAAACTCGTCGACACAAAAGAGTGTGACGCACCTGTGTCTATCAATATAAGAGCAGGGTGCGTAAATAAAAGACACGTACCCGCTATCACCTCCTCTGGAGCCGCTGTAGCCTGCTCCCTTGTCAAAGCATACACCTGACCCTGAGGTGGCCCCGTGGGCTGACCTCCATACTGCCTCGGTGCGAAAGGTGGTCTGTGCGGTGCTGCTCTGTCCGCAGGTCTCCCCGCAGAGTTCTGCTGTCTTCCCCTGTTGGGACACTGTCGAGCGAGGTGGCCTCTGTCGCCACAGACATAGCAGCCAACGCAGTCCTTTGCCAAATGTGATAGTCCACATATAGTGCACTGAGCTCTTCCAGATCTATCTCCCTGAGGCTGTCCTCTCCCAGATGGAGTGTCATTCCTTCCCTTCCCTTTCCATCGATTCTCGGGCCTCTTGCCACTGAATCTCGATGCTGACGTGTTCCCCCTAGGCTTAAACTGATCACCCCTGGGCTTCAAGTGGTCAGAAGTAGATTTCGGAGGGGGTGCTGGAGGTGGCACTGCATCAGGATATGCACCAACTCCCAACTCAGCTAACTCAGCTCGTGAGAGTGCATCATCAAAACAAGCAGGGCCATAAGTGATCACCCTGTCATACAGTTCAGGCCTCAAGCCCTTCATGAAGTTCCGCATCTTCGCTTGAGTGCTTGCAGCAATGTGTGGCACATAACGTAGCAAGGAGCAGTAATGCAAAGCATAATCAGATACAGGCATGGTACCTTGTCTTAAACTGGTAAACTCATCCTCTTTGGCCTGTCTTGCAGCGGCTGAAAAATAGCGGTTCAGAAACCGCGTTCGGAACATCTTCCAATTCACCTCTTGTCCCTGAGCCTCTTGCTCAATCACTGTGGTTTTCCACCACATCAGTGCTTTCTTGGATAGCTGAAATTCTGCTAACCGGATCCAGGCCGTCTTTGCACAGGGCGCTGCCACAAATATCTGTTCGATCCTCTCTATCCATTCCTCTGCTTTCTCCCCTGATTCAGTTCCCTCGAACATCGGAGGCCGATACATCATAAACTGAGCCAAGCTCAATTCCCCAGGTAGCAACTGCTGTTCAGAGGGTTCCTCACCCAAGGCTGGGGGTGGCAATGGATTCGTACGCCCAGCACTTGCGTTTACACTAATGGCGTCTCCCACTTCTATATTTGCTGCCATGCTGCAACACAAGGGTTAATAACAACACCAAAAGCAGTTCATAAAGCACATCGTTAGATAATTAAACATGTTAGCATAACTTAGAAACTTCATATGCAACATACATATAAAACATGTTCAAAAGTAAGCACCTAGCCAACTTATCGCTAAGGCTACCCTTCACTCATTCCCGAGTTATCTAACCACTGCTCTGATACCACTAATGTGGGGTCTTCCCACCTTAACAGTGATTACTAAACATAAAAAGGATTAATCATGCATTGATAACGTCTTAAGGATTCGGTTGTTACATGAGCTAATAGGATTACAGGCCAAAAAGTTACAAAACTTTAAAATAGTTCATTACATTCCAAAAGAATGTCATTTAGATTTACACTACTCCTAGAGTAGATACTAATCATAACTTGAAATCCTAAACGTTCCTGAGTCCCTCGTAGCTCACTGCCTCAACCCGACCCTTAGTCCTTTCATCCAAAAGCGTACCTACAGGGACAACACATCATGAGCATATACAATTTCACTTAACAACATATAAACATTATAGTAAATGCATGAAATCTTAGTTAAGTAAATATGCTGGTTATTCATTAACTTCTTATTGTTGTCCCTGATTCATAATCATGCATATGGGGCACCTTACCCCGTGGCACCTTACCACAATAACATCGCATGGCTACTTACCATGTGGGGCACCTTACCCCGTGGCACCTTACCACAATAACATCGCATGGCTACTTACCATGTGGGGCACCTTATGTGATGACCAGGGATTATAGGTGTTAATCCCGTAGTATTAATAATCCCTAAAGTGGTTTTACGTGGCGATTTGGGATTTAATCGAGGTGTTGGGCCTTCTGGGCTCGTTTATTTGGGCAGTTGGGATCGTTGGATCCAGAGGTTGAGATTGTATTCACATTACGGTGTAAAACCTAAGAGTTGGGTTTTTAATGTGTCTCGGGATCTCGGGTGCTGGGTGAGCACCGGTAGGGGATTTTGGAGTTAGAGAGAGAGTTTTTGAAAACAGATGATTTTTAAGGAATCATGATGTATTTGTGGGGCTATTAATTTTTCGGGGTATTTTTGCTATAAATACCAATTGAACCCAAAAATTTAAGAAAATTTTCATTTCAACCCTCATCTTTCTCTCTCTCCCGCGGCCGCGCCATTCCCGATCTTCCCCTGCCTCCGCGCGTAAAAACGCCTCGCCCGCCGCCGTCCGGCCGCCGTTCGGGGCGTGCGACCTACCGCCGTCTTCGTCTCGACGAGGCGCTCCTTTCCCCTCTGCCAATTGAAGGTTTCGTCGCGTGTGGAAGTCGAATTTTGCAGATAAGCGGCGATCCCCAAATTCTAGGGTTCATCGGATTTCGTCCGATTTTGCTTCCGATTTCGTTGGGTAATCTCCCTTAACCCTTGTTTGTCTTTTTCGTGCATTTCCCTGCTTAAATTGGTGATTATGGTTCGAAATTATTTTCGAAAATTGTAGGGTTTGATTTCGATTTTTGGGAGTTTTTGGCAGGGGTATTATTTCGTGCAATTGATCGATTATTGCATGTTTTAAGAGTATTATGATGCTTGATTGAGATTGAATTGAGAAGCTTTGGTTCGAATTTGAAGGATTTTAAGGGTTTGAATTTAAGGGCTTGTTTGGATCCGAAATTATGGGGGTTGAGTTCGAAAATGGGGAGTTTTTGTCAAGGGATGTTGATTCTTGCTTGGTTAGCTTAATTGACATTTTAGATGAATTGTGGTATTTTATTGGGTTCGAATTGTGAGATTGAGGTTCGATTTTTGTAGGGCATTCTTGAACAAATTTCGATTGTCTCATTTATTCCTTCCCTGCATGTACCCTGCCCCGGGTCTTTTAAGAGGTTAATTGTCGTGTGTTGACAATATTTTGAGGGATATGGGTGTGCTTGAACATAGGTTACATGTTCGTAAATAATTGTGAATTATTTTATCGTGTTAGCACATCATTCCTCGGGGCATGGAACTCGAGCAAGGTTTGGCTCGGACTTCGGTAATTTAAGGTACGTGCGACGTACGAGCATTACTATATATATGTGAAATGCATAAGGTGTTTTTGATTGCATTGAATGTTTTGCGTATGGTTATATATATATGTTGATATAGCCAAGGAATGACCCAAATCTTGATATCGCCGCTTGTAGCGTGCGTGACACTAGAGTAGGATGACTCTTGCATGATATATGGGGTACTGGGTTTATATGACTATATTATGAGACATTTGAGATGTCTAGGTTTGTAGAATCATGCATTCTTCGTAAGACATTTGAGATGTCTAGGTTCGTAGAATCATGTATTCATTATGAGACATTTGAGATGTCTAGGTTTGTAGACTCATGTATTCATTATAAGACACTTGAGATGTCTAAGTATAATGAAGGAATGGTAAAATAAATGCTAAGGCATTTGAGCTATCTGTGATTGATAGCAAGGTTGTGAAATCAGTATTAGATATTGTGATATCTGTAATTGCATGTTTAATGAATTTGTAATCACTATATGTTGATATTCGAGGATCAGGCATGCGATGTGTAAATCAATGTGTTGATTTACTGATTTATGAGATTTGATGAGTTTGATGTTGTGAGAACAGGGACAGTACACGGAATCCCGGATGAGGATGTTGCCATCCAGGGAGTATCATTTAAATTCATTAGCATTTACCTTTGTTGTAAATTATGAATTTCATTATTATGATTTTGGGATTTTGTGTATTGGTATGCTCACCCCGTTGGGGGCTGTCTCTGTTGGGACAGGTGGACAGGTACATCGATGGCTATGGAGCTGAGCTCGAGCTGTTGATTTGAGGTACTCCCAGGATCGTGGTACCAGGGCCTGATGGAGCACGGTATCGTATAGAGTACCTATATATATACACCTGAGGATTTATACATATTCATATTCATGATGCTCGCATGTGAGCACGATTATACTTGTATATGGATTGTATATAAAGGCATGAGCCTTTCTCTCTTTCATTTAAGGTTGCATGCAATTAGGTTGAATTGCTAGAATGATATGAGAGTCATTGGTGTATTATGTGGGTGTTGGAACCCACTTTTGTTGACATATGTGTGGTGTCTTCCCTGGCTGGGAATCTACTTGTATTACTGCTTTCTGTTGAGTATTATGTGTTCCCTGGCCGGGAATTTTGTTATGTGTTGTACTCTGTTTTGGGATAGCTCTATTTATGGGGAGACTCTGCCCAAATTTTTGTAAAAGTTTACAATGTGAAAAGTGGCACCAAGGGGTTGGTAAAGGGCAAACATATGAGTCTTTTATTGACAGGCAATGATTAAGTATCATCAGAGCTTCCCGATTGACATTTTATAGAAAGCATGTACCACACATAGTGGTTAATACACTAATCAAGGTTTTAAGGGCTTGGGGTCCTTACATTAGTGGTATCAGAGCAGTGGTTGCTCATTGGGGCTGTTAAGGGCCTAGGAAGTTATTGATAGCACATATTTATGCATGATGGCATTAATGTTGTATGACATAGCAAATTGTTTATGTGCTATTATGATATGAAAAGTGGTATTGCTAACCATTGTGGTTGCAGGAATCGTGTGGAACACGATAGGATGACATTTATGGGGATGTCTGGCACTCCGTGTGTTATGTGCCAAGGAAGCTGGTTTTAAGAAAATCAGATAAAGGGATATTTCCGAGGTAACATGTATTTTACGTTGTCTTGTTGACACATGATGAATGCAAAGTGGTGCATTGAGGTTATGATATATGTTATTGTGCATTGTTTTTGCATATGCATGTCTTGAGTCAAAGTTATCTTAGTAAGGATTTTAATGGCTTATGCTAAAGTCCATATGAAGCGATGAAGAGTCCCGCTTATATGGAGTAGCAACGCTAAAGTCCATTGGAAGCGATGAAGAGTTCCGCTTACATGGAGTAGCAACGCTAAAGTCCAGTGGAAGCGAGGAAGAATTCCGCTTTCCTGGAGTAGCAAGAAGCATTAAAATGTACTAATGATAAGGGCTCAGGATGAAATAAGGATTTAAAGAAGGATATCATGACATTTATTTGTGAAACCATACATTCTCATAATGTGTTTTTATTATGAATTGAATGTGGATGCATAGCGTATATGGCTATTGTTGTTAACCCTGATGGTTGCAGGTTACAGGAAATATGGAGTATAAAAAGGAATGATGATTATGCATTCCAGGAGTCCTGCTTATGACAGTGAGAATTTTTATACTTATGCTTGACCGCTAAAAATGTGGAGCGGGCGGGGATGCTCGCTTGCACATGGAGGCGGGGTATTCCATACGAAGCGAGGATGATATACCGCTTGTATGAAGAAGCTTATGCTTGTACCGCTAAAAATGTGGAGCGGGCAGGGATGCTCGCTTGCACATGGAGGCGGGGTATGCCATACGAAGCGAGGATGAGATACCGCTTGTATGAAGAAGCGAGGATGAGATGCCGCTTGTTAGGATGATGATTCATTCCTTTGTGATGACACGGATGATAGCGGTGATGTGTCCCGCTGTGTCGATTTATATTCATTTCTCTATGAGGACACGGTTTATAGCGATGGTTCATTCCGCTATATTTATTGGCGATGGTTCATTCCGCCAGGTGTATTTATAGCGACAGTTCATTCCGCTATATTGATTGGCGATGGTTCATTCCGCCAGGTGTATTTATAGCGATGGTTCATTCCGCTATATCTATTGGCGATGGTTCATTCCGCCAGGTGTATTGATAGCGATGCCTCTTTCCGCTACTATGTGGACGATGATTCATACTCAGGTATATAGCGAGGTTTCATGCCACTTATTATATGACGAGGTGTCATGCCGTCGATTCTATAGCGAGGGATTTTGCCGCCTTCGAGCGATGGGTGCTGATTACGCACTATTATTGAGCGACGGAGACAGGTATGACGCTATATCACTAGCGATGAGGTATGAGATATTGCTATTTTATTAGCTTTATTGTAGCTGGCATGCATTGATATACATGTTTATTATGCCTATTTTACTAGCATGTTAGTGGATGACATACGCTGATGTACATGTATCGTCACTAGTGGGCAATGTTTTAGATGCCATGAGTTGGCATGTGTCGTCACGGGATGACGATGACGATGGTGTAGGAGATGTCTTATTAGACATGCATCATCGTTACGATGATCGATGCGTTGAGTATACGTATTCAGTGGTATGCCTTGGGTGCCAGTACCGAGCACAAGGTGGTGTGTGCGACACCGATGGACGTGACCCTTATACCGAGCGGGTTGCTCGAGGAATGGTTGGATGCGCTGTACGTGTGATTGTACCGCAGCTTACGATTGGGGGATCATTTTACGAGTGGTGATACCCTTGAGGTATGCTCGTTGGAATGGCTTTTGGCCATGTGATTTGACGACAGGAGTAATCATGGAGGAAAGTACTCGCTTTCTGTCGATGTGACATGTGGTAGGCATGGTCACACCACCCTTGAGGGTGTAGGATGGGTCCTAAGGGAGTAGGATCAGGTTATGTTAAGTACATAGGGACATTGGGTTGTCCAGGGTGTATCGGCATTGAGGAATGTTGGATAAAGACCCACTACTCTATTGAGTTTTCTCCCATAGTATGATATACCATGCGGAAACGTCCGTCTTATTGGTAGGTTTGAGGTGAACCTAAAGAGGCAGAGACTAGGTTGTCTGCCGCGTGTGTGTAGCACCATGATGGGCTTGCTAGAGCCGTTACACTGCTCGTTGGAACCAAGTTTGGCAAATCGTAAGGTGATACGATGTGGATTGTGGTGGACTCTAGTAATCACCATGTCATTGAGGTTAAGGTTGTTCATGCCTCACTGAAACGTGTATACGTTTATGTTTAATCTTGGAGACTTGTCTGGGACAGCTCAGGATGTTGGAGTACCAACAAGAGAGTCATCAGGTTGTTATTGACTCAATCTAAAGGAACCCGTGTATTGGGATACAATGGGTGTTATTGTATCCAGTTTTTCCGAACAATGGTTCGAGACTTGTGGATCTCGAGTTCGATGGCATTTCCCTTGCGAGGAAGGAGGTAGTATTATACCTATTTGGGAATCTTGAAAGATTCGGTAAGTTGGTGCAAGTGGTGTTGATCTTGGGAATCACGCCGTGTATTGTTAATCGTCGATTTTCATCCTCCACTGAGTAAGGAATGACTCAGAATTGACGGTTGTGTTTGGGGCTTAGGGATATGTGGTAGATACCCGAGCCGAGTGCATTGAGTATGCATGCGATATCAGTGCTTAGGCAGGTATACCGGTGAGTATACGGATGCCAGTTATTGATTTCCTCTCTGTTAAGCATAGAGTTATGCTATTTTTGGATGGTTAAATCTCTGATGTGAGATATGGAACACCTTGAGATTGGGAATCTCCGTGGCACGATGTTTATGAGGAATAATCGTGAAGTTAGTTGACTCCCTTGAGGAGGGATTTTCTTGTGAGGGTTAAGGTATTTCCCTTATTGGTGTTTTCCTTCGAGTTATGCGACAGCCTTCCCAAGTTTGGATTGTTAAATCCGAGGATTTTCAAGGGATGGCAGGATTTCGGATTGGTTGAGTGTCGCTGACGACACAAGCGTTGAGGATGCAATGGGTTTATTGCATGCCCCTTAAGAAATGTAAACTCTGCGGAGTCTCGGTTGTTATTTATGATCAGGACGTGATTCTTGGAACATCCGGAGGTGGACATCTAGTGAGATGTCTTTTGTTTGAATTTGTGGCCGTGAGTTGCCCAAATTAAGTTGCAATGAGGCGACTACTCCTTCGATGGAGGAAGTTTGAAAGTGGAAACCAGGTTTGGTATGTGTACACCGTGGTTGTACTAGTGTTTCCCCTCGTAACGATGTATGTTAGACATCGTAAGTCATAGTAGAATATCATTGGATGATATCTACGATAGAATCAAGAGCGATTCGAATCCTTGCAGTTTCAGTTGACTAACTGCTTTTGGACTGTTAGCGTTGAGTTGTGCTGACGCTCTTTGACGTTATGATGGATCTGGAAGTCTATTCCACTCCAGAGTTTGACACGAGGTCAACGTTCTTACGGTTGAGGTGTCATCGGGACGTGTTCGTACTGTTGTATTAGAACGAAGGATGACTGTCCGATCTACAGTCGTAAGTATTGGTTGATTTGCAGTCATGAGAGGCTGACTTTTGGGATGACCCGCATCGAGGTACGTTTTACCTCTTGGGTGTTATGTTGGTTTTGGTATGTCGCTCTGTTTCAGAGATTAGATGAGAGGTAAGTATCCTCGCGTTTATTAATACGATTCTGATATGGTCAGGAATCGATGTTATGGCTTCATGTTGTTGTGCAGCCTGGGTGTTACGTGATACACCAGTGCTAATTTCGAGGACGAAATTCTTTTAGTGGGGGATATTGTGATGACCAGGGATTATAGGTGTTAATCCCGTAGTATTAATAATCCCTAAAGTGGTTTTACGTGGCGATTTGGGATTTAATCGAGGTGTTGGGCCTTCTGGGCTCGTTTATTTGGGCAGTTGGGATCGTTGGATCCAGAGGTTGAGATTGTATTCACATTACGGTGTAAAACCTAAGAGTTGGGTTTTTAATGTGTCTCGGGATCTCGGGTGCTGGGTGAGCACCGGTAGGGGATTTTGGAGTTAGAGAGAGAGTTTTTGAAAACAGATGATTTTTAAGGAATCATGATGTATTTGTGGGGCTATTAATTTTTCGGGGTATTTTTGCTATAAATACCAATTGAACCCAAAAATTTAAGAAAATTTTCATTTCAACCCTCATCTTTCTCTCTCTCCCGCGGCCGCGCCATTCCCGATCTTCCCCTGCCTCCGCGCGTAAAAACGCCTCGCCCGCCGCCGTCCGGCCGCCGTTCGGGGCGTGCGACCTACCGCCGTCTTCGTCTCGACGAGGCGCTCCTTTCCCCTCTGCCAATTGAAGGTTTCGTCGCGTGTGGAAGTCGAATTTTGCAGATAAGCGGCGATCCCCAAATTCTAGGGTTCATCGGATTTCGTCCGATTTTGCTTCCGATTTCGTTGGGTAATCTCCCTTAACCCTTGTTTGTCTTTTTCGTGCATTTCCCTGCTTAAATTGGTGATTATGGTTCGAAATTATTTTCGAAAATTGTAGGGTTTGATTTCGATTTTTGGGAGTTTTTGGCAGGGGTATTATTTCGTGCAATTGATCGATTATTGCATGTTTTAAGAGTATTATGATGCTTGATTGAGATTGAATTGAGAAGCTTTGGTTCGAATTTGAAGGATTTTAAGGGTTTGAATTTAAGGGCTTGTTTGGATCCGAAATTATGGGGGTTGAGTTCGAAAATGGGGAGTTTTTGTCAAGGGATGTTGATTCTTGCTTGGTTAGCTTAATTGACATTTTAGATGAATTGTGGTATTTTATTGGGTTCGAATTGTGAGATTGAGGTTCGATTTTTGTAGGGCATTCTTGAACAAATTTCGATTGTCTCATTTATTCCTTCCCTGCATGTACCCTGCCCCGGGTCTTTTAAGAGGTTAATTGTCGTGTGTTGACAATATTTTGAGGGATATGGGTGTGCTTGAACATAGGTTACATGTTCGTAAATAATTGTGAATTATTTTATCGTGTTAGCACATCATTCCTCGGGGCATGGAACTCGAGCAAGGTTTGGCTCGGACTTCGGTAATTTAAGGTACGTGCGACGTACGAGCATTACTATATATATGTGAAATGCATAAGGTGTTTTTGATTGCATTGAATGTTTTGCGTATGGTTATATATATATGTTGATATAGCCAAGGAATGACCCAAATCTTGATATCGCCGCTTGTAGCGTGCGTGACACTAGAGTAGGATGACTCTTGCATGATATATGGGGTACTGGGTTTATATGACTATATTATGAGACATTTGAGATGTCTAGGTTTGTAGAATCATGCATTCTTCGTAAGACATTTGAGATGTCTAGGTTCGTAGAATCATGTATTCATTATGAGACATTTGAGATGTCTAGGTTTGTAGACTCATGTATTCATTATAAGACACTTGAGATGTCTAAGTATAATGAAGGAATGGTAAAATAAATGCTAAGGCATTTGAGCTATCTGTGATTGATAGCAAGGTTGTGAAATCAGTATTAGATATTGTGATATCTGTAATTGCATGTTTAATGAATTTGTAATCACTATATGTTGATATTCGAGGATCAGGCATGCGATGTGTAAATCAATGTGTTGATTTACTGATTTATGAGATTTGATGAGTTTGATGTTGTGAGAACAGGGACAGTACACGGAATCCCGGATGAGGATGTTGCCATCCAGGGAGTATCATTTAAATTCATTAGCATTTACCTTTGTTGTAAATTATGAATTTCATTATTATGATTTTGGGATTTTGTGTATTGGTATGCTCACCCCGTTGGGGGCTGTCTCTGTTGGGACAGGTGGACAGGTACATCGATGGCTATGGAGCTGAGCTCGAGCTGTTGATTTGAGGTACTCCCAGGATCGTGGTACCAGGGCCTGATGGAGCACGGTATCGTATAGAGTACCTATATATATACACCTGAGGATTTATACATATTCATATTCATGATGCTCGCATGTGAGCACGATTATACTTGTATATGGATTGTATATAAAGGCATGAGCCTTTCTCTCTTTCATTTAAGGTTGCATGCAATTAGGTTGAATTGCTAGAATGATATGAGAGTCATTGGTGTATTATGTGGGTGTTGGAACCCACTTTTGTTGACATATGTGTGGTGTCTTCCCTGGCTGGGAATCTACTTGTATTACTGCTTTCTGTTGAGTATTATGTGTTCCCTGGCCGGGAATTTTGTTATGTGTTGTACTCTGTTTTGGGATAGCTCTATTTATGGGGAGACTCTGCCCAAATTTTTGTAAAAGTTTACAATGTGAAAAGTGGCACCAAGGGGTTGGTAAAGGGCAAACATATGAGTCTTTTATTGACAGGCAATGATTAAGTATCATCAGAGCTTCCCGATTGACATTTTATAGAAAGCATGTACCACACATAGTGGTTAATACACTAATCAAGGTTTTAAGGGCTTGGGGTCCTTACACCTTACCCCGTGGCACCTTACCACAATAACATCGCATGGCTACTTACCATGTGGGGCACCTTACCCCGTGGCACCTTACCACAATAACATCGTCATATAAACATCGTTTACACATCATCATATAAACATCGCATAAACATCATGATTTCATCGTATACATATTCATGCTATAAATGCATAGACATAGTGTAAGGATGTATTTTACCGTCCGATGCCCGTACGTCTCTTACGTACCTTTTCAAAAGAGGAGGAGTCAACAGACCTATCTCCTTGATTGTGCCGGTACCTGGGGTGGCTCTACACAATCACATAATACAATATTAGGCACCTCATATTAATCCGGAAACAAAACTTTAATTAAAACCACATAAATCCTTAAACATCATCTCGCGATCGATCGTCCAAGAGCCCCGATCGATCGCGAGATGCTACTCTGCCTCGCATACCAAAAAAATTTAATCCGCGATCGATCGCCTCAAAATTGGCGATCGATCGCCACAACTCACTGGAACGTCGCGATCGATCTCGCCTTCTTGGCGATCGATCGCCAACCCTGTTCCTTTGAGCGATTTTCCAGAATTACTTGGCACAGTTAATCATACCCTTAAAACTAACATGTAAGACATAATACATGCCAAAGCCAACATGCTAGTAGTTGCACTACACTACCCTGAGTGTATCCAATTCGAATTTACGCCTTAAACATGAGTCCACATGCATAAACGTCGACCACTTATACAAGCACCGGGTCAACTTTTCTGGAAACAGGGCATCACAACTTCTACCCAGATTTTCGAGTACTACTTTTTATAGCAACGATTCTCACATATAAACCATACAACATGTTCCAACATATATGCTAGGGGCTTCATAAAACATCTATGTAAGCACGTAAATTCAAGTTTTCATAAAACTTAAGCTAGCATGCATCCTAACATCCTCATAAACTTTGAGTTCATCCATCTTTCAGAAAAACAGGGCATCCCATCATAACCCAGATTTTCGAACACCTAGTTTCCAAGTCGGAAATCTAACACATAAAGCATGCAAGTTACTTAACAAGACATGTTAGAAGCTTCATAAACATCATATAAAAGTACTCATAACAAGAGTTCATCAAACCCTACACTATCATACCAAATATACTACAAAGAAAACATGTGCTAGAACTCTGAAATCTGGGAAAAGAATGACTCCTCACCACTTTTTGGCACGACTTTCCTTCAAGAAAAAGAACAATAAAACGTGATCCTCTTCTTCCTACTTGCTGTCTGAGTGTTTTTAGAGGGTTTGGAGAGAAGGAGGAGAGTTTGGAGGAGATGGAGTGAGTAAAGAAGATGGACCAAAAGTCCTCCCTGGCCACTCTGCTTTTCCGAAAATAAGGGTAGGGGCATGGGTTGTGGCCAAGTGGGGGGGGGAAGGGTGGTTGCATGTAGGGTGCTTTTGTGGTGTTTAATTGTATCCCGGTATTTCTTATGATGTATAAAATAATTTCCCTTGATATTTCACAATTGCACTACATCATCACAACAATTAAAAACCCGTAACATGCAACCTAAACCATATCATCATATCATAATTTTAACCCCCAATTAAAATACCATGACCCTCTTAAGTACATCATAATTCATCATCGTAGCACATAATCATATAACATTTCGGGGGTATTACAATGGACCCCCAATTAAAATACCATGATCACATCAGGAAGGCTCAGGGGACCGATGTAGAGGTTCAGAGATGGATGTTAGTGGTTCATTCAGGACAGCCATCGAGATTCAGAGTGGCTGATGACGGTTCTCTGAGGCTCGGCGACAGATGGGTGGTTCCAGATACACCCGAGTTGCGCCAAGGTATATTACAGCGAGCTCATTGCAGCAGGATGAGTATCCATCCAGGTGGGAAGAAGATGTATAAGGATCTACGCAGCCAGTTCTGGTGGAGGCGTATGAAACAGGATGTCACCTCTTTTGTCAAGCGTTGTTTGATTTGTCAGCAAGTGAAAGCTGAGAGACAAAGGCCTGGAGGTGAACTAAGAAGTTTAGAGGTACCCGAGTGGAAGTGGCAGCACGTATCTATGGATTTCGTGACCCACTTGCCGAGGACTGTTTCGGGTTTTGATGCCATCTGGGTAGTCGTGGACAGGTTGACTAAGAGTGCTCATTTCATTCCCTACTGTATGACCTTCACGCACTTAAGAATGGCGCAGTTATATGTCAGAGATGTGGTGAGATTGCACGGGATCCCTGTTTCGATTGTGTCAGATCGAGATCCGCGGTTTACATCTCACTTTTGGGAGGGTCTGCAGACAGCTCTAGGTACAGAGTTGAGGTTGAGCACAGCCTATCATCCCCAGACGGACGGACAGACCGAGCGTACGATACAGACGCTCGAAGATATGTTGAGGGCTTGTGTGCTGGAGTTCGACACTTCATGGCAGGACTCGATAGCCTTAGTGGAATTTTCTTACAACAACAGCTACCAGGCAAGTATTCAGATGGCTCCTTTCGAGGCCCTCTATGGTAGGCGTTGTAGGTCACCCTTGTGTTGGGATGACATGGACCGTAAGTCGGTTGGAGGACCTGAGTTGGTTCAGGAAATGGAAGAGAAAGTTAAGGTTATCAGAACAAAGATGAAGGCAGCTCAGGATAGACAGGCAGCATATGCCAATCAGCGGCGTAGACCGTTGGAGTTTCAGTTAGGCGACAGAGTGTTTTTAAAGATCTCACCCTTCAGAGGCGTAGTACGGTTTGGGATGCGAGGGAAGTTATCCCCGAGGTACGTAGGGCCGTATGAGATCTTACAGCGTATTGGTACTCTGGCGTACCGGTTGGCTTTACCGCCCTCTCTGTCTGGCATACACGACGTTTTTCATGTGTCTATGCTGAGGAAGTATGAGCCAGATCCCTCACATGTGTTGCAGCCTTCAGAGGTGCAGATTGAGTCCGATGTTTCTTATGTGGAGCGGCCTATCAGGATTTTGGATAGAGCAGACCGCAGACTTCGGAACAAGGTTATTCCTATGATCAAGGTTCAGTGGGATCGTAGGGGTGTCGAGGAGGCCACGTGGGAGACAGAGCGACACATGGTGCAGTACTATCCAGAACTGTTTTCTGGTATGCGTTTATGTACTGTTTTATTTCTAGTTAGCAGCATGTTTGATTTCGGGACGAAATCTTATAAGTAGGGGAGTATTGTGATATCCCCGAAATGATTATGTGGGTAATCATGCATTTAAGGGTGGTTAATTATGAACCTATATGTTTAAAGCGTTTGTATGTGGGATTAATTTATTTAATTTGATGATGTGGTTTAGGAAGCATGTTAGGTGTTTTTAATTGTTGTGTTGATGTGGTAGAATAATAAAATATCGAGGAGGGATATTTTTTTTATACATCGTATGAAATACCGGGACACAATTAAACACCACAAACCACCCCACATGCAACCACCCAACCCCCACTTGCAGCCAAACCCACGCCCACCCCTGTTTTCTGGGAAAGCAGTTTGACTTGTAGGCATGTTTGGACTTAGATATTTTGGGTCTTGCCTCTTCCAAGAGCTTCCTTCCTTTTTCCCTTCTTTTCTCTGCAACTTGGTCGAGTTCCAGGAGAAAAGTGATCGGGTTTCATGCTTCTTTTCATATAGAAAATCGAAGGGCAAAAGTGGTGAGGAGTCACATTTTTTCCCAGTTTTCAAGTTTCCTGGCATGCTTGTTCTTTGTAGCAGATTTGGCATGATAGTTTAGAGTATGATGTTATCTTGTTATGAATACCTTTTTGGGATGTTTGTGAAGCCTTTAGCATGTTTAGTTAAGAAACTTGCATGCTTTATGTGCTAGATTTGTGGTAGAGAAAAGGGCTCCTCGAACATCCGAGCAGAGAAGTACTCTGTTTTCCAAGTTAGGAAGGGTTTTACCATGATGTTTCGAAGCATGCTAACTTAGGTTTTGGTTGAACCTTTGATGTGTTTTTATGTATGGTAACTTGTTGAAGGTACCAGTATATTTCCTTGAGCATGTTGCATGTGTTATGTGAAAGATTTAATCATGTGAAAGGTAGTGTTCGAAAATTCTGGGCAAGGTTCAAGTGCCCTGTTTTCTGGAAATATATGTGCGGAGAGTACTTTTTTGAAGGTGTTATCATGCATGATAAACTTAAGTTTTGGAAAAACTTTGATGTAAAAATATGCTTGGTAGTTTTGTGAAACCCATGGCATGTTTAGTTGAGCACGGTTTATGTTATATGTGTTAGTTTTGATAGCATGTAAAGAGGTGCTCAAGAATTCTGGAAATGAAAATGTGCCCTGTTTCCAGAAAAAGTTGATCCAGTACTTGTTTAAATGATCGATGTTTATGCATGTAGGTTTATGCTAAGGGTGTATATTTGGTTTGAATACACTCAGGGTAGTGTAGTTCTAATGCTAGCATGATGATCTTAGTATGTATTATGTCCTACATGTTAGATTTAAGGGTATAAATATCGGTGTTAAGCAATTCTGGAAAATCGCCGAAGGAACAAGGTTGGCGATCGATCGCCAAGGAGGCGCGATCGATCGCGACGTTCCAGTGGGTTTTGGCGATCGATCGCCAATATTGGGGCGATCGATCGCTGAATGTTTTTTTTGGTATGCGAGGCAGTAGCATCTCGCGATCGATCGGGGCTCATGGGCGATCGATCGCGAGATGATATTGAAGGATTTATTTGGTTTTTTTTTTATTTGGTTTTGCTTCCGGATTATTATGAGGTGCCTAATATTGTGTTGTGTGGCTATGTAGAACCATCCCAGGTGCCAGCACAACCGAGGAGATAAAGTCGATTGACTCCTCTATCTTTTGAAAGGTACGTAAGCGACGTACGGGCATCCCAACGGTAACATGTACTTTATGTTTGTCTTTATGACACATGATGAATGCAATGTGGTGCATTATGGTTATGATACATGTTTTTATGCATTGTTTTTGCATATGTATGTTGTGAAATATAAGAGGTGTATTTCACGAGTCAAAGTTATCTTAGTAAGGATTTTAATGGCTTACGCTAAAGTCCATTGGAAGCGATGAAGAATTCCGCTTACATGGAGTAGCAATGCTAAAGTCCATTGGAAGCGAGGAAGAATTCCGCTTACATGGAGTAGCAAGAAGCATTAAAATGTACTAATGATAAGGGCTCAGGATGAAATAAGGATTTAAGGGAAAAGGGAATGTCATGACATTGCATATCCATACATTCATATAATGTGTTTCTATTATGAATTATGGTACAGGGACAACCAATGGGCGATATAAATGCTGGAAATACAGGAAGGACTTGTGTTTAAGATTTGCATTTATGCCTTACTTTCATATTATGTTAAATATGAATTGTGTTATGCTCATGTGTTGGGGGTTGTCTTTGTAGGTGCTTTTGTTGACGAGAACCAGGGCCGGGGTTGATATGCTGAGCTGTAAGGAGTGCTACAGGATTAGCATGTTAGAGTTTTTGTATAGCTTCTACTGAGTAGAGTAAGACTATGATGTAGTACCTTTGTAGGAAGTACGTCTTTCCTTTTGGAACATTTTGGTACTGTAATCTCTAAAGCTCAGGTTAATCAACACGGCACATTACTCTGATATAATCACATGTATGTTTAGTTCTCTAAATTGCACCTTAATATCTTGATGTGATAACGGGGTCTCACATTAATTACATTCTCTAACAAATGAATGTTAATCACTATAGCTTTACACTACTTCTAGAGTAGACACTATACAAAAATATAATCCTGTCATTCCTTATCAAAAGCGCTCTTCACAAGCTCACCGCCTCAACCCGTCCTTAGCCCCTTTTTCATGCCAAAATATACCTACAAGGACAACCCCCAAAACATGAGCATATAATAATCCATATTCAACACAATATGAGCATAAGGCGTAAATGCATAAACCGTAATAAAACACTTCCTGTTTTTCCCATGCATTTTAAACGTTCCATTTTTGGTTGTCCCTGTACCATAACTCATTAGTATAATCAATAGATTATTTAATGGTTCTACACATGTCATGACATAACACCATTTCATTATCACCAATCACCAATCCCTTGTCTGTTATAGTAGTGTATTTTAATGCACTTCGCTTGTCATGACAGCGACACTAATACCCCTCGCTTCGACATATTAGCGACATTGAATAACCTCGCGCAAATGCGACATGCGGCAATACCCTCGCTTCAACATTTGGTGGCAAATATTCTTTCCTCGCTACAATATGACAGCGGCAAGTATTCTATCATCGCTTCAAGTGACAGCGGCAAAGCATTAATATCATCACTCTTTATAACCATGACTCATGAGATGTGCACCAAACAATCATCATATACATATGCAATCGTAATGCATTATTAAACATGTTAATTCATCCACAATTCCATATATACTTTGCATCCACAATGCATATTCAAATGAGTATATAAGATACATGTAACGTTGGGTGCCCGTACGCCTCTCTACGTACCTTTCCAAAAGTAGGATGTGGTAGGACTTCACCTCCTTGGCTGTGTTGCCACCTGTGATGGTTCTACACATTCACACAAACCAATATTAGAACCCAATAATAGTCCAATACCAAAAATCCCACAAAACAATCAAACATACCATTCTGGCATCTCGCGGTTGATCGCTGTGGAGTCCCGATCGATCGCGAGGTCCAGTAGCCCTGAATGCCAATTTCTGGAGATAGGCGATCGATCGCCATTTTTTGGGCGATTGATCGCTCGCCTCACGATCGATCGCCCTATCATGGAGATCGATCGCCAGACACAGCGATCGCGTACTGCCCGCGTGCGATTGATCGCCGTTTTTTGGCGATCGATCGCCGCTGTCTGTACAACGAAATTCCACCATTAATGCACCTCAAACCCTTCCCAAATCATACCAACACTTATACCATCAAACCAACAACATATAAACACTATGAACCTTCAAAATACACCTTAAAACAACCAAAAATCTAACACCCAACCAAAAAGAACACCAACCCAAAACAAACCCATTTCAAAAATTCAAATACCAACTCAAATCAAAACCAAACACCTTTAAAACATCAAGGAGGGTTCCATACCTCTTATGGACTCCAAATCTCACTAAGAATTTCACAAACCAGGCTTTTGCAAAGATTTTTCCTCCTCCTTTAAGCCAAAATCAAAAATGGTGTGGGGATAGGGTTTGGAAGAGTGATTGGGGATTGTAAAAAGTGATGGGAAAAGTGGGGGTAGTGGGGTATAAGGGTTATAATTAAAACATGTACCCCAATAATTACCATGATGTATAAAATACCCCAACATGGTATTTTAAAAGCATTTTCCCAAAATGCACCAAAACCTCAATTAAAAATACATGCTTTCCAAATAATTATCAACCATCACAATTAAGTCATGCTAGCACCCAAATTCCCAACATGCATTACATGCACCCTGAAATGCATTATCAGGTCACGCCTACCATGTGACTAAGCATTTCGCCATTTTAATTAATTCCAACACTAAATTAATTAACACCATAAACAATCACATAATCATAATTAATTCCCAAATTGCAATTAATTATTTCGGGGATATCACAATAGCTGCCAATTCCAAATCATGAACTGGATATCTAGCCTCATGCGGCTTCAGCTGTCTTAAAGCATAAGCTACCACATGCTTATCTTGCATCAGCACGCAACCCAAGCCCTGTAGCGATGCATCAATATATAGCATAAAGCTCTTGTGCTCCGTGAGAATCACCAACACGGGTGCTGATGTCAACCGGTGCTTCAACTCTTGAAAGCTCTGCTCACAAGCCTCAGACCAATAAAATGGTACTCCTTTCTGAGTCAATGTCTTCGCAATTTTCGTGAATCCCTCAACGAAACTTTGATAATATCCGGCTAAACCAAGAAAGCTCCGTATCTCGGGCACAGAAGTAGGCGCATACCATTCCATGCCTCTACTTTCCTGGGATCTACTGATATCCCATCGCTATAGATGACATGCCCCAGAAACACTACGTTGTTCAACTAGAATTCACACTTACTGAGCTTGGCAAACAGTTGATTATCTCTGAGAATCTGGAGCACTATCAGCAAATGTCTCAAGTGCTCCTCCTTACTCTGGGAATAGATAAGAATGTCGTCGATGAACACAATGACAAACTGATCAAGATACGGATGGAACACCCGATTCATTAGACTCATAAAGACAGCTGAGGCGTTCGTCATTCCAAACGGCATAACCAAGAACTCATAATATCCGTAACGAGTCTGAAACGCTGTCTTCTGGATGTCCCCTCCTCTAACCCGTATCTGATGATATCCGGATCTCAAATCAATCTTGGAGTAAATCGTTGTGCCCTGTAACTGATCAAACAGATCATCGGTTTGCGGGAGAGGGTACTTGTTCTTTATCGTCACTTTGTTCAACTGCCTATAATCGATGCACAAACACATCGAACCGTCTTTCTTTTTCAAAAATAAGATCGATGCACCCCAAGGCGCCACGCTGGGACGTATGTATCCTCTATCAAGAAGCTCCTATAATTGAATCTTCAATTCTCTCAGTTCTGCCGGTGCCACTCTATAAGGGGCATTGGAAATAGGAGTTGTGCCTGGTATTAATTCAATCTCAAATTTGACCTCACGACCCGGAGGAAAGCCTGGAATTTCTTCCGGAAAGACATACACAAATTCAACGACTACCGGTATCTCCTCAATCCTTACTTCCTTTTTCTTTTCAGCAATATCAATCGCATAGATCAAATAGCCCGAATGCCCTTGTTCTAACAGTCGTGACATTCGGACGATAGATATTAACGGAATCCTTGGACGAGACCCATGGCCATAAAACATCCATCGCTTTCCCTGCTCAGATTGAAAGCGAACTGTTCTTTGACAACAATCTATAACTGCCTTACAATCAAAATCTTACTTCTCTAAACCAATCAAGTTTGTTTTCAAGCCATCACCCTCAAAATAAATGAGGCAATCGGATACTACCCGGTTAGTGATCGTGTTCTCTCTCGTGGGTGTCGAGACAAGGAGAGACGTGGGTAAAAGAGACGAGCATATATGATACTTCTTAACAAATTCAGCAGAAATAAAAGAAATGGGAAGCGCCTGTATCTATTAATAAAAAGGCAGGGTAAGTAAATAAAGAATACTTACCCGCAATCACTGTTTCTGGAGCTGTCTCTGCCTGCTCTCTCAATGCAAAAACCGGCCCGGAGGCGACCCCAACATCTGACTTCCCAATGGTCTCGGCATATACTGTTGTCTCTGTTGTACTGCCCTGTCTGAGAATCTCCCTATATTGTCTTGATGTCCTCCACGGTTAGGACATTCCCGAGTAATGTGGCCCTTTTTGCCACATTCATAGCAAGCAGTGCATTCCCTTATTGGATGAGGTCCTCTACAATGATAGCACTTGATACCTCCAAATTTACTTGCTTGCGTCTGTCCCCTATTTGATTGAGTATTACTCCTTGTGTCTCCCATACGACGGAAATCAGGTCGTCGACCACTGACTCTAGAAGACGATGAAGCTCCTCTTGACTTAAATGGATCACCTCTTGGTTTCAGACTATCAGGGGTTGACTTCTGTGGGGGCACTAGTGGTGGTATTGAGTCTGCATATGCACCCACTCCCAACTCTGCTAATTCAGCTCGTGTGAGAGCGTCATCAAAGGAAGTAGGGCCATTAGTGATCAACCTGTCATATAGCTTGGGCTTCAAACCTTTCAACAAGTGCCCCATCTTTGCTTGAGTATTAGTGGCGATGTGAGGCACATATCTCAGTAACGAAGAGTAGTGAAGAGCATAATCTGATACTGCCATGTTGCCCTGTTTTAAATTGGTGAATTCATCTTCTTTAATTTGTCGTGCAGTAGCTGAGAAGTATCGGGTTAGGAACCGAGTCCTAAATAATCCCAAATTTATTTCATGTCCTTGAGCCTCTTGCTCCGTCACTGTTGTCTTCCACCACATCAACGCCTTCTTGGCAAGTTGGAACTCTTCGAGTCTTATCCAAGCCGACTTTGCACAAGGAGCTGCTACAAAGATCTGTTCTATTCTTTCCAACCATTCTTCAACCTGTTCCCCTGTCTCAGCCCCTCAAAATCGGTGGTCGGAATCCGAGGAATTGGGTCAAACTCAGTTCTCCTGGTAGTAATTGTTGCTCAGTAGGTTCTTGACCCACAACTGGCGGTGGTAGAGGATTGGTATGCCCAACACTTGCATTAACACTTACTGCATCACCTACTCGATTTTTGCTACCATGCTGTTTCACAATGGTTAACAATAGAAATCTACTATCAAGTTGCATAATCTAAAAATCATTAGTTAGCAAAACACAATCAATCCATCATTATCAAGCATGTCAGCATAACATATTTATACTTGGCATAAAACGCATGAACATGCTCATAAGTGGACATTTATTCATTCTATCCACTAACGCTACCCATTTCCCAGTCCTGGTTATCTAACCACTGCTCTGATACCACTAATGTAGGGTCTCATATACCTTAAGCATTTATTTGGTAAGGACCCTAATTCCTTAAGTGCGGATTAAAGGCGTAAATAGAGTTATCATGCATAAACAGAGTATAAAAATCGTGTTGATGCCTTGAGCTATTAGATTACAGTGCCAAAATAAACTTCCAAAAGGGATTAATTACATTCTCAACTAATGAATGTTAATCCTATAGCTTTACACTACTCCTAGAGTAGATACTATACAAAAGAATGTGCATGCTACCAAGAGCACTCCTCACTAGCTCACCGCATCAACCCGCCTTAGCCCGTCCGCCCAAAAGTACCTATAGGAACAACCCCAAAACCATGAGCATGTATATAAATCATATTCACAATAATATGATTGCAATTCAAATGCATAAACCATAAATGCGATTTACTTCCAGTATTTAATACATTTAAAAGCTCCCTTTGATTGTCCCTGTACCACAATCATAATCAATGGATTATAAAACCAATAATGTATGTCATGACTTGCACTCATTCCATGTATACCAATGGCCAGTTCCAGTCTTATTATATCAGTGGCATAATACCCCTCGCGTTTACATGACAGTGGCATTAATACCCCTCGCTTCGACATATTAGCGGCATAATATCCCTCGCAACAACATGACAGCGGCATTATCCTTCGCTTCGACATGTTTGCGGCAAATATTCTTCATAGCTATAATATGACGGCGGCAAGTATTCTATCATCGCTTCGACATGAAGGCGGCAAGTATTCTTCATCACTGGAGTATAATCTCGACTCACAATCACATGCAACCATAATGCATATCCAAACCATGTATGCAACCACAATGCATAACTAAGACCATGTATGCAACCATAATGCATAACCAATTCAAAGCGTAATAAATACGTTTTACCGTCCGATGCCCGTATGTCTCACTACGTACCTTAGTCCCATGTGTTGTGTCGTGGGCTTTATCTCCTAAGTTGTGTGGCCACCTGGGAGGGTTCTACACATTCACACAAACCAATATTAGGATCCAATAATAGTCCAATATCAAAAATTCCACAAAATAATCCAAAAACACACTTTTTTGTGTCTCGCGATTGATCGCAGAGATGTCCCGATCGATCGCGAGATCACACTGCCCGTTGCCAAATTTTTCTGTCTTTGGCGATCGATCGCCACATTTGGCGCGATCGATCGCCAGCCTCACCGATCGATCGCCCAAATGTGGCGATCGATCGCTTGCCACTGCCTGCGCACGATCGATCACTCCGTTTTGGGCGATCGATCGCCGCGACCTGCAACATGAAAAATCGCCATTTTTCAACCTGAAACCTTCCCAATCCATTCCAACTCAAATATCATCCCAACAACAACATCAAAACACCATAAACCTTCAATATACACTTTAAAACAACCAAAAATCCACACCCAACCAAAATAATACCAACCCAAAACAAACCCATTTCAAAACCATCCAAAACCATACCAAAACTAAACCAAACACCATAAAAATACCAAGGAGGTATCCATACCTCTTGGGGATCCAAATCTCACAACAAATCCCACAAATAAGACTTTTGCAAGGATTTCTCTTTCACTTCAATGCCAAAAATGAAAATGGAGAGGATAAGGGTTTGGAGGAATGATTTAGGGGAATTAGTAAAGTGATTGATAAAGGTGGGGGTAGTAGGGTTAAAGTAATTAAAATTGTACCCCAACAATTACCATGATGCATAAAATACCCCAACATGATATTTTAAAAGCATTTTACGAAATGCATTAAAACCCCAATTAAAACCATGCTTTACCAAATAATTATCAATTACCATAGTCAAACCATGATAACCCCCAATTTCCCAACATGCATAACATGCACCGCGAAATGCACCACCGGGTCACGCCTACCATGTGACTAAGCATTTCACCAAGATAATTAATTCCAACACATGATTTAATTATCACCATAAATAATCACATAAACATAATTAATGCCCAAATTGCAATTAATTATTTCGGGGATATCACATATTTGGACATAAGTGTACTCAATTAAACAAGAAGAAATGAGGTTCTATATCAATAACACCGTGCATTCGATGGGTTTACAAAATTCACATTCAAATTGATTACATATTCAATACAAGAACGTGATAATTTAATAGTTCATCCTACTAGTTCAAAAGATTCTATTCAAAATCGTCGCCCTTCTATATTGACGAAATCCTTACCCTCTAAGCCCATCAGACTCTATCCTTGCCTCAATCTTCTTTGCCAAAAGTTCCTATAGAAATAACCCACCGTCCATGAGCAAATACATCGTTCATTAACAAAATTCAAGAACAATAATATAAATAATTGCATAAGATATTATCATGTATACTCCCTGAAATGATGCATCAACATATTCTCGTCGGTTGTTCGTATTCCATAACTCATGATCTTCAGCTCACAATATAAGTGTTCAACACTATAATTCATTCATATGTAAAGATACATATCGATATCCACAAATCTCAAGCAACTATTCCGGTCTTGTTATAACAACGGTAATTTAGTACCCCTCGCTTCGACATATTGTGGCATTATATAATACCCATCGCTTCGACATGACAGCGGCACTGATCATCACTTCGACATGACAGCGACAAGTATCATATTTCCATCGCTTCATATGACAACGACAAGTACCCTATTCTCGTTCGAATATAACAACCACACGGAACATCCAAACATACTCAAACACATATCAATGCACAATGCATAACTACAATAGCATAATTGCACCACCAATTGCTCCTACGTCATTCTACGGCCTGTTTGTCGTTTTCACAAAATATGAGACAATTGAGATTATCCCTTCGTTCTCCTTGTGCTTGGGAAGGCTCTACACAACCCAACAATAACATATTAGAAGCCACAATATATTACATTTTAAAAAAATTAAAAAAAAAAACAATTTTTCAAAATTCAGGGTTTCGCGATCAATCGCCTATACTTCGCGATCGATCGTGAAAACCTACTGTCCGCACGCGATACATCGTATATTTTTAGGCGATCGATCGCCAAGCTGTTTTCTCGCAAAATCATTGGAGGGCCTCACGCGATCGATCGTGCATAACTCAGCGATCGATCGCCGAGCTCTGTTCTTCCGAAAAAATTCTACTTTCTTGCATCACTTTCCATACCATGCTCATATACATGTATAAATCTAACATCCCAACATCAATACACCAATACACCATATAATACTTCATTTTTCAACATCAATCTCCATTTTCTAACAAGAACTTCAATCTAAGTTCAAAATGAAAGTAGGGAGGGAAAATGCTAAGCAATAATACAAACAACACTAAACACATTCTTAAACACATGATTCCATACCTCTACACTTCTTCAAATCCAATTCCTTGGGGGAGGAAGTTCAAAATCTTAGCTAGCAAGAAGGGAGGAGGAAGATGGAGTGTAGAGATTGTTAGGTGAAAGTGGTGTGTTGTGTGTGAGAGTGCAGATTTGTGTGGATAAAAAGGGGGCTTCATGTCCAATCTATTGCCATCCACTTTATCACCATAATGCTAGTCAATTAGGATTTAAGTTTAAGTGCTTAGAAACATTATTATATCAAAGATATGATTAGGCTTTAACTCCCATGATCATGTATAATTATTTCTAATCCCTTCCATGTCAACACACTTCAAAATCATCATGATTTTTATTCATCTATTACTCAAGTTCTCATTTGATTAGTACAAGCCAATCCATACTCGGTTTACCTCCATATCGAGTGTACTTACAATTACATAATTATTCCATAATTACCACAATCAAGTCATAATTCATTTAGTTATTTTTAAGTATCACATCTCCTCTGCCTCATGTTCAGCTCCGTCTGCGTGAATAAGAACTTCAGGCTCTTGTGGTTCGTGTATATGGTAAATGACATACCATACAAATAATGCCGCCAAATCTTCAAGGCAAATACTATAGCCTCCAGTTCCAAATCATGAACTGGATACCTAGTCTCATGCGGCTTCAGTTGCCTCGAAGCATAAGCCACCACATTCTTATCTTGCATCAACACGCATCCCAAACCGTGTAGTGATGCATCTGTATAAAGAACAAACCTCTTATTCTCCCTGGGAATCACCACGGGTGTAGACGTCAGTCGATGCTTCAATTCCTGAAAACTTTGCTCGCAAGCCTCAGACTAATAAAATGGCACTCCCTTCTGAGTAAACTTCGTCAATGGCTTGGCAATCTTAGAAAACTCCGAATCTCGGGCACAGAGGTAGGCGCAGGCCATTGCATCACGGCCTCTACCTTCCTGGGATCTACTGCATCCCATCTCTGGAGATGATATGACCCTGAAATACCACACTGTCCAACCAGAATTAACACTTACTGAGCTTGGCAAATAATTGATTATCTCTGAGAACTTGAAGCACGGTACACAAATGCCTCACATGCTCTTCTTCGCTTCTGTAATAGACAAGTCGGAGCGTTCGTCACTCCGAATGGCATGACCAAGAACTCATATTGACCATACCGAGTCCGAAATGCTGTCTTCTAAACATCCTCCTCTCTAACCCGTATCTGACGGTAGCCTGACCTCAAGTCAATCTCACATGCATAAACATGCTCAAATGTGAACACCTATCCAATTGTTCAGTAACTATACCCTTCGTTAACCTCGGTTCTCTAACCACTGCTCTGATACCACTAATGTAAGGCATCACTACCTTAAGTATGGATTAAGTGCATTAAGAGAGCTAAACATGCATTCATCAGAGTATAAGGGTTTATGTTGATGCCTTGATCTTAAGGATTACAGTGCCAAAAAAATAAAATTTCAAAAAGGATTAACCGCAAAATGAATGTTAAAGCTATAGCTTTACACTACTCCTAGAGTAGAGACTATACAAAATAATCATGTCCAGCTATACCGTTAGCACTCCTCACAAAGCTCACCACATCAACCCTGGCCTTAGCCCTCCAAGCCAAAATGCACCTACAGGAACAACCCCCAAACCACGAGCATAAAATAATCCATATTCACAACAATATGATTATAATGAGTAAATGCATAAACCGTAAATACAAAGCACTTCATGTATTCCAATGGATTTAAAACGCTTCCTTTGGTTATCCCTGTAGCACAATCATAATCATAATCAATGGATTATATTACAGTTCTACAAATGTCATGACATATCTCAACCAACACATGCTAATCACCAATCATAGTCTTGTTATAATAGTGTTTTTTAATGCACATCACTAGTCATGATCACGGCACTAATACCCCTCGCTTTGACATATTAGCGACATCGTATAGCCTGGCTTTAATGTGACAGCGGCATGTACCATCGCTTCAACATATTAGCGGCAAATATTCTTTCCTCGCTACGATATGACAGCGGCAAGTATTCTGTCATCGCTTCAAATGATGGCGGCAAAGCATTAAAATCATCACTCGAGTATAACAATGACTATACATGCTATGATTCAAGCATCCGAATACATATATGCAACCACATGCATAACCAATATGTATATGCAACCACAATGCATAAGCCAATATGTATACAAAATACATGTTACCGTTTGATGCCCGTACGTCTCACTGCATACCTATGTTCCAAAATGTGGAAATGTTGTAGGACTTTATCTCCTGTGTTGTGTTGCTACATGGGAAGGCTCTACACAATCACACAATCCAATATTAGAAGCCAAATACTAGTAAAATACCAAAAATCCCATTAATTTAACCAAAATTCAATAATTCCACTATTCCATGCCTCGCGATCGATCGGCCCCAGCGCTTGATCGATCGCGAGGCGATCAATCTTGGCACCAACTCACTGCCCTCCTCGATCGATCGAAAGGGCTCCACCGATCGATCGAGAAGTTTCCTCGATCGATCAGGAGTTCTGCTCGATCGATCGACGAGATGTTCTCCTCCCCCAATAAATTCCCTGCAGCGCGCGATCGTTTTAGAAATCCGCTTGATCGATCGCCGAGCCCTGCAATCGCGAGAAATCACCATTTTTGTGCATATTCCACAAGCTAAACCAACATATACCACAAACCATCAATCCTCATCAACTCAACACATAATAAACTCCATAAAACCAACATATAACACATCAAACCCATAACCCACCAACAAACAACAAATTACCAAAATAAACCCATTTCCTTCCCCAAAATACAAACCCAAAACCCAACTAAAACAAACTTTAACACCACAAAGAAGGGTTTCTTACCACCTAGCTCCAATTCCTAGCAAAAACCAAAGATTATAAGCTTTCCAAAGTTTCCTCCTCTTCCCTTGGTGTTGAACGAGTTTGGGGTTTTTGGGGGAAAGGGTTTGAGTGATAAAAGAGAGTGATGAGTGAGGTGTGAGGGGTGGGGTATAAAAGGTGTAGGGGTTTAATAAAACATGGTACCCAATTAATTAGCACGATGTAGTAAAATATACCAACATGATATTTTAAAGCATTTACTCAACAAAATGTACCACAACAATATTAACATGCTTTTTCTATATCACTAGAACAAAGCCCGACAAATCATGCCAAATCACCATTTCCCCCACTATGCATCTCATGCACCCTGAAATGTAATACCAATCCATGCCCATCGCATAACTATACATTTCCCAACCATAATAATAATCATAACACCATAATTATTATTAGAAACCATAAAGCACATGATTAATTTCAGGGATATCACAGTTGGAGCTTAAACTGGATGACGCACTTTGGGCTTACATGACTGCATACAAAACTCTAATAGGTATGTCTCCATATCGATTAATCTTTGGTAAACCTTGCCATCTTCCTGTAGAGTTGGAGAATAGAGCATACTGGGCTGTGAAAAATTTCAACACGAACTATGATGAGAGTGGAGTGCATCGGAAGTTGCAATTAGAAGAATTAAAGGAGATAAGGAATGAGGCATATGAGAGTGCAAGGATATACAAGGAAAAGACGAAGGACTTCCATGACAAGATGATATCAAGGAGGAGCTTTGAAGTTGGTCAAAAAGTTCTCGTTTACCATTCACGCCTTCGACTCTTTCCAGGTAAGCTATGTTCTAGATGGAATGGACCTTTTATCCTTACTAATGTATATCCTCATGGTGCAATGGAAATTCAAAGTTTGGACACCACTAAGACATTCAAGGTGAATGGTCACCGATTGAAGCATTACTACGAGGGTGTCCAAAATGAGGAAGGTGGACAAGTGAACATCAAGGTGGCTCTAGAGGATCCACCTAACTTTGACTGATCATGAGGACTGGCATCAGGCCACTGGCGTTAAACAGAGGCACTGCTTGGGAGGCAACCCAAGGGAAGTTAGTTTCATTTTTTTTCTTTTTATTGCTTTAGTAGTTAGACTTTTCTCTTTTCTTGTATTTTTGTCTTACATTGGGGACAATGTAAGATTTAAGTATGGGGGGGGGGGGGATTAGTGATGTGTCATTGCTTTTCTATTACAAAAATACAAAAAAATCAAAAAATTTGAAAAAAATTGAGCTCATAGCTAGTAACGAATGCTGATTAGAATCATTAGCCCATGATGAAACCTAATTGATAGCATGCATGTTTTTGAACTATTGTGAATTGTTAACATTGTAACACTTTGAAATCTAATGCAAATTTTGCTTTGACATAGTAGTTGAATATTTTGAGCACAATATTGTCATGACTTGTGAAGTGTGCATAGATTAGTAAAGATTGTGTAAACTTTGTGATAGTCTTAAGAAGTCTCTAATACATGCTAGAACTGAACTACATGCTCTTTGAGGTGTATGTCTAGACTACTTGCGAAGATGAAAGTGATATAGGCGATCTTTGATGCGTTTGAGCATTTCAAGCCTACCATGTAAAGAAAATCAATCAATAGTACCCCTTTTGAGCCTTATTGCAAAAGAATGGTTGTATGCTAAGCATACAAACAACTCACATTCGACATTCTTTGACTAGCTTATCATCCTTCCCTAATAAGCCTAAATATGAATTCTATCCATACCTTTGAAAGGAGTATGATGTGTTTCATTCACATGCACTTATGTTATCAATGATTCATATTTGTTTTGTGAGCTTTATTGTCAAAAGAAAGAAATGCATGAAAGAAAATGGATGCCTTGAAAAAATAAATAAAAATATGACTCCAAGAGGAGCCAAGGTACAAAAGACAAAAAAGATTGAGTTAAACCTTGCAAAAATAAACAAGGCTTGAAAAAAAATCATGCAAGAAGAGAAGTTTAAATTTTGCATAACATTATACTCTATAGTTTGATATATCTTACCCTTTCTTTCATAAGCCAATAGCTAGGCCAAGCTACAAGCTAATAAAGACCTACTTGATTTATGTTTGCAAACTGGCTAAGATAGTGGAGAAGAGTGTGCAAGTGAGCTTATACTTGTGTTAGTGTATAACTTGAGCTATTATATGTTTGCATCTATTGGATCTATAATTTGTACATGACACTTGTTTATGACCACACACGCACGTTCGCAACTTTGTTGGGTGTGAAATGTTTAGGGATTGAACTTGTTCCATTGTTAACTTTTCACCGACTTTCATTACTATGCATGTTTATAATTGTTGAGGCATGAAAGTGAGAACATTTAGTTTGTTATGAACCTATGAGCCAAAGAAAAAAAAATGTTGTTTTGTCTGATTTACTCGAAGTCGAGTAAATGTTAAGTATGGGCGTATTTGCTGTGACTAGAAATAGACACATATATTGCGCTAGTTATCTACGATTCTGTATATTATGATGGATAATTTGTTACATATGCTACCTAATTTTATAATTGTGTATATGTAGGAGAAATAGAGCTAAAAAAGGCGAACAAAAACCAAGGAAAGCTTTGGAGATGAAAAGGACTCAAGGTAGATCAAAAGAAAGGCTAAAAATGTAATTTTGGAAGAAGTGATCTACCGCATCAAGGAGGAGATCGATCACCTATGGACAGAAAGTTGAGTAACAAAATATGCGGGTCAGCGATCAATCGGTACAATGACGCGATCGATCGCCAAAGTCTTCTGGAGCCATGTGATCGATCGATAAAAAGGGACGATCGATCGCCTAATGAATCTGTCGAAAAAAATAAAGCTAGCGATCGATCGCTAGCTTGTAGCGATCGATCACCAGCAATGTTTTGGAAATTTTGGAGTCTTGATTTCTTTCCTTCTTAAATGGACTCTAACCTACCCCATCAGCCTCCCCACCTCTATAAACTTGAAAATCAGCCTCTTTAGACAAGAATTCAGACTTTAGAAAATAATTTTAGAATTAGAATAAATTTTCTTTCAACTTTTGTGAAGAACGCTTTGAAGAACGAAGAACGAAGACGGAAGCGACACTCTGGAATCGTTATTCCTTTTAGTAATTCTTCTTTTTACTATTAGTTTAATGCTTTTTAGAATAAATTTGAGTGTTTTTAATCTAATTGTGAGTAGCTAAACACTTTGATTCTTGGTTGAGGGATACTTGCCTTTGGAATAAAAACACTTGTGAAGATTTGGTTTGATTGTTAGATTTTTAGTTCAATTTCAATTTGTTTTTCAGATTTTGATTATTATGATTGTTGTGTTTGCTTGATAGATTGATCACCTAGTAATCACTTACACAATCTAATGCTAATTAAGAAGCAACTAAGATTGATAATTGTCTGCTGTTGGTGTTATTAAATTCTTAAGAAAAACGATTGGATGATTAATTCTAATGGCTGTAGTTTCTATTGATTAGATTCATCAAACTTACTAGTTTTTGAAGTTATCATTATTTAATCTTAACGGCTGTAGTTTTGGTTAAAGATTTGATAAGAGTGAATTTAATGTTGTTTTCTATTTGACTACGATTAAGGTAAGGGGAGGAATTAAGTTTCCAATTGATGAATAATTGAATGAATTCAAATGTTTAGTGATTTGATGATCAAGTGAATAATTTCCAAAGGTAATGACCAAAAACTAAGAATTGCTTTTTAATCTTGATAATCTAGTGATTTGTTTGCTTTAGTTTAATTAAGTTATAGTTAAGAATTTCGAAAAACTCCCTAATTGTTACTTTGTTACTTAGTTTTTTCGTTAACACAAGAGAATACCCTTCTTCGTGGGATCGATCCCTACTTTCAGTACTACATAAAAGTTTTGTAAAAAGTGGGTTAATTTGGGCGTACACGATAAACACACACCACCTGTGCAATCCTCGAGAATGGTAATCTCGAGGGCATATTGATGCAAATGGGGTTTATTATAGAAAGCATGTCAACTCTGTGGATAACTATTATGTCAGAGTGATCATTGTGTTTGATTCAATGAATCAAAGAGATCAATGAGGCATGAATAGAATTGATGTCCTTTTGATGGTACGATATGTAGTCAGTAAGCAACAAAAGATTGTGCATGACTTATGATAGCACAAATGGTTGATGCAACATGTTGCTAGTGTGACGATAGAACGTTGGAACCACAATCTAATGTTGTGGACTACAGTGAATGCCAGTTGAGTAGATAGCAACCGATATACCTTATGGTGATGCTTCCATTAGTTATGGCATTGGAAATGACTGTGTGCAGGTTTGATATACTGCGATAGATGGAGACATTCAGTTGACACGGTGTGTAATTACATTGTAAAGCGCATTTTATTGAAATGTGGGAACCGTGATAACTCGGATCACATCTGAGTTGATGAGATAGTAGTCTCTGCAGTACTTACCATCATTGATTTGGGAAAAATCTCTTCTTATACTAGATTGGTGTGAGGGTGCAATCTTCGGAGTTGTTGTTTTGTTTATGATGTATTTATGACGCAATACCGTGTATTGGTGGACAGTTCAATGGTTGACGTGGCATAGTGAGTACATGTGTGCAAGATTCAAATGCGATGAATGGTCAAGTTATGGCATATTGATGGCACTAAGTACAATGGTGGTGTCTGGTCAAGGATGTCAGTCATTCTTGTATTGGAATGTTGTTGAGTAGTATTCACAGTGTTGATCTCATGCAGAGTCATTGCACTGTCAATAAATTACGAGACATCGTTTTGTGAAAAGGATCGGTACAGTTTGGTAGATTGGTCACCTTGCGTAACAACGATCAGGGGTAAAACTTGCATGATATGTGTTACTACACGAGCATCCATTGGAGATTGCCACTATCAGTGATTGGTGCGGATCTTGGCGCGTGTAGATTGCCAGTTATACCATAACGTTTTATCTATGCTCAAAGGTCGGTGAGCTAAGCAAAATGTTGATGAAGCTCATCTGTGAGATAGAATACGCATAAGTTGTCTGGTATGTGTACTTTACTTACTGCAATGCTGGTAAGTATATGAGCTAGATTGAATAGATACTTAGATTGATGCTTATTGTTGTCATTTTACATGTATAGATAAGCCTTGTGACATTATGTGATGAGTTTTATTCAATTTTGAGGACGAAATTCAATGATTAGGGGAGAATTGTAATGCCTCGATATGAATTAAACATGTGTGATGTGATTATTGAGTAATTATGAATTAATTACTGTATGGTGTGGACTCGAGTTCGGGTGGAATCGAGTGGGAGTCATTGACATAAGATGATATGAATAATGATCATGAAGAAATACCTTAAACATAGTTGGAAATAATAACTTGATGTAGTACATGGTTTGGTGCATGTGTAGCAAGAACTATGTTATGTGTAGGAAGGATATGAGATGGTGCATGTGTAGCAAGAACTATGTTATGTATAGGAAGGATATGAGTTCCATGTAGTTGAATAACACCTCTACATGAAATTACATGCATTTGTAAGTGATATGCCAATTGCATGTACACGTGAATTTGAAGGTTACTATATAAACTACAAATCAGATTTGGAAATCATAGTTACACCATAACACACCTACTATCTCTCTAAGATTTCTCTCCTTCAAATTCTTGCTTGTTCTTGTATGACTTCTTGACTTGGAGCTTGGAAATCAAGGAAATCAAGTAAGAGTTAATCTTAGATCAGATTATTGTCAAGTTAGTAAGAAGAGTATGGTGTGTGAGTTGGTGTTTATTTGGAATCAAAGTTATACTTGTTAAACTAATTTATCCATGATATAATGCAAAGAAATGAGTCGTAATATGATGGAAAGATGTTTATATGATGCTAGGTAATACTGTGATCACGGTTTTATGGAAAGAATTGAGGTGTATGAGCAGCACCAAGAAGATAAGCTCAAAAACGACATGTTCTGAAATTTCTGTTGTCTAGCGATCGATCGCTAGCATCATACCGATCAATCGCTGAGACAAGGGAAATGTTAAGGTGTTTGATGTTTGTAGCGATCGATCGCTGCATGTGAGCGATCGATCGCGAGTTGTAGCGATTGGTCGCTAAAATAGTACCGATCGATCGCTAGAAGGATTATGAAAATAAGACTTTAATAGCAATCGATCGCTAGCTTTTGACCGATGTTAGCTAGGGTTGAACAATTGAATCAATCGATCGCGAGTATGATCGATCGATCAGCTAGAATGAAAATGTGGAAAAATGTTATATTTTTGTGGGATTTGATATTGAAGCCTATGATGATATTGTATATTGTTGATTTTCATGTAGCATCATCATAAGGGACATGACAGATAGGCGGTTAAATACTGACGCCTGATTTTATATCTTTTGTATTACCCAACAGGTACGTCTTGACGTACGAGTATTGCTAATCAATTGTGGTTCTTCTATATGATGATATGATGATGATATCTTGTTTAGTAAGATATTGGCGGTGAAGGCACGATGCTGTTGAGGCATAGATTATTGTTAGTCTCATATGTGATTGGTGTTGTGAGGCACGATGTTGTTGAGGCATATGATTGGTTTTATGATTATTCTATATGATGATGAGATCGTTGATGCCATAATAAGTATGCTCTTGTTGGGCATATGCTTTGGCTGTTTCTATATGATGAGATCGTTCATGCCATGTGAGAGGTATGTCATTGTTGGGCATATGCTTTGGCTGTTATATAGATGGTGTTGAGGCATCTCGTTGATGCCATGAGAGATATGCTCTTGTTGGGCATATGCTTTGGCAGTTATAACGTGTGAGGATGGACATATGATATGTGCTGCTAATATGGGACGTGAATTCTGAGCCACTGACATATTAAGCTGATAGAGCATATCATATATGTCTCGTTATAACAAGATATTGACTGAATATGTGATGACATATTGAGCATGTATATTGTGTTTTAAGGTATGTACAGGAGGTATGTACAAGAACAACCAGGAAGGAGTATTACAAATGCATGAAATTACAGGAAGTTGTTTATCCAGTTTTTATGCATTATATTGATGTTGATTGTAAACATCATTTCAATATACTCATGTGTTCTGTGGTTGTTCTGTACAGACTCATAGCTGGGGAAAACCGGGATTGTGAGTCTACCTTCTGCTTCTAGGAATTAAACTGGTCGAGATTGGATGATTTGTGCTATGTAAATTATATACAATATGTGATGTATATGAATAATATAAGCGCAAGACATAGTGAAAATCTTGATCAGTAGTGATAGGATCTTAATCCTGACAAATAAAGAATGTGATTGACTGAATTGAACCTAAAATTAAGGATTAAGGTGACGATGTCCCGCATATTATATTCATTAGTAACTTGCATAATGGCATTAGAAATAACTCCACCCGTATGAGATCAATCCAATGTCTTGTAACACATATATATGATGCATTGCCAAGATAAGTTGTCCAAATATCACTAGTTAGTGCTACTTTCGAAGAAAGATTACCTACATATGTAATTAAATTTTCTTTATATTCACAAAAAAATGTGAATGCACCTGTTTAATTGTATTTCTTGAAAACCTTTTATGTTGAGGTTGCAAACCTAAATTAATATAATCAGTGAATTTTGCATCCTCACCCATTGAAAAAGGTTTCTCCGCCCATAATATGTATTTAGCTAATTCTCTCATATTTCTTTCAACAATATAAGCGAAAAAACCTAAACTGAAACTACTACTACCAGTATCGATGTGAAAGAGTAGTTTGGTTACCATTATTTGGTTCGCTTTCATGTTTGCCACGTGTCTTAGTAAATGACTTGTACCACCAAAAGAAGCATATGCATAATATTTTTTACATTTTTTTATAAACTGCCCTTGAACCTTTTTTCCTCAACATTTTCTACATCGAATAATTGCCATATATTACTAGTTCTGTTTTTAGAAGTTCTTCTAGTTGATGATTAAATATTTGGTGTACTTTCTTCATTTTTTTGAAGTTGATCAATTTCATCATCATAATTCACATTATAAGATGAATCTGTCATTATGTATGTATACTAGAATTATCTAATACAACAAATATAAAAATTGCCAAATATTTGCTAGGAGGAGTATTGGTTTTGTTGCTTGTGCTTGTATTGGCAACTTGAGACGAACTTATTTCTTCTTTAGAACAAATTGAGAGTATAGACTATAGAACTTCAAGAATATAGAGCTTCCAGATTGAGATATAAATTGAGAGGATAAAATGTTTACTCAACACACACCTATACATAACAACCACACAAAAAAATGGAAAAATAGTCGTTGAAACGACTAATTTTTTGCCTGTTGGTGCTTTACCGATTGTATCGATCGATTGGTAAAGCACCATTTTTTGCAAGCATTGGTATAGCATTTTAGCGATCGATCGGCACATAACTGCCAATCGATCGCTAGACTTTAAAAAAAAATAAAAAATTCTACAGTGTTGTGCCATGCTCGTGCCGGCCCATGGGCCGGCACCCTATGGCCCGGCAGGGCCCATGTTACGGGTCGTGCCTGGCACGGCACGACACGACACTATAGCAAAGTGTGTCTGACGTGCCGTGCCGTGCCGCACCGCTCCATGATGTGCGCACCCGTGCCGTCCCTTGAACAGTCCGCTTCGTTTGACATTTATACTCACATGCATTATAAATAGCTCCTTTTATGATCTGACTTAGTTAGAGTTTAGATTCCATTTTTCATTATCTGTAAAGATATTGCTCTTCATTCAATAAACAATTGATGGAATTTTCATCCCCAATATTGTCTTTAACTTTGTGATAACAAAAAATATTTTATCTCTTATTATAAATTAAACATTGATATCTTACTAACTATTTTCAGCGTGTATAATATGTAATTTTAAAAATGTTATACCCATTATTTTAAACATAGGTGATAATTAAAATAAACATTATAAAATTTAAGCAATTAAAGTTTACCTGTAATTGTCTAAATAAGTTTTATAATAAATCATCTAATAATTGAGAATAAAATATAGCATTTAGAAATAATTAATATTCATTTTGAACATATGATTATATATTTTATAATAGAAATACATAACTATAACTTGTTATATACACATATCGAAATACGTATTTTAAGCACAAATAGAGACACATACACATATATATACACATACACATATATATATATAGATATATATATATCTATATATATATATATATATATATAAGAGTACATAATTAAAAATGAAAATTACCAAAATGGTGCGAAGGTTGACCATTTTGGATTTTAGTTTTCTAAGCAATCAAAATTGAGCATTGATCCTGTAAATTGGTTTCTTGTTGGTTTTTTATCCTATTTAAGTATTGACATGGCCGATGATACATTTACATTTTCTCATGTCATAACAATAATTTTTTGGTGTCACATTACCATTCAGACGAAATATGACTAAAAGAAAAAGAAACACAACTTATAGGAGCAATACTCAATTTCGACTACTTAAAGAATTAAACCCAAAATGGGCGAACTTAGAGGACGAATTTGGCTAATAAAAATAGAATCTCCTTAAATTTTTCAAATTTTAATTCGTAACCCGCATCCACAGTATAGTTTATTTTATGAGGGGGAAGACCATATAATGATGTCTCGCACGCATAAAATCACATTAAGTAAAGTCTGCGTAATTTATGAAACAGTTGGGAGAATCTCTCTCAGTAGGCGCTGCTGGCTGTCTGGCCGTGGTGTGGTGGAGGTGGTACGGCCAGCCTCCCGCCGCCTACCTTGTTGTCCTATATATGTACTTTCACTTAAACTTGGATACAAGAATCTATAATTTCAGTTTCCACCATTCATTAATGCACTGCGCACCATTCAACGGTTACATTTTAAATTTTGCTCTTTGATATATGGATATCTCGCCATGATAGTATTGCGTTAGATATTTATAATTACGGGACTAGATATTTATATTTATTTGATTGATGATAAGATTAACAATATAAGAGGGGGATTAGACCATAACCTCTTATACCGTAAAATATGAGTTAGAGCATCAAGCCCTACACACGAGTAAAACATTAGCTAAATGCAGATAACCTAAAAAGTAATTTAATCACCAAGTAACTAAGATGAAACTATTTCTTGTGAGATCTTGTCCTTAGATTTTTCCGGTGGGAAGTGTGAGACCACTGCATTTTCATCCTCATCATCGGAACACTGATGGGCCCTAGACTCCTCGTGTCCATGTTTTTCAAAATATTCTACCCTGAGTCTTTCCATTAGCTATCGTAGGGGAATTCTTCTTCCGGAGAGAAATTATCATATTCCTCGACCCAATTCGAAACCGGGAAAAGAAAATCATCATCTTCATTAACCACTTTTGCCCAAGAGTTGGATTGGGTATTAAGCCCAACTTTTGAGTAATTAGATTCACCCTTAAGAAACCGGATTTTTTATTATTTAAAAATCCAGATTTAATTAAAGGTTTTGAAGATTTGGATTTCGAATTTGATGAACGAATTGATTGGATTGATACCTTGTGATGCTCTTCAACGCGATTTTGGTGCAATGAAATCTCCTGATGAGTATTTGGAAAGCTGCCCAAGTTACTCGTTGGGCTGCCCTTGCTACACAAAGGATTAAATCAGCCCGAAGGAAGAATAGAAGCTGGGGCATCATTTTGAACTCCCCTGATGAATATTTGAGGACGTGTCCTTAAATTTTGTAGGTTTTTCCGAGGACCAGATGTTAGCGTATGTGTCCTACAAGCCAAATGTTAGCATGTTGGGCTTTATACACCCAAAGCCCATTAGTGACTCAATGACCCTATAAATAAGTCATTCTAGTTTTTGAGAAGTAGTGACTCTTAACAATACATTATTTCTCATAGAAACGTCGACACCACACTAGCACTGGTGCTGAGCTTGTAGATCTGGTCAGGTTGATTGGACTCGAGGATCACGCCAGAGGGCTTCACAACCATTGGGAGAGAGCAAAATGTTTGCAAACTCCAGAGGTCCATTTATGGGCATAAGAAGGCATCCCGAAGTTTGAACTCCCATTTTGATAACATCATCAAAGTGTTTGGTTTTTTTAAAAATCCGGAAGTGACATGTGTGTGCAAAAGGGTTAGTGGGAGCACGGTTATATTTGTGATGCTTTAAGTCGATTATATCTGTGAATGTTGTTGGATTAATCAATTAAAGCATGATTATCTGCGAATTTCTCCATGAAAGATTTGGGAGAAGCGGCCTACGTACTTGGCGTAAGGATTTATGGGATAGATCTAAAAGATGCTTGAGATCTCTCAATCTACGTACATAAACACTGTGCTAAAAGGGTTTAGCATGTAATAGTCGAAAAAATGAGTTACTTCCCAATATGTCATAGTATTCATCTCTCGAGTCAATGGTCTTAAGAGTGATGAGGAGAGAGAAAAGATGGCATTGGTAGCTTATGTTTCGAATTTTAATAGCATAATGTGTAAGGCCTCTCTACATTAACAGTGCAAAACAAATATAAATAGGGCTAACATGCATTAAAGACAATTTATGATTCCGTTTGTAGCCTTGAGCTAGCAGGATTACAGGCCAAAAATAAAATTCCAAAAGCTAATTAATTACATTCCCAATAATGAATGTTAATACTATAGATTTACACTACTCCTAGAGTACAGACTATCCAAAAATCCTGTATCCTAATTCCTTAATGCTCCTCGTAGCTCACTGCCTCAACCCGGCCCATAGCCCTCCAAGTCCAAAAGGTGTACCTACAGGAACAACTCACCATGAGCATATACATCATTATCCAACAAAATCCAAGCACAATAACATAAATAATTGCATGAGATATATATATAGATGCTCCCTGATTTACCACATTAGCACATTTTCATTGTTGTTCCTGTTTCATAAACTCATGCACAAAATCATTAGTTCATAATATAATGATTGATACCACGTTCCAGTTATAATATTCCACATTAACCACTAGAAATGTGATTGTTCCGGTCCTGTTACAATAGCGGAATTTTAGGACCCCTTGCTTCGACATATAGCGGCATCATATGATATCCCTCACTTCGACAATGACAACGGCGTGTACATCGCTTCGAAATGACAGCGGCAAATATCATATTACCATCGCTTCATATGACAGCGGCAAGCACCTCCCTCGCTCGTATATAACAACTACCGGAACAATCAAGCATTTCCAACCACATATATATAAACACAACACTTGAGTCCACAATCATAATGCATCACCATTATCTCAATATATATCAACACATTTCATAATCCACACTTGTCCACGATATATATATATAGCCAAAAGGGTAAGAACACATTTTACCATCCGATGCCCGTACATCTCACTACGTACCTTAATCTCAAAAGTGGAGAAGTTGAAGAACTTTATCTCCTTGAAGTTGTTGGTACCTGGGATGGTTCTACACAACCATACAAATCAATATTAGAAGCCAATTATAGTCCAATATCAAAATATTCCACAAAATAATCATTTTCCCAAAATTCAGCAGCTGGCGATTGATCGCTGATCGAGGCGATCGATCACGAGCCTTACCGATCGATCGCTTTGATGTAGCGATCGATCGCCAGACCTCACTGGCTCGCGGTGATTGATCGCTCCATAAATGGCGATCGATCGCCTGCAACACATTTCGCCACTGGCCTTTGGCGATCGATCGCTGCATTCGTAGCGATCGATCGCCACCTGTGTGTGCGCGATTCTTCACCATTTTTTGAGCATTTTCCAAGTTCTACCATATACCCTTCAAACCCAAACTTTCCAACAACTCAAATATCATCATAACTCACTAAAACTCACATGAAACACCTCAAAAATCATAACCCAACCACAAGCAACACATACTCGAAAACCAATCTAAAAAAAATCCCAAAATGCTAACCCATTACAAAACCAAACACCATTAAAACTTTAGGAAGGGTTCCATACCTCTTGAGGACTCCAAATCTTACCAAAAATTTCACAAACAAAGATTTTGTGAAGATCTCTCCTTCCTCCTTTGCCCAATTTCGAAAATGGGAAGTGGGTTAGGGTTGGGAATGAAATTTGGGGATTTAAGAGTGAGGGGTAAAGTGAAGTGAGGTGGGGGTATAGTAAGGTTATAAGGGTTATAATTAAATCTGTACCCCATTAATTAACATGATGTATAAAATACCTCCAACATGATATTTTGAAGCATTTTACCAAAATGCACCAAACTCCCAATAAATTCATGCTTTCCAAATAATTGTCAACCATAACAATTAAATCATGCTAACACCCAATTTTCCAACATGCACCCTGAAATGCACCCCCCCCCCCCCCCTCAGGTCACGCCTACCATGTGACTAAGCATTTCAACAAGATAATTAATTCCAACACATAATTTAATTATCACCATAATTAATCACATAAACATAATTAATGCCCAAATGCATATAATTATTTCGGGGGTATCACAATACTCCCCTACTTACAAGATTTCGACCTCGAAATCGCATGCACTTACCCAAAATGAAACTAAACATAAATCACATACCATAAAATAGTTCCGGGTAATGCTGCACCATATGCTGCTCCGTCTCCCACGTGGCCTCCTCGACACCCCTACGATCCCACTGAACCTTTACCATCGGTATAACCTTGCTCCGAAGTCTGCGATCCTCTCGACCCAGAATTCTAACCGGTCGTTCCACGTAGGTCACATCTCAAACCCAACTGAACCTCTGAGGGCTGTAAAACATGAGACGGATCTGGCTCATACTTCCGCAACATAGAGACATGGAAGACGTCATGTATACCAGACAATGACGGCGGTAGAGCCAAATGGTAAGCAAAAGTACCGATACGCTGCAATATCTCATATGGCCCAACATACCTCGGAGACAACTTCCCGCGCATACCAAAACGAACCACACCTCTGAAAGGTGAGATCTTCAAAAAGACCTTATCTCCCACTTGGAATTCCAACGGTCGCCGCCGTTTATTAACGTAGGTTGCTTGCCTATCCTGAGCCGCTTTCATTTTCTGACGGATCACTTTGATTTTCTCTTCCATTTCTCGAATCAAATCCGGTCCCCCGACCGTCTTACTAGTCAAGTCCTCCGAGTACAACGGTAACCTACAACACGACCGTAAAGAGCTTCGAATGGAGCCATCTGAATGCTCGTCTGATAGCTGTTATTATAAGAGAACTCTACTAGTGGCACTGAATCTTGCCACAGAGTATCAAACTCCAATACACATGCCCTCAACATATCTTCGAGTGTCTGTATGGTACGCTCTGTCTGACCATCTGTCTGAGGGTGATAAGCTGTACTCAGTCTCACCTCCGTACCCAAAGCTGACTGAAGACCTTCCCAAAAATGTGATGTGAACCTTGGGTCTCTGTCAAACACAATTGAGACTGGAATCCCATGTAACCTTACCACGTCCCGTACATACAATTGGGCCATCTTCAAGTATGTGTACGACATACAATAAGGGAAGAAGTGAGCCACCTTCGTCAATCTATCCACGATCACCCACATCGCATCATAACCCGAGGCAGTCCTTGGCAAGTGGGTCACGAAGTCAATAGATATGTGTTCCCACTTCCACTCCGGCATCTCTAAACTCTTCAACTCGCCACCAGGCCTCTGCCTCTCCGCTTTTACTTACTGACAAATCAAGCACTTCTTGACAAAGGTGATGACGTCTCTTTTCATCCGCCTCCACCAAAACTGGTCGCATAAGTCCTTGTACATCTTTCTCCCACCTGGATGTATGCTAAACCTGTTGCTATGAGCACGATGCAATATCCCTTGACGCAACTCCGGTTCCCTCGGCACTACCCAATGGTTACCAAGCCTCAAAGAACCATCTCCTGCCACTCTAAACTTTGATGACTGACCCTGTGATATCCCCGAAATGATTAATTACAATTTGGGCATTAATTGTGTTTATATGATTAATTATGATGGTAATTATTGATTATGTGCTGGATTTAATTAATGTGTTGAAATGCTTAGTCACATGATAGAGTGACCCGGGAGAGCATTTCAGGGTGCATGTTGGGCATGTTGGGATAATTGTTATTAGCATGATTTATTTGCCATGGCTAGCAATTAATTGGAAATCTTGAGTTTAATTGATATTTTGGTGCATTTTGGATTAATGCTTTTAAAAATATCATGTTGGGGTGTTTTATACACCATGGGATTGTGGAATGCATTTTAATTAAACTCAAACCCTTATACCCCAACCCCCACCTTTACCAAATCACTTTACCTTTACCAAACCACCACCCAAACCCTTCCTTTTCTCTTCATTTTCGTTTTTGAGCTTAAGGGTGAAGAGAAATTCTTGCAAAAAGTTGATTTGTGGAGTTTATTGGGAGATTTGAGGTCCCCGAGAGGTATGGATGCCTCCATGTCATTTTTGTTGTGTTTGGTTTAGTTTTGAAATGGTTTTGAATGATTTTGAAATGGGTTTGTTGTGGGTTGGTGTTGTTTTGGTTGAGGGTTGGATTTATGATTGTTTGAGGTGTATTTTGAAGGTTTATGTTGTTATTTATGTTGTTGGTTTGATGGTTTAAGTGTTGGTATGGATTGGAAGGAATTTTGGTGCAAAAATGGTGAAAACTCGCGTGTCTGTGCGAGGCGATCGACCGCCTGAAAAGAGGCGACCGATCGCCTATGGGCAGTAGCCAAATTGCAGAGCAGGCGATCGATCGCCTGAAATGAGGCGACCGATCGCCGAGAGGCAGTAGCCAATTCAAGGGGTAGGAGATCGATCGCCATATTTGGCGCGATCGATCGCCGCGAAGAAAAATTTGAGGCGATCGATCGCCTTAGCGAAGCGATCGATCGCCAGCTGTGAAATTTTGAAAAATGATTTCTTTTGACGAATTTTTGATATTCGACTATTATTTGGCTTCTAATATTGATTTGTATGGTTGTGTAGAACCATCCCAGGTACCAACAACATCGAGGAGATAAAGTTATACAACTTCTCCACTTTTGAAACTAAGGTACGTAGTGAGACGTACGAGCATCGGACGGTAAAACGTGTTACAACTTTGATGATGTATATTGTGAATATTGTGTCCTTATATGTGATGAAATATGTGAAATGATAGTGTTATATCATGATATTGGAATCAATTGTGTTTTATTATTGTGGTAGAATTGATGAATGTTCCGGTAGCCTTTATCTCCGAGCGAGGGAGGTACTTGCCGCTGTCATATGAAGCGATGGTAGTATGATATTTGCCGCTGTCATGTCTAAGCGAAGTAACATGCCGCTGTCATTGTCGAAGCGAGGGATATCATATGATGCCGCTATATGTCGAAGCGAGGGGTCCTAAAATTCCGCTGTTGTATTGGGACCGGAACAGTCACAATTCTAGTGATTAATGTGGAATATTGTGGATATAATTGGAAACGCGTTATCGATCATTATATTGTGAACTAATGATTTTGTGCATAAGTTTGTGAAACAGGAACGACAGTGAAATGTGCTAATGTGGTAATTGAGGAGCATATCTATTATTTGTCGCATGCGCTTAATTATTGTATTAAGTTGAATTGTGTTAAGTGGATATATATATATGCTCATGGTGAGTTGTTCCTGTAGGTACGCTTTTGGACAAAGGGGCTAAGGGTTGGGTTGAACTGTGAGCTGAAGGAGGCATGAACGATGATAGAATACAGGATTTTTGATAGTCTTAATATTCATATTGGGAATGTAATTAATTAACTGTTGAAGTTTTATTTTGGCCTGTAATTTCATTGAGCTCACATAACAACAGAACTCTAAGATGTCTCTAATACATATTTAGCCCTGTTTATATCTTGATTTCACCGTTAAGGAGCTAGGGTCCTTACAGACCCAGACGTAAATATGATAACCTTCTCTGCACCTCAACGCCTGACATCTGAGATTTCCTGATAGATTCAAAGATGTCCGGCTCTGCCAATAGGGTCGATACATGTACCGGTGATGTATCTACATCAAAGTCATATCCCAGATGACAACAGGATGTCATCATGGCTGATAACTGAATAACATCCTTCGCGGTATACTTCACCTTCCTACTCAAGGTGTCAGCTGTCAGGTTCGCCTTCCCCGGATGGTACTCTATCTCACAGTCATAGTCTTTGAGCAAGTCCATCCATCTCCTCTGCCTCATATTCAGCTCCGCTTGGGTGAATAAGAACTTCAAGCTCTTATGGTCCGTATAAATGGTAAATGAAGTACCATATAGGTAATGCCGCCAAATTTTCAAGGCGAAAATGATAGCCGCCAGTTCCACATCATGAACTGGGTATCTGGTCTCATGAGGCTTCAACTGCCTCGAAGCATAAGCCACCACGTGCTTATCCTGCATCAGTCCACAGCCCAAACCCTGCAGTGATGCATCCGTGTACAAAGCAAACCTCTCGTTCTCCGAAGGAATCACCAATACAGGTGCTGTAGTCAACCGGTGTTTCAACTCTTGGAAGCTCTGTTCACATGCCTCAGACCACAAGAACGGAATTCCTTTCTGAGTCAACTGCGTCAACGGCTTAGCGATCTTAGAGAATTCCTCGACGAAACGTCAGTAATAACCCGCTAAACCAAGGAAGCTCCGGATCTCGGGCACAGATGTAGGCGCAGACCAATCCATCACTGCCTCTATCTTCCTGGGATCCACAGATATCCCATTACTAGAGATCACATGCCCCAAAAACACCACGCTGCTCAACCAAAATTCACACTTGCTGAGCTTGGCGTACAACTGATTGTCCCTAAGAATCTGAAGCACTGTTCTCAAATGATTCTTGTGCTCTTCCTCACTCTGAGAGTAGATGAGTATGTCGTCAATAAACACTATGACGAACTGATCAAGGTATGGTTGGAACACTCGGTTCATCAAGCGCATAAAGACAGCCGGGGCGTTTGTCACTCCAAACGGCATGACCAAAAACTCATAATGACCATAACGGGTCCGGAATGCTGTCTTCTGTACATCTTCCTCTCTAACTCGAATCTGATGGTACCCCGACCTCAAATAAATTTTACTATACAACCTCGTGCCCTGCAATTGATCAAAAAAGTCATTGATCCGCGGAAGAGGGTATTTATTCTTCACTGTGGCCTTGTTCAATTATCTGTAATCGATGCACAGACGCATCGATCCATCTTTCTTTTTCACAAATAATACAGGCGCATCCCAAGGCAATACGCTGGGGTGTATGTAACCCTTGTCAAGGAGTTCCTGTAGCTGCTCTTTCAACTCCCTTAACTCTGCCGGTGCCATCCTGTAAGGGCCACGAGAAATAGTGTATATCCCCGAAATGATTATGTGCTTTTAAACATTAATTATGTTATGAATATTATGGTATTAATTCATTTGGGTTGAATTAATAATATTGGGGAAATGCGTTTCAGGGTGCATGTGATATATGTTGGGAATTTGGGTTATGACATGATTATTTGGGGTAGATGTTGTTTGTTTTGGGTAAAGCATGTTTAATTGGAATTTGAAGTATTTTATTGATTAAATACTATAAAATATCATGTGATGATATTTTAATACATCGTGCTAAATACCGGGACCAAAACATAACACAGCACACCACCCACTACCCAACTACCCCCCTCAACCCATACCCATTCAGCTGCCCCATACCCCCACTTGCCCTCCCTATTACTCAACCTTTACCACTCATTCTCAACCCAATCTTCACTCCTTTTTTTGTCCAACATCTGCTAAGCACATGGGAAGGAAGAAATTTCAAATTTCTTTGCAAGAAAGCTCGCAAATATTGGAGCAAAAGAGGGTGAGGAACCATGTCCTGTTTTGATTTAATATTTGTTTGAGTTCATGCTTTTATTGGTGTGAAAATGGCATGTATAGTAGCTTTTCATGAGATTCTTGTTTTGGAGACTTTCATGGTGTTTTTATGAAGTTCCTAGCATGTTTGTATGGCCATGTTTTGTGTCTTATGTGCTAGATTAGATGGCTTGAAAGTAGGTGCTCGAAAATTCTGGAAAAGAATTATGATGCCCTGTTTTCAGAAAGCTTGGGTAAGTACTGTTAGAGTTGGGCGATTTTGATGCATGTGGGTTTAAGTTTGGGTGGAACTTCGATTTGAATACATTCATTGTAGTATATTGTAGCCCTTAGCATGTTTGTTCAAACATGTTATATGTTTTATGTTGATGTTTGGATGGTATGAAATGAGGTGCTAGGTAAATCTGGAGAAATCGCGCACACAACGTGTGGCGATCGATCGCTACAAACGCAGCGATCGATCGCCGAAGGCCAGTAGCTAAAATCGAAGGCAGGCGATCGATCGCCATAAATGGAGCGATCGATCGCCTCGAGCCAGTGAAGTCAGGCGATCGATCGCCTCGATGCAGCGATCGATCGCCAGCTGTTGAATAGTGGAAAATGATGTTTTTGTTGGATTTTTTGATTTTGGTCTATAAATTGGCATCTAATATTGTGTTGTACACTGGTGTAGAGCCTTCACAGATAGCCACACAACGCAGGGGTTAGAGTCCTGCAACATACCATATTTTGGAAAGGTACGTAAGCGACGTACGGGCACCCCAACGGTAACATGTATTATATGTTCATTATTTGACATTTGATAAATGCGAGTTTGTGCATTATGAGTACGATACATGTTGTTATGCATTGTTGTTGCATATGTATGTTGTGGAACATTTGGTGTGTATTCCACGAGTCAGGGTTATCACAGTGATGATTTAATGCTTACCGCTATATACCGCTAAAAATGTGGAGCGAGGGGTGTAGGTCCGCTTTCACATGGAGGCGAGGTTTACCATACGAATCGAGGATAGAAATACCGCTTGTATGAACAAGCGAGGGAGGGGAGGACCGCTTGTTCTAAAGTTATGAAGCGAGGGGCATTAAAATACACTGATGATAAACTGACTAAGGATTGAAGTAAAGATTTAAGAAGTAAAGATATGTCATGACATTTATTTAAAGAAACCATAATATCATATATTGATTTGATTATGAGTTATGATACAGGGACAACCAAAATGGGCGTTTTAAATGCATTGGAATTCAGGAAGTATCCTATGCCTATGATTTATGCATTTATGCTTTACATTCATATTATGTTGAATATGAACTATGATGTGCTCATGTGTTAGGGGTTGTCTTTGTAGGTGCTTTTGACACGGAGAACCAGGGTCGGGGTTGATACGCTGAGCTGTAAGGAGTGCTACAGGATTTGCAGAATAGAGAATTACTTTTGTATAGCTTCTACAAAGAGTAGAGTAAAGCTACAGTTTAGTAACCTCTTGTTAGGAATATGTATAATTCCTTTTTGAACTTTTGGTACTGTAATCTCCTAAGCTCAGGATTATCAACACAGCCTAATACTCTGATTTATGAATGATTAGTTCTCTTAATTGCACCTTAGAATCTTGTTTAGATAACTGGGTATCACATTTAGTGGTATCAGAGCCAGGTTAGATAACTAGGGAACGAGTAAAGGGTATCCTTTAGAAACAAGTTGGCTAGGTATTCATTGGTGGGCATGTTTATGCATATGGTGCATATTTTTGTATAAGTTGTTATACTAACATGCTTTTGAATATGATTACTCTTGTTATCTAACGGCTTATATTATGAACTGCTTTTGGTATTGTTGTTAACCCCTGTGTTACAGCATGACGGCTATAAATCCGGAGAACCCCAATGAAGAGGTGGGAGATGTAGGCAGTATCAATGCCAGTATTGCTAAGTCAAATCCTCTACCGCCACCTGTTGTAGGCGTGGAGCCTAGTGCACATATACTGCTACCAGGGGAGATAAGTTTGACCCAGTTCTTGAGCTATCATCCACCGCTATTTGTAGGGACTGAGACTGGGGAAGCAGCCGAGGAATGGCTTGAGAGACTAGAGCAGATATTTGTATCGGCACCCTGTGCACGGACTGCCTGGCTGAGGTTGGCAGAGTTTCAGTTGGCGAAGAAGTCTTCCATGTGGTGGAAGACAACAGTTATGGAGCTGAGGGCTCAGGGTATGACAGTAGATTGGACTGTGTCCAGGACCCGGTTCCTTAACCGGTATTTCTCCGCCGCCGCCAGACAAGTAAAAGAAGATGAGTTCATCAACTTGAAGCAGGGCAGCTTGACTGTATCAGATTATGCCATGCAATACTCTTCACTGTTGAGGTATGTACCTCACATTGCTGTGAACGGTCATGCCAAGATGAGGCATTTTCTGAAAGGGCTGAGGCCAGAGTTATTTGATCGGGTTGTCTCCAACAACCCCAGCTCATTTGATGATGCCCTGACTAGGGCAGAGCTGGCAAAAATTGGGGTTAGTGTGTACGAGGAAGCTGTACCCCCTTTTGTACCATCACAGAGACCGGTTGTTGATAGCCTGAGGCCACGAGGAGACCAGTTTAAGCCTCGTGGGGCTTCTTCTTCTTCTAGATTTGGTGGGAAGAAATTTCAGAATCAGAAGCAGGGTAATCGGGGACCAGCGCAGGGAAATAGAACAGGAGGGAACAACTGTGACAACTGTGGAGGATTTCACTTGACACGTGACTGCCGAGGCTGTTATGTTTGTGGCAGGGTGGGCCACCTGGCTCGGGTTTGCCCCAATCGAGTAGGTCAGGCAGACTCTGGGCTGAATAGGCCAAGATTTGACGCCAGGACGGCACCACAGAGACAGCAGTTTGCACCTCGACCGCCGGGAGGTCAGGCGGCAAGACCGCCGCAGGGTCAAGTATATGCATTGACGTGAGAGCAGGCAGAGGCAACTCCGGAGGAGGTGATTGCTGGTACGTGCTACTTACTTACGTACCCTGCATTTATTTTGGTAGATACAGGTGATTCTCATTCATTTGTATCTTATGCTTTAGTGAAGAGGCACCACTTGTGTTCGTCTCCGTTGTCCACGCCTCTTATGGTCTCGACACCCACGGGGAAGCATGTGATTGCAGATCGACTACTATCTGATTGCCTCATTTATTTTGAGGGCAATGATATGAGGGCCGATCTGATTTTGTTGGATATGGCAGATTTTGACTGCATTGTCGGTATTGATGTCTTGAGCAGATACCAGGCCGTGGTTGATTGCCGACAGAGGATGGTGCGCTTTCTATCTGATCAGGGGTTTCAGTGGACCTTCTATGGGGACAGCTCTCGTTCAAGGATTCTAATGATTTTGGCAGTTAAGATGTCGCGGTTGTTAGAACGCGGTCACACATGCTATCTTATTTATGCCGTGGATGTATCAGAGGAAAAGGAAGAGCTGATGATCGAGGATATACCAGTAGTTGCGGAATTCACCGATGTGTTTCCGGATGAGATTCCAGGATTTCCGTCGATCAGAGATGTAGAGTTTGAGATTGAGTTACTGCCAGGGACATCTGCTGTTTCCCATGCCCCTTATAGGATGGCACCGGCAGAGCTGAGGGAGCTGAAAGTGCAGTTGCAGGAGCTCCTCGACACAGGATACATTCGCCCTAGTGTATCACCATGGGGTGCACCAGTCTTGTTCGTAAAGAAAAAGGATGGTTCGATGCGTCTGTGCATCGATTACCGTCAATTGAATAAACTGACGATTAAGAACAAGTACCCCCTTCCAAGGATTGATGACTTATTTGATCAGCTTCAGGGCACAGAGCTTTACTCGAAGATTGACTTGAGATCAGGCTATCACCAGATACGAGTTAGAGCTGATGACATTCAAAAGACAGCCTTTCGAACTCGGTATGGGCACTACGAGTTCTTAGTGATGCCATTCAGGGTGACGAATGCCCCTGCAGTATTTATGAGCTTGATGAACAGAATATTTCAGAGGTATCTTGATCAGTTCGTCATCGTGTTTATTAACGACATTCTGGTTTATTCAAGAAGTAAGGAGGAGCATGCCAATCATTTGAGGACGGTGCTTCAAATCCTCAGAGATCATTAGTTGTACGCCAAGCTCAGCAAGTGTGAGTTCTGGCTGAGCAGTGTTGCGTTCTTGGGTAACATTATCTCTCGAGAGGGGATATCAGTAGATCCCAGGAAGATAGAGGCAGTTATGGATTGGTCTGAGCCTACTACAGTTCCTGAGATCCGAAGTTTTCTTGGTTAGGCCGGGTATTATCGACGCTTTGTCGAAGGATTTCAAATATTGCCAAGCCATTGACTCAGCTAACTCAGAAGGGAGTTCCATTCTTTTGGTGCGAAGCTTCTGAGCAGAGCTTCCAGGAATTGAAGCACAGATTGACTTCAGCGCCAGTATTGGTGATTCCCAGGGAGAACAAGGGGTTCGCTCTCTATACTGAAGCATCGCTTCAGGGTTTAGGATGCGTACTGATGCAAGATAAGCACGTTGTGGCTTACGCTTCGAGACAATTGAAGCCACACGAGATGAGGTATCCAGTCCATGATTTGGAGCTAGAAGCTATAGTGTTTTTGCCTTGAAGATATGGCGACACTACTTATATGGTACCTCATTCACCATCTTCACTGATCACAAGAGCCTGAAGTTCTTGTTTACGCAGGCTGAGCTGAATATGAGACAAAGGAGATGGATAGACCTACTGAAGGATTATGATTGTGAAATCGAGTACCATCCGGGAAAAGCAAATATGACAGCCGACGCTTTGAGTCGGAAAGAGAAGAGCACGGCAAAGGATGCCATGTGTCTATCAGCTATGATGGGCTCCTACTGCCAGTTGGGATTTGATTATGACGTGTCTACTTCATCGATACAGGTATCGACCTTATTAGCTGAGCCGGTTATTTATGAGCACATCCGGAAGGCTCAGGAGCCCGATGAGGAGGTCCAGAGATGGTTGTCAATGGTTCGTCTGGGTCAGTCGTCGAGGTTCAGAATAGCTGAGGACGGTTTTTTGAGGTTAGGTGACCGATGGGTAGTTCCGAATACGCCTGAGTTGTGTCAGAGAATATTACAGCGAGCTCATTGCAGCAGGATGAGTATCCACCCGGGCGGAAAGAAAATGTATAAGGACTTATGTAGCGAGTTTTGGTGGAGACGAATGAAACAAGATGTCACCACATTCGTCAAGAGATGTCTGATTTATCAGCAAAGATGTCTGATTTATCAGCAAGTGAAGGCTAAGAGGCAGAGGCCTGGTGGTGAGCTTAGAAGTTTGGAGATACCAGAATGGAAGTGGGAGCACGTATCCATGGACTTCGTGACCCACTTACCGAGGACTGTTTCGGGTTTTGATGCCATCTGGGTAGTCGTGGACAGATTGACTAAAGTGGCTCACTTCATTCCATACAGTATGACCTTCACGTACTTGAGGATGGCTCAGTTATATATCAAAGATGTGGTGAGGCTGCATGGGATCCCTGTTTCGATTGTGTCTGATCGAGATCCGCGGTTTACATCTCACTTTTGGGAAGGTCTCCAGTCAGCTCTGGGTACAAAATTGAGGTTGAGCACAGCATATCATCCCCAAACAGACGGACAGACCGAGCGTACCATACAGACGCTCGAAGATATGTTACGGGCTTGTGTGTTGGAGTTCGATGCTTCTTGGCAGGACTCAGTGGCTTTGGTATAATTTTTCTATAATAATAGCTACCAGGCAAGCATACAGCTGGCTTCTTTTGAGGCTCTCTACGGTAGACGTTGTAGGTCGCCTTTATATTGGGATGATGGGGACCGTAAATCGGTCGGAGGGCCAGAATTGGTCCAAGAAATGGAAGAAAAGGTAAAGGTGATCAGAAGGAAAATGAAAACAGCCCAGGACAGACAGGCAACGTATGCTAATCAACCGCGTCGGGCGTTAGAGTTTCAATTGGGGGACAGGGTCTTTTTGAAGATCTCACCTTTCAGAGGTGTAGTACGTTTTGGGATGCGGGGGAAGTTATCCCCGAGATATGTTGGGCCGTACGAGATCTTACAGTGTATTGGTACTCTGGCTGTGAGACCCCGTTATCACATCAAGTTACTAAGGTGCAATTTAGAGAACTAAACATTCATGTGAATATATCAGAGTAACGTATGGTGTTGATTAACCTGAGCTTTAGAGATTACAGTACCAAAATGTTTCAAAATGAATAACACAATTCCTACTAAGGTACTACATTATAGTCTTACTCTACTCAGTAGAAGCTATACAAAAAAATTTCTCTAACATGCTAATCCTGTAGCACTCCTTACAGCTCAGCATATCAACCCCAACCCTGGTTCTCGTCCACAAAAGCACCTACAAAGACAACCCCCAACATATGAGCATAAAACAATTCATATTCAACATAATATGAAAGTAAGGCATAAATGCACAATCCTAAACACAAGCACTTCCTGTATTTCCTGCATTTATAACGCCCACTGGTTGTCCCTGTACCATGATTCATAATAAAACACATTATATGAATGTATGGCTTCATAAATAAATGTCATGGCATTTCCTCCTTTTCCTTGAGTCAGTCATCATCAGTTATTTTAATGCTTTCATAATCTCAAAACAAGCGGTATCGCATACTCGCTTCTTCATACTAGCGGTATCTCTTCCTCGCTCAGTATGGTATACCTCGCCTCCATGTGCAAGCGAGCCTCCCCCCTCCCGCTCCACATTTTCAGCGGTAAAGCATAAGCATTAAAACCTTAACTGTGATCGCCCTGACTCGTGGAATACACCACTTTATTCCACATCACAATATGCAACAACAATGCATAATATGCAACACAATGCATAATAACATGTATCATAACCTTAATGCATCACATTGCATTCATCATGTGTCACACAGACAAACATAAGTACATGTTACCGTTGGGATGCCCGTACGTCGCTTACGTACCTTTCCAATATGTGGTGTGTTGCAGGACTCTATCCCCTGCGCTGTGTAGCTACCTGTGAAGGCTCTACACCAGTGTACAACACAATATTAGATGTCTCATTACAATCCAATATCAAAAACTTTAACAAAATATATCAATTTATTTTTCAACATTCTGGGTCTCTCGATCGATCGGCCCCTCTTCCCGATCGATCGAGAAGACGCCTAAAATCAAAACCAAGATTCTGCCTCGCTCGATCGATCGAGAAGAAATGTCGATCGATCGAGATGCTCTGTTCGAGAAATACCAACCCAGAATTCTAGAACACCTATATTCATACCCTTCGATCTAGCATATAACATACACCACATGTTTGAACAATTATGCTAGCAATTACAATACACTACTCCGAGTGTATTCATACCAAATTTACACCTCAATCTTAAGCCCACATGCATAAACGTCAACCATTTACATAAGTACTCAACCAACTTTTCCGGAAACAGAAACAGCCCACATGCTATTATATCTACCACATATAACATAAAGCATGCTCGAACAAACATGCCAAGGGCTTCACAAAACTACCATGCATATTTTCACATCAAAGGTTTACCAAAAACCTAAGCTAACGTGCATGATATCACCTCCTCAAAATCACTCCCAAACCATAATTTTCCAGAAAAACAGGGCATATTCCTTACCCAGATTTTCGAACACTAAACTTCACATGCTTTAATCCTCTACATAAAACATGCAACATGCTCAAGAAAAATTACAGAGAGCCTCATAAACATCACATAAAAGTATTCATAACAATATTTCTTTAAACCCTAAACTAGCATGCCAAATCTGCTACAAAGAACAAGCATGCTTAGGAATTTAAAAACTGGGAAGAACATGTGACTCCTCACCACTTTTGCCCTTCGATTTTCTATATGAAAGGATGAATGGAATCCGATCACTTTCCTCCTTGAAACCAACCACGTTGCAGACAAAAAGAAGAGAAAAGAAGGAAGCTTTTTGGAGGAGACAATGTGAAAATATCTAAGTCCAAAGTAGCATACTTAGTCAATTCTGCTTTCCAGAGAACAGGGGAGGGGCGTGGGTTCAACCAAGTGGGGGTGGGGTGGTTCCATGTAGGGTGGTTTTGTGGTGTTTAATTGTGTCCCGGTATTTCATACGATGTATAAAAATATCTCTCCTTGATATTTTATTATTTTACCACATCAACACAATAATTAAAACACCTAACATGCTCCCTAAACCACATCATCAATTAAATAAATCACTCCCACATAAAATACGCCTTTAGCACATAGGCTCACAATTAACAACCTTTAATTGTATGATTACCCACATAATCATTTCGGGGATATCACAATACTCCCCTACTTATAAGATTTCGTCCCCGAAATCAAACATGCTGTCAATCAAAAGATAACACAATACATAAACGCATACCAGAAAATAGCTCTGGATAGTGCTGCACCATGTGTCGCTCTGTCTCCCACGTGGCCTCCTCGACACCCCTACGATCCCACTGAACCTTGATCATAGGAATAACCTTGTTCCGAAGTCTGCGGTCTGCCCTATCCAAAATCCTGATAGGCCGCTCCTCATAAGAAACATCGGACTCAATCTGCACCTCTGAAGGCTGCAACACATGTGAAGGATCCGGCTCATACTTCCTCAGCATAGACACATGAAAAACGTCGTGTATACCAGACAGAGAAGGCGGTAAAGCCAAACGGTACGCCAGAGTACCAACACGCTGTAAGATCTCATACGGCCCCACGTATCTAGGAGAAAACTTCCCCCGCATACCGAACCGTACTATGCCTCTGAAAGGTGAGATCTTCAGAAAAACTCTGTCGCCTAACTGAAACTCCAACGGCCTACGCCGCTGATTGGCATATGCTGCCTGTCTGTCCTGAGCTGCCTTCATCTTTCTCTTGATAACCTTAACTTTCTCTTCCATTTCCTGAACCAACTCTGGTCCTCCAACCGACTTACGGTCCAAGTCATCCCAACACAAGGGTGACCTACAACGCCTACCATAGAGGGCCTCGAAAGGAGCCATCTGTATACTTGCCTGGTAGCTGTTGTTGTAAGAGAACTCCACTAAGGCTATCGAGTCCTGCCATGATATGTCGAACTCTAGCACACAAGCTCTCAACATATCCTCGAGCGTCTGTATCGTACGCTCGGTCTGTCCGTCCGTCTGAGGGTGATAGGCTGTGCTCAGCCTCAACTCTGTACCTAGAGCTGTCTGCAGACCCTCCCAGAAGTGAGATGTGAACCGCGGATCTCGATCGGACACTATCAAAACAGGGATCCTGTGCAGTCTCACCACATCTCTGACATATAAGTGTGCCATCCTCAAGTGCGTATATGTCATACAGTAGGGAATAAAATGAGCCACTTTAGTCAGTCTATCCACGAGTCACGAAATCCATAGACACGTGCTGCCACTTCCACTCGGGTATCTCCAAACTCCTTAGTTCACCTCCAGGCCTCTGCCTCTCAGCCTTCACCTGCTGACAAATCAAACAGCGCTTGACAAATGAGGTGACATCTTGTTTCATACGCCTCCACCAGAACTGGCTGCGTAGATCCTTATACATCTTCTTCCCGCCTGGGTGGATACTCATCCTGCTGTAATGAGCTCGCTGTAATAAACCCTGACGCAACTCGGGTGTATCTGGAACCACCCATCTATCACCAAGTCTCAGAGAACCATCCTCAGCCACTCTGAATCTCGATGGCTGACTTGAATGGACCACTAACATCCATCTCTGAACCTCTGCATCGGTCCCCTGAGCCTTCCTGATGTGTTCATAAATAATAGGCTCGGCTAGCAAGGTCAAAACCTGTACTGGTGAAGAAGATACATCATAATCAAATCCCAAATGGCAGTAGGAGCCCAACATAGTTGATAAACACATGGCATCCTCTGCAGTGCTCCGCACCTTCTGACTCAGGGCGTCGGCTGTCAGATTTGCTTTCCCGGGATGGTATAGGATTTCACAATCATAATCCTTCAGCAGGTCCATCCATCTCCTCTGCCTCATGTTCAGTTCAGCCTGTGTAAACAAGAACTTCAGGCTCTTGTGATCAGTGAAGATGGTAAATGAGGTACCGTATAAATAGTGTCGTCATATCTTCAAGGCGAACACTATAGCTGCCAACTCCAGATCATGGACTGGATACCTCGTCTCGTGTGGCTTCAACTGTCTCGAAGCATAAGCCACAACATGTCTGTCCTGCATCAGTACGCACCCTAATCCCTGTAGCGATGCGTCGGTATAAAGAACAAATCCTTTGTTCTCCTTGGGAATCACTAGAACTGGTGCAGTAGTCAGTCTGTGCTTCAATTCCCTGAAGCTCTGCTCACAAGCATCTGACCAACAAAATGAGACTCCCTTCTGAGTCAGCTGTGTAAGTGGCTTGGCGATCTTTGAGAAACCCTCGACGAAACGTCGATAATAGCCAGCCAGACCAAGAAAACTTCGAATCTCACTGACTGAAGTAGGGGCAGACCAATCCATAACTGCCTCTATCTTCCTCGGGTCTACTGATATCCCCTCTCGTGATATGATATGGCCCAAGAATGCTACACTGCTCAGCCAAAACTCACACTTGCTGAGTTTGGCGTACAACTGATGATCTCTGAGGATCTGGAGCACTATCCTCAGATGATCGGCATGATCCTCCTCATTCCTTGAATAGACCAGGATGTCATCAATGAACACGATCACAAACTGATCGAGGTACTCCTGAAATACTCTGTTCATCAGGCTCATAAATGTAGCAGGGGCATTCGTCACCCCGAATGGCATCACCAAGAACTCATAGTGCCCATACCGAGTTCTAAAAGCCGTCTTTTGGACATCACCAGTTCTAACCCGTACCTGGTGATAGCCTGACCTCAAATCTATCTTGGAGTACACCTCTGTACCCTGAAGCTGGTCGAACAGATCATCGATCCTCGGAAGTGGATATCTGTTCTTCACTGTAGCCTTGTTCAATTGCCTATAGTCAATGCACAGACGCATTGATCCATCCTTCTTTTTCACGAACAAGACTGGTGCACCCCAAGGCGATACACTAGGACGGATGTATCCCTTGTCGAGGAGCTCCTGTAACTGTACCTTCAGTTCCCTCAGCTCTGCCGGTGCCATCCTGTATGGGGCACGAGAAATGGCCGATGTCCCTGGCAGCAGCTCTATAGCAAACTCCACATCCCTGACAGGCGGTAATCCCGGAATCTCATCTGGGAACACATCAATGAACTCCGCCACAACCGGAATGTCCTCGGCTCTCACTTCCTTTTCCTCAGATACATCCACAGCATAAATGATGTAACCTGTGTGGCCGCGCTCCAATAATCGCCCCATCTTAACCGCTGATATTACCGGAATCTTTGGACGAGAGCCGTCCCCATAAAAGGTCCACTGGAACCCCTGATCAGACAGAAAACGAACCATCCTCTTTTGGCAATCTACCATAGCTCGGTATCTGCTCAACACGTCAATGCCAATAATGCAGTCAAAGTCTACCATCTCTAACTGAATCAAATCGGCCCTCAGATCATTGCCCTCAAAATAAATGAGGCAATCAGATAACAGCCGATCCGCAATCACATGCTTCCTCGTGGGTGTCGAGACCATAAGAGGCGTGGGTAACAGAGACGAGCACAAGTGGTGTCCCTCCACAAAAGCAGTAGATACAAAAGAATGGGAAGCACCTGTATCTATCAATATAAGTGCATGGTACGTAAATAAATGGCACGTACCAGCAATGACCTCCTCTGGGGCTGCCTCAGCCTGCTCCCTGGTCAGTGCATACACCTGTCCCTGCGGCGGTCCTACCGTCTGACCTCCCTGTGGTCGTGGTGCAAACTGCTGTCTCTGTGGTGCCCTCCCAGCATCAAACCTCGGCCTATTCGGCCCTGAATCTGTCTGACCTGCCCGATTGGGGCAACCTCGAGCAAAGTGGCCCACCTTGCCACAGATATAGCAACCCTGACAGTCCCGTGACAAGTGCCATCCTCCACAGTTGCTACACTTGTTTCCCACTGTCTTGCTCCCCTGTGTGGGTCCCTTGTTGTCCTGTTTCTGACCCTGAGACTTCTTCCCACCAAATTTGGAAGATGATGAGGCCCCACGAGCCTTGAACTGATCCCCTCGTGGCCTCAGACTATCAGCAGCAGGCCTCTGTGGTGGTACAGAAGGGGGTACAACATCCTTGTACTCGCCCACCGCAATCTCCGCTAACTCTGCCCGTGTCAGGGCGTCATCAAATGAACTGGGGTTGTTGGAGATAACCCTATCAAATAGTTCTGGCCTCAAACCCTTCAGAAAATTCCTCATCTTTGCATGGCTGCTGACAGCAATATGAGGTACATACCTCAGCAGTGAGGAATACTGCATAGCATAGTCTGACACTGACATGCTACCCTGCTTCAAACTGTTGAACTCATCCTCTTTTAATTGTCTGGCAGCTGCAGAGAAATACCGGTTAAGGAACCGGGTCCGGAATACTGTCCAGTCAACTGCCATACCTAGAGCTCTCAGCTCCATCACGGTGGTCTTCCACCACATAGCAGGCTTCTTAGCCATCTGAAACTCGGCTAACCTTAGCCATGCCGTGCGTGCACAGGGTGCAGTCACAAGTATCTGCTCTATACGTTCCAACCACTCCTCAGCTACTTCACCAGACTCAATTCCCTCAAACATGGGCGGATGGAAACTCAGAAACTGCTTCAAACTGAGCTCCCCTGGCAGTAACATCTGTACACTGGGCTCCACGCCCACAGCAGGTGGTGGTAAAGGGTTCGGCTGAGAAATACTGGCATTTCTACTGTCCATATCCCCTACCTCTTCATTGAGGTTCGCCATGCTGTAACACAATAGTTAACAACAATACCAAAAGCAGTTCATAATATAAGCCGTTAGATAACAAGAGTATCATATTCAAAGCATGTTAGTATAACACTTATACAACCATATGCATCACATGCATAAGCATGCCCAAATGAATACCTAGCCAACATGTTCCTAAAGGCTACCCTTCACTCTTCCATGGTTATCTAACCACTGCTCTGATACCACTAAATGTGAGACCCCGTTATCACATCAAGTTACTAAGGTGCAATTTAGAGAACTAAACATTCATGTGAATATATCAGAGTAACGTATGGTGTTGATTAACCTGAGCTTTAGAGATTACAGTACCAAAATGTTTCAAAAGGAATAACACAATTCCTACTAAGGTACTACATTATAGTCTTACTCTACTCAGTAGAAGCTATACAAAAAAATTTCTCTAACATGCTAATCCTGTAGCACTCCTTACAGCTCAGCATATCAACCCCAACCCTGGTTCTCGTCCACAAAAGCACCTATAAAGACAACCCCCAACATATGAGCATAAAACAATTCATATTCAACATAATATGAAAGTAAGGCATAAATGCACAATCCTAAACACAAGCACTTCCTGTATTTCCTGCATTTATAACGCCCATTGGTTGTCCCTGTACCATGATTCATAATAAAACACATTATATGAAAGTATGGCTTCATAAATAAATGTCATGACATTTCCTCCTTTTCCTTGAGTCAGTCATCATCAGTTATTTTAATGCTTTCATAATCTCAAAACAAGCGGTATCGCATACTCGCTTCTTCATACTAGCGGTATCTCTTCCTCGCTCAGTATGGTATACCTCGCCTCCATGTGCAAGCGAGCCTCCCCCCTCCCGCTCCACATTTTCAGCGGTAAAGCATAAGCATTAAAACCTTAACTGTGATCGCCCTGACTCGTGGAATACACCACTTTATTCCACATCACAATATGCAACAACAATGCATAATATGCAACACAATGCATAATAACATGTATCATAACCTTAATGCATCACATTGCATTCATCATGTGTCACACAGACAAACATAAGTACATGTTACCGTTGGGATGCCCGTACGTCGCTTACGTACCTTTCCAAAATGTGGTGTGTTGCAGGACTCTATCCCCTGCGCTGTGTAGCTACCTGTGAAGGCTCTACACCAGTGTACAACACAATATTAGATGTCTCATTACAATCCAATATCAAAAACTTTAACAAAATATATCAATTTATTTTTCAACATTCTGGGTCTCTCGATCGATCGGCCCCTCTTCCCGATCGATCGAGAAGACGCCTAAAATCAAAACCAAGATTCTGCCTCGCTCGATCGATCGAGAAGAAATGTCGATCGATCGAGATGCTCTGTTCGAGAAATACCAACCCAGAATTCTCGAACACCTATATTCATACCCTTCGATCTAGCATATAACATACACCACATGTTTGAACAATTATGCTAGCAATTACAATACACTACTCCGAGTGTATTCATACCAAATTTACACCTCAATCTTAAGCCCACATGCATAAACGTCAACCATTTACATAAGTACTCAACCAACTTTTTCGGAAACAGAACAACATATTTCATTACCCGATTTTTGAGTACTTCACTTCATGCTATTATATCTACCACATATAACATAAAGCATGCTCGAACAAACATGCCAAGGGCTTCACAAAACTACCATGCATATTTTCACATCAAAGGTTTACCAAAAACCTAAGCTAACGTGCATGATATCACCTCCTCAAAATCACTCCCAAACCTTAATTTTCCAGAAAAACAGGGCATATTCCTTACCCAGATTTTCGAACACTAAACTTCACATGCTTTAATCCTCTACATAAAACATGCAACATGCTCAAGGAAAATTACAGAGAGCCTCATAAACATCACATAAAAGTATTCATAACAATATTTCTTTAAACCCTAAACTAGCATGCCAAATCTGCTACAAAGAACAAGCATGCTTAGGAATTTAAAAACTGGGAAGAACATGTGACTCCTCACCACTTTTGCCCTTCGATTTTCTATATGAAAGGATGAATGGAATCCGATCACTTTCCTCCTTGAAATCGACCACGTTGCAGACAAAAAGAAGAGAAAAGAAGGAAGCTTTTTGGAGGAGACATTGTGAAAATATCTAAGTCCAAAGTAGCATACTTAGTCAATTCTGCTTTCCAGAAAACAGGGGAGGGGCGTGGGTTCAACCAAGTGGGGGTGGGGTGGTTGCATGTAGGGCGGTTTTGTGGTGTTTAATTGTGTCCCGGTATTTCATACGATGTATAAAAATATCTCTCCTTGATATTTTATTATTTTACCACATCAACACAATAATTAAAACACCTAACATGCTCCCTAAACCACATCATCAATTAACTAAATCACTCCCACAGAAAATACGCCTTTAGCACATAGGCTCACAATTAACAACCTTTAATTGTATGATTACCCACATAATCATTTCGGGGATATCACACTGGCATACCGATTGGCTTTACCGCCCTCTCTGTCCGGCATACACGATGTGTTTCATGTGTCTATGTTGCGGAAGTACGAGCCAGATCCTTCTCATGTGTTGCAACCTTCTGAGGTTCAGATAGAGTCTGATGTTTCCTATGTAGAGCGGCCTATCAGGATTCTGGATCAGGCAGATCGCAGACTACGAAACAAAGTTATTCCAATGGTCAAAGTTCAGTGGGATCGTAGGGGTGTCGAGGAGGCCACGTGGGAGACGGAGCGACACATGGTGCAGCACAATCCAGAACTGTTTTCTGGTATATGATTTATGTTATGTTTCGTTTTGGTAAGTGCATGCTGATGCTCCTTGATTTACCACATTAGCAAATTTTCATTGTTGTTCCTGTTTCATAAACTCATGCACAAAATCATTAGTTCATAATATAATGATTGATACCACGTTCCAGTTATAACCACAATATTCCACATTAACCACTAGAAATGTGGCTGTTCCGCTCCTGTTACAACAGCGGAATTTTAGGACCCCTCGCTTCGATATATAGCGGCATCATATGATATCCCTCGCTTCGACAATGACAGCGGCATGTACATCGCTTCGACATGACAGCGGCAAATATCATATTACCATCGCTTCATATGACAACGGCAAGTACCTCCCTCGCTCGTATATAACTACCGGAACAATCAAGCATTTCCAACCACATATATATAAACACAACACTTGAGTCCACAATCATAATGCATCACCATTATCTCAATATATATCAACACATTTCGTAATCCACACGTGTCCAATATATATATATATATATATATAGCCAAAAGTGTAAGAACACATTTTACCGTCCGATGCCTGTACGTCTCACTACGTACCTTAATTTCAAAAGTGGAGAAGTTGAAGAGCTTTATCTCCTTGAAGTTGTTGGTACCTGGGATGGTTCTACACAACCATAAAAATCAATATTAGAAGACAATTATAGTCCAATATCAAAAATTCCACAAAATAATCATTTTCCCAAAATTCAGCACCTGGTGATCGATCGTTGCATCGAGGCGATCGATCGCGAGCCTTACCGATCGATCGCTTTGATGTAGCGATCGATCTCCAGACCTCACTGGCTCGCGGCGATCGATCGGGCCATAAATGGCGATCGATGGCCTGCAACACATTTCGCAACTGGCCTTCGGCGATCGATCGCTGCATTCGTAGCGATCGATCGCCACCTGTGTGTGCGCGATTCTTTCACCATTTTTTGTGCATTTTCCACGTTCTACCATATACCCTTCAAACCCAAACTTTCCAACAACTCAAATATCATCATAACTCACTAAAACCCACGTGAAACACCTCAAAAATCATAACCCAACCACAAGCAACACATACTCGAAAACCAAGCTACAAAAAAATCCCAAAATGCTAACCTATTTCAAAACCAAACACCATTAAAACTTTAGGAAGGGTTCCATACCTCTTGAGGACTCCAAATCCTACCAAAAATTTCACAAACAAAGATCTTGTGAAGATCTCTCCTTCCTCCTTTACCCAATTTCGAAAATGGGAAGTGGGTTAGGGTTGGGAATGAAATTTGGGGATTTAAGAGTGAGGGGTAAAGTGAAGTGAGGTGGGGGTATAGCGGGGTTATAAGGGTTATAATTAAATATGTACCCCATTAATTAACATGATGTATAAAATACCCCCAACATTATATTTTGAAAGCATTTTACCAAAATGCACCAAACTCCCAATAAATTCATGCTTTCCAAATAATTGTCAACCATAACAATTAAATCATGCTAACACCCAATTTCCCAACATGCACAACATGCACCCTGAAATGCACCCCCCCGGGTCACTCCTACCATGTGACTAAGCATTTGAACACGGTAATTAATTCCAACACATAATTTAATTATCACCATAATTAATCACATAAACATAATTAATGCCCAAATGCATATAATTATTTCGGGGGTATCACATAATGTATGCTATGTTATGTACTTGGGCTGATGTATGTTCTTAGAGTAATGAGCAGACATCAGACAGATCCCGGTGAAGGTCACTCGAAAACTGTGAAATTAATCCTCAAGTACTTATGAAGAACTTAAGATATGTTCATGGTTTTTGGATCTCTAAATGGAGAAATAAAAGTTGAAGGCTAAGTTGATGCAGCTTTTTCAATCGGATGTAGATAATACTATATCGATGTTCGGATTTGTATTTAATCTCAATGATGGTGATGTCTCTTGTAAACATTCCAAGCAAGACACCACATTGGATTCACCACTGGAGCTGAATACATTGCAGCATATGCTGCAGCAAAGAGGCAGTTTGGATATGAAATTTCATCCAAGAGTTGGTGTAAACTAGTGTTGTTGACACAGTCCATGGTACTATGACAACAGTTGGGCTATTATGAATAGCCAAGATCTCATCAGTATCCAAACATATATTTATCCAAACATATATTGAGAAAATATAATCTAATGGGAGAGATGATAGATGCGACATTATTATCTAGAGAATTGCTTCAACATAAAAATATAGTGAATCCATTGACAAAGCCTTTACAACGATTGGTGTCTATCAGACATCTTGGGAAGATGGTCTTGAGACACATCAGTAGTTGGCTTTGGGAAAGTGAAAGATATAGTTGTCATATGTGATTAAGTAAATCAATAGTTGATTTATTGTACATATGCTCTTATTATGACAAATCTTTGTTTGAATATTAATATATATGACATTTCTTCATCTGTTTACCCATGCATCTTGATGCATTGATGAAATCCTTGAGATTGCTATAGTCTATAGAATGTGCTTACGCATATGACAGTGACCATGAAATACATTCTTGACTGCGATTTCTAAATGTTCCTGGTCGATGAGCTTTCGAGAATGGGATATTGAAATATGCTCGTTAGAGACTGGTATTCATGAAGTGTCTAGTGTAGTGCGCCGCGTTTCATCGGCGTTGGCTTGGAGAAGACATCACACATGAATAGGTGCTCATTAGGAATGAGTTCGCTGAAAGACCCTACTCGGAATTCTATAAGTGGTTACCATTTGTCGAGTATAGAATTTGTAGTCATAGTTGTGCACCATTACTCCTCATGACACGAGGCGTCATTGAGGTATTGACAGATAGTTGTGTACTTTGATTTAATGACTGGTCACATGCGGGTCATAAAGTTGTTATTTTGGGTATTCAGTGATGCTGTCAGAGGCCTATGCTTGTCGTTGGGGATTCACCACTGGTCTTGATGAACCAGGATGTCCTCTGTATTTTTCTGTATATGATTCAAGGAATCTCTGGCTAGAGTGGGTAGTACTTGTGGAAAAAGAGTTTTTCATATACGCACACAATGAATCATATAACGTGAAACAAATACATAGTTATTGAAATCATAATGGGCCTCGACAAACCAATGCCTTATATACACACATATCATGTGAATGAAAGGAATGTACTGCAAGCTAACTATGGCTGAAAGGTTCTCATAGTCATTTGTATCTAGGTCTTCGTGAAGCACAGATGTTAGACGCTACCCACGATCGGGTTGTTGCTAGAATTATATTTCGGTCATTCCCAAAGAAGTTGTTTGACTTCTAAAAATCACAAAGGTTGTAATCCTACTTCTATAATACACTTGAGCCTCGCTGTGTCACAATCAACCGGCCGCCGATCCATCGATGAGAACTGAGACTTAAATGTTAAGTGCTCAAGATTGTGTGATTGATATTCAAGAGATGAGTTTAATTTTTGAAAGCTCCTCACTTTAGTGGACTTTCTATGTTTGGAAAGGTTTATGTTTGGAAAGGTTCCATCAATAAAAAGTTATAAAAAGTATGATATATTTATATCATAATTATGTACGTCAGTTGACATCAAGTTATTCAATTGGATTGACCTACTTGGATTATGAGTTTAGTGCTCATGTGTTGGCTTTTGGGCAAGTGGGAGATTGTTAGGATATGTGTCATACAAGCCAAATGTTAGCCTGTTGGGCTTTATGCACTCAAAGCCCATTAGTGACTCAATGACCCTATAAATAAGTCATTCTAGTTTCTAAGAAGTAGTTACTCTTAATCATTCCACACAATACATTATTTCTCATAGAAACGTCGACACCACACTAGCACTGGTGCTGAGGTTGTAGATTTGGTCAGGTTGATTGGACACGAGGATCACCGCCATCAGATTCACGTCGGTGAACAGTAATTCCTTTTCGTGCATTATATTTGATATTTGCATGTTCGAATATATGAATCAGGTGTGATCGTCCGTCCCCGGGTTAGATCTGTTTACTGTTTGTTTTTCCGCTGCGTTTGGATCTGCCGTCGGGGGATGGAAGCCCAACACCAAAGTGGCTGACCGGACAACCCGAAGGGCTGCCCGGGTTTCCCAGCACATTACCTAAGTATCCTAGCATATTGTCATCTGATTCGAAAGACACTACACCGCTGGCCGAGAGGAAAGACTTGCTCCCCAAACTTTTGGACTTGAAAATAAGAGTTCTAGGATTATTATCCTTATATTTTGAAATTATGGGAAATGAATTTGATCTTTTCAAAATCGGAAGTGGCTCCTCATCCTCAACAAAAAAGGAAGTAATTATGAATTCCTTGACTGTGGAAGTGGGAAGAATATTACAAATTGAATACTCACAAAAGTAAGAAATTAAATATCTATTTCAGTTGTGCCATGCGGTTCTTTATTACATAAAATTCATCAATGATCGAATCAGAATCAATGGTTTTAGTCAACTCGCGTTCAATATAGACTATCATAGAGTTGACATGTATTCTCCTTCCATTTTGTTACGAAGAACACTTTTAACATGTTTCATAGCTGAAAATACCCGCTCTGTTGTTGCACTAGACACGGGAAGAGTTAAAACAAGACGAAATAATATGTCGATCAAATTGTAGTCTCTTGCCTTATTTGTCTCGGTTAATCTTTGACATAATTCAGAAATAGTTGATAAATTCTCAAAATTCTCGTGGAAAAGTATATCAACTCTATAATGCTCTAATTGACCTCTCAAATAGTGCATCTCTTGATCACTAAAATCAGCAGGATAAAACTTCTCAGCAAGTGTGTATATATGTTCAGCTTGTGTAGGGTCTTCCTACCTTAACATCATATTAATAACGTATTATGGACTAAACCTGCATTAATGACACCTTAGGGTTCCGGTTGTAGCTTTGAGCCAATAAGATTACAGGCCAAAAAATGAAATTTCAAAACTTAATTAATTACATTCTCAATAATGAATGTTAAAGCGATAGAATTATACTACTCCTAGAGTAGAGACTATCCAAAAATCATGTATCCTATCTTCTTTCATGCTCCTTATATGTAAGGACCCCCGTACCCTTAACCCTTTATTAGTGTATTAAGCCATACCATTAGTGCATATAATCATACTATCAGGGGGAAAACCATATGCAAGTGCAACACCATATGCTATCCAGAAAATTTCTTGCATTTAATCCACATAATATTCAAATTCCCCAACCAAGATTATTCATATAACATGCACCCTCATAATACACTAACATGCTCTTAGTTCATTTAGTAATTCCATATTTAATTGCATGCAAACCATAAATGAATAGAGAAGAGCCGTAGCCTATTTATACATTCTATATACACGTAAAATGTACTCACGTGAGAGCACACAATGAACACGCGTGTATCTAATGTATAAAACACTCTACTGGATACCGTTACTGGTACTTCAATCCTGGAAGCACCTCCCAAGCACAACTCGATCTCAACTCTGGATCTATGCGCTTATTCAACCAGCTCTACCTCGATCCGGGAAGTACCTCTAATCAACAGCCCGAGCGTAATTCCTAAGCTGCTGCTACACCTGTAACACCTGTCCCAACAGAGACAGCCCCCACACGGGGTGAGCATACCAATACCACCAATCCAATAATCATAACATTGCAATTCATAATTTACAGAATGTAAATGCCATAATTTAATGATACTCCCTGGATGGTAACACCCTCATCCCGGATCCCCTGTATTGTCCATGTTCTCAAAATAACCAAACTCATCAAATTCCCAAAGCCAGTTAATCGTCACATAGATTAACTAATACCGTTCTGTTATGCCAGTTCCATAATCAATATGGTAAAATCATTATATTAAAAGATCGTAAATATCACATAAATCAATTTAATGATTCAATGTTCCTATTTCATTGCTCGCTCCACAATAGCGGCATTCTAAACCACGCACACGCTCAACACTAACGGCGACATAACCGATGGTCGCTCAACGGCGACAGCATCCCAAATCATTGCTCGCTCAGAAGCGGCACCGTATGGTTCCCATGTATAACCATTTGACACAAATATCATTTACCATGCATATCGCTAGCCAATTATAGCAAATAACATGCACCTTGCATTTCAACGCCTATTTGATGCAATTACCACCTACCACGTATTTCAATGTCCATATAATGTGATTATTACACACCATGTGTTTCAGTGTCCATTTAATACAATTATCACATACCATGCATTTTACAGTTGCAACAGTATAATAGGCTATGCTCGTACGTCATACGTACCTTAGTTCCGTAGTCCAAGCCAAACCTTGCTTGAGTTCCATGCCTCAAGAAATATGTGCTAAAACACATAAACAACCCACAATCAAATAAAAGCATGCATTCACGTGCCCACGCACGTTAGCAAACCTCAAAACCCATCGTCAATCCATGACGATTACCAAAACAAAAGCCCTCCGGCTAAACATGCATAACACCCAAAATATTCCTTTTAAAACGTTTAAAAGATAGCCCAAAAACCCAACCGAGAATTCCGTTTAATTAAATTTTGGCTCCAATCAATCCATTTAAAAGGTGTAGCATTCCCACTGGAATGTAAACATTGCCCCGGAAACGGCCCCTAAAAACCTCGATTCCAAAATCCCGACATTTTCCAAAATTTTGAAAAAAACAAAGGAACAGGGCCGCGATCAATCGGCGCCAAGCCGCGATCGATCGTCACATCCTACTGCCCAAAAAAAACATGCCGCGATCGATCGCCACATCTCGCGATAGATCGCTGAGACCCTCGCGATCGATCGCCGACTTTTCACGATCGATCGCCGCTACTGCTCATCGCCTTCCCAAACCAGTAGCATGTCGTGATCGATCGGCGCCTAGCCGTGATCGATCGCGACCTGCGGGTTTCTGAAAATTTCGAGCTTCAATGGTGTTTTTCACAACCAAACTCCAAACCAACACCCCAAACAACCTCAACACCTCAAATACAACATTTAAAGCCAATAAAAACTCTAAAAACTCAACTTGGATTTTAACCCAATAATCCCCAAATTCATAACCCACCAAAAACATAACAAAAACCACTACACTACAATCAAATCGAAGCTAAAAGAGAGGAGAAAGAGATTACCAGCTTATCTTCGAAGAATCCGGCTCCTAAATCGAGCCTCCGTCGATTTTCCTTGAAGGAGGAAGGGGGAAAGGGTTTGGGGATGGGTTATCGCAGGAGAGGGGAGAGAGGAGAGGAAATGGATTCCGAATTACGGAATCCCGAGTCCATTTGGTATATATAGCAAAAATGCTCCGAAATACCAATACCTCCACAAGTACATCATGATTCATTAAAAATCATCTGTTTTCAAAAACTCTCTCTCCAACATCAAATCCCCCTACCAGCCCCAACATAAAGCACCCCGGACTCCAAGTCCCACCAAAAACCTAACTCATAGGTTTTCCACCAAAATGAGAATACAATCTCAACATTTGGATCCAACGATCCCAAATGCCCGATTTTTAGCGATCGATCGCCTCACTTTTTGCCTTGCGGCGATCGATAGCTAAAAATATGGCGATCGATCGCCTGTAGCGATTTTTGCTACTGGCCTTCTGCAATCGATCGCCTCATACAGGGCGATCGATCGCCACCTGCTGGTGCACGATTTTTCACCATTCTTTTGCATTTTTCTAGCTCCAACTTATACCTTTCAAACCCAAACTTTCCTACAACATCAACATCATCAAAACTCACTAAAACCCTCATAAAACACTTCAAAAATCATACCCCAACAACATACAACACATACCCAAAACAAACCCACATAAATCACTTCAAATCACCCAATTTCAAAACCAAACATCATAAAAACTTTAGGAAGGGTTCCATACCTCTTGAAGACTCCAAATCTTAACAAAGATCACACAAACAAAAGTTTTGTGGAGCTTCCTCCTTCCTCCTTTGAAGAATTTCGAAAATGGGGTGAGGTTAGGGTTGTGGAATGAATTTTGGGGATTTAACGTGAAAAAGGGTAAAGTGAAATAAAGGGTATAGTGGGGTATGTGTTATAAAGTTAATTAAGACTTGAACCTCAAAGTTAACATGATGTATAAAATACCCCAACATGGTATTTTAAACGCATTTACAAAAATGCATTAAACTTCCACTAAAATCAATTATCAACATAATTCATCATATAAACATAATTAATGCCTTAATTGCAATTAATCATTTCGGGGACATCACAATACTCCCCTACTTATAAGATTTCGTCCTCGAAATCGCATGCACTTACCCAAAAATAAATCATACCAGAAAATAGTTCCGGGTAATGCTGCACCATATGCCGTACCGTCTCCCACGTAGCCTCCTCGACACCCCGACGATCCCACTGAACTTTGACCATCGGTATAACCTTGCTTCGTAATCTGCGATCCTCACGATCCAGAATTCTGACTGATCGTTCTACGTAGGATACATCTGAGTCCAACTACACTTCAGTAGGCTGTAATACATGAGACGGATCTGGCTCATACTTCCGTAACATAGAGACATGAAATACATCATGAATATCAGATAGAGACGGCGGTAGAGCCAAACGGTAGGCCAAAGTACTGATACGCTGCAATACTTCATATGGACCAACATACCTCGGAGATAACTTTCTCCGCATACCAAAACGAACTACACCCCTGAAGGGTGAGATTTTCTAGAAGACCTTGTCTCCTACTTGGAATTCTAGCGGCCGCCGTCACTTATTGGCATAGGCTGCTTGCCTATCCTGAGCCGCTTTCATCTTTGGCGTATCATCTTAATCTTTTCTTCCATATCCTTAATCATATCCGGTCCTCCGACCGCTTTACTAGTCAAGTCCTCCCAATACAGCGGTGACCTACATCGTCGTCCGTAAAGAGCTTCAAAAGGGGCCATTTGAATGCTCGCCTGATAGTTGTTATTATAGGAGAACTCCACCAATGGCACTGCATCATGCCATGGAGTATCAAACTCCAAAACACATGCCCTCAACATGTCTTCGAGTGTCTGAATGGTACGCTCTGTCTGGCCATCTGTCTGAGGGTGATAAGCTGTACTCAGTCTCACTTATGTGCCCAAAGCTGTCTGGAGACCCTCCCAGAAATGCGAAGTAAACCTTGGGTCTCTATCAGACACAATCGAGATTGGAACCTCAAGTAACCTCACCACATCCCGTACATATAATTGGGCCATCTTTAGATATGTGAAAGTCATACAGTAGGGGATGAAATGAGCTACCTTCGTCAGCCTATCCATGATCACCCAGATCGCATCAAATCCTGAGGCCGTCCTTGGCAAGTGAGTCACAAAGTCCATAGAGATATGCTCCCACTTCCATTCGGGTACCTCTAAGCTCTTCAGCTCGCCACCAGGCCTCTGTCTCTCTGCATTTACCTGCTGGCAGATCAAACATCTTTTAACAAAAGTGATCACATCACGCTTCATGCGTCTCCACCAGAATTGACCGCATAGGTCCTTGTACATCTTCCTTCCTCCTGGGTGGATACTGAACCGACTACTGTGAGCTCGCTCCAATATTCCTCTACGCAACTCTGGTGTATCTGGGACTACCCATCGGTTGCCCAGTCTCAAGGAATCATCTTCTGCCACTCTGAACTTTGATGGCTGTCCATGAAGTACTATCGATGACCATCTCTGAACCTCATCATCCGACCTCTGGGCTTTCCTGATAGCCTCAAATATGTCTGGCTCAGCCAACAAGGTCGACACTCACACCAGCGACGTGTCCACATCGAAATCATAGCCCAGATGGTATAAGAAGTCATCAAAGCGGATAAACACATAGCGTCCTCAGCAGTACTCTTAACCTTTCGACTTAAGGCGTCTGCTATCAAATTTGCTTTACCAGGATGATACTCAATCTCACAGTCATAATCCTTGAGCAAATCCATCCATCTTCTTTGACGCATATTCAGTTCAGCCTGAGTGAATAGAAACTTCAGGCTCTTATGGTCCGTAAAAATGGTAAATGAAGTACCAATAGGTAGTGCCTCCAAATCTTCAAGGCAAATATAATGGCCGCCAGTTCCAGATCGTGGACTGGGTATCTTGTCTCATGAGGCTTCAACTGCCTCGAAGCATAAGCCACCACGTGCTTATCTTGCATCAACACAAAGCCCAAACCTTGCAGTGATGCATTCGTGTACAAGGTAAACCTCTTATTCTCAGAAGGAATTACCAATACTGGTGCTGTCGTCAAACGACGCTTCAATTCTTGGAAGCTTTCCTCACAAGCTTCGGACCAAAAGAATGGGACTCCTTTCTGAGTCAGCTGAGTCAACGGCTTAGCGATCTTAGAGAATCCCTCGACGAAACGTCTGTGATATCCCCGAAATAATTATATGCAATTTGGGCATGTTTATGTGATTTATGGTGATAATTAATTCTGTGTTGGCGTAAATTATCTTGGTAAAATGCTTAGTCACATGATAGGAGTGACCCGGTAGAGCATTTCGGAGTGCATGTTATTCATGTTGGGTGTTTGGGTGTTTTAATGGTTTAAATGTAATGAGTTGTGTTCATTTGGTAAAGCATGATTTTAATAGGGACTTTGATCCATTGTTGCAAAATGGTTTTAAAATATCATGTAAGGGTATTTTATATATCATGCTTGGGTCTTGATGCACATTTTAAACCATAACATGGCATGAGCCACTTGCTCACATCTTTACATCCCATCACCTTTTTCTCTACCAGCCTTTGTCCCCAAGACCCCATCCCTCCACCTTATCTCTTGCAAGAAAACCCCATTTTCGTTTCTTGGCAAGAGGAGAAGGAGAAAAGTTTGAGAAAGAGTCCTTTTGGTGATTCCTTGCAAAAATCTTGAAGCCTAAGGGGTAAACTATCAATGTAATGAAGTTTTGTTGGTTCTTAATCATTCTTGTGTCTTATTTTGGGGTTAAAAAGGGGTGGATCTTGTTCCATCATGTTGTTATACTTGGGGGGATGTATTTTCATGTTGTTTTGTGGTTATATGTTGAGCTTGGTGGTTGCTTTTGGTTGTGCTTGAGTATAGGTGTGGTTAGAAGCTCATACTTGGATGTTTCTCGCTGAAACAGGGTTTCTCGATCGATCGGAAATTTGGTCCGATCGATCGAGCAAGACAGTACCTAAGCCAGGCGTAAAAAGAGCTTACCGATCGATCGGCGATTTTTAACGATCGATCGGTGTGATGTCTCGATCGATCGGTAAAATGGCCCGATCGATCGGTGGAGGCAGTATTCAGATGCTTATTTTTTCTCAACTTGGCGATCGATCGGGGCTTGGGACCGATCGATCGCAAGGCTTAAATTTTGGATTTTGAGATTTTGTTCTAAATGGTGATGTTTTTGATAATGGTTCCCTTATTGGTTTCTAATATGGATTCATGTGTTTATGTAGAACCATCCCAGGTAGCCACACAGCCTAGGAGATAAAGTCCACGATATCTCCACTTTTGGAACCAAGGTACGTAGTGAGACATACGAGCATCGGACGGTAAAACGTGCCATACATTTAATTATGTACATTGTGGATAGTGAATCCTTACACGTGATGATATATGTGAAATGATTGTGATTTACTGTGATAATGGAATCAACTATTGTGATTGATTAATGTGATGGGAATTGATGAATGTTCCGGTAGCCTTTATCTCCGAGCGAGGGAGGTACTTGCCGCTGTCATATGAAGCGATGGTAGTATGATATTTGCCGCTGTCATGTCTAAGCGAGGTAACATGCCGCTGTCATCGTCGAAGCGAGGGATATCATATGATGCCGCTATATGTCGAAGCGAGGGGTCCTAAAATTCCGCTGTTGTATTGGGACCGGAACAGTCACAATTCTAGTGGTTAAAGTGAATTATTGTGGTTATAATTGGAAACGCGTTATCGATCATTATATCGTGAACTAATGATTTTGTGTATAAGCTTGTGAAACAGGAACAACAATGAAATGTGCTAATGTGGTAATCGAGGAGCATATCAATTAATCGTTTCATACACTTAATTACTTTATTAAGTTAAATTGTGTTAAGTGATGATATATATATATATATGTGCTCATGGTGAGTTGTTCCTGTAGGTACACTTTTGAATCAAGGGGGCTGAGGGTCGGTTGAACTGTGAGCTATTGAAAGCATAAATGAAGATAGGGTACAGGAAATTTTGGATAGTCTCTACTCGAGAAGTAGTCTAATGCTATTACTTAAACATTCATGATCGAGAATGTAACTAATTAAATGTTGAAGTTTATTTTGGCCTGTAACCTAATTGAGCTCACATCAAACCAGAACCCTAAGATGTCTTTAATGCATATTAGCCCTATTTATATCTTGAATTCACTGTTAAGGTTCGGGGTCCTTACATTTAGTGGTATCAGAGCAGTGGTTAGAGAACCCGGGAACGAGTGAAGGGTAGCCTTAGCAATAAGTTGGCTAGGCGTCTACTTTTAAATATGTTGTACGCATATGAAGCATGTGACTGTTATACTAACGTGTTATGGTTTTCTAACGATGTATTATGTGAACTGTTTTGTATATTGTTGTTAACCCTTGTGTTGCAGTATGGCAGCGAATGTTGATGTTGGTGATGCGATAAGTGTAAATGCTAGTGCTAGACATACAAATCCCCTACCGCCGCCAGCCTTGGGCGAAGAGCCGTCCGAAAAACAGTTATTGCCGGGAGAACTGAGTTTGACGCAGTTTCTAGCTTATCGGCCAGGGACTGAAACAGGGGAGAAGGCCGAGGAATGGCTAGAGAGGTTGGAGCAGATATTTGTGGCTGCCCCGTGCGCAAAGACAGCGTGGATACGGCTAGCAGAATTTCAGTTGGCCAAAAAGGCGTTGATGTGGTGGAAGACCACAGTGATTGAACAGGAGGCTCGGGGTCAGGAAATAAACTGGAAGTTGTTTAGGACTCGATTTCTGACCCGGTACTTCTCAGCGGCGGCACGGCAGTCTAAAGAGGATGAATTCACTAGCTTGAGGCAAGGTACTATGCCGGTGTCCGACTATGCCCTCCAGTACTGTTCCTTACTTCGATATGTACCTCATATCGCCACTAGCACCCAAGCAAAGATGAGGAACTTCATGAAAGGATTGAGGCCGGAGTTGTATGATAGGGTGATCACTTATGGCCCTACTTGTTTTAATGACGCCCTAGCACGAGCTGAACTGGCAGAGTTAGGAGTGGGTGCATATCCGACTGTGGCACCGTCTCCAGCACCATTACAGAGGCCGACTCCTGAAAACTTGAAACCAAGGGGCGACCATTTTAAATCAAAGGGAAACTCATCATCTTCCAGATTCAGTGGTAGATGGCATGATGCTCGTGGAAGGGGTGGTCGTGGAAGTAATGCTCCGTCTCATAGGGGACAGTCTCAGGCTAGCAGTTTTGAAAAGGTTAAGTGTTTTCTGTGCGGAGGACCTCATTCAGTGAAAGGATGCTCCGCTTGTTACGAATGTGGTAAACATGGCCACTTGGCCCGGAATTGTCCTAACCGGGGAGGATCACAGAATACGATGGGGAGACCTTCAGACAGGCCAGCACAGCAGAGACCACCATTTGCACCGAGGCCATTGGGAGGACAGCCATTGGGGCCACCTCAAGGGCAAGTGTACGCCCTAACCAGGGAGCAGGCTACAGCAGCTCCAGAGGAAGTGATAGCGGGTACGTGTCATTTATTTACGCATCCTGCTTATATTTTGATAGATACAGGTGCGTCACACTCCTTTGTGTCGACAAGTTTTGTGGAGAGGCACCGTATATGCACGACTCCGTCACCCACGCCTCTTGTGGTTTCGACACCCGCTGGAAAAAGTGTGATTGCAGATCGGTTCATTGATGACGGCCTCATTTATTTTGAGGGCAATGAGTTGAAGTCAGATTTGATTGTTTTGGAGATGTCAGATTTTGATTGCATCGTGGGGATTGATGTGCTAAACAGGTATCATGCAGTGGTGGACTGCAGACAGAGAACAGTACGGTTCAGATCTGATTTGGGGATTCAGTGGACTTTCTATAGGGATGGTTCCCGCTCAAGAATCCCATTGATATCGGCCTTAAAGATGACTCAGTTATTGGAACGTGGGCATGAAGGTTACCTTATTTATGCCATTGACATTGCTGGAAAGAAAGAAGAATTAAGGGTCGAAGATATTCCAGTAGTTGCCGAGTTTGCCGATGTATTTCCGGAAGAGATTCCCGGATTTCCGCCGATTAGGGAAGTCGAGTTCGGGATCGAATTATTACCAGGGACATCCGCTATTTCTCGTGCCCCTTACCGGATGGCACCGGCAGAGTTGAGGGAGTTGAAAGAGCAACTACAGGAACTCCTTGATAAGGGTTACATACGCCCCAGGGTATCACCTTGGGGTGCGCCTGTGTTATTTGTGAAAAAGAAGGATGGGTCAATGCGGTTGTGCATCGACTACCGGCAATTGAATAAGGCCACAGTGAAGAATAAATACCCTCTTCCGCGGATCGATGACTTATTTGATCAGTTACAGGGCACGAGGTTGTACAGTAAGATTGATTTGAGGTCGGGGTACCACCAGATTCGAGTTAGAGAGGATGATTTACAGAAGACGGCCTTCCGGACCCGTTATGGTCATTATGAGTTTTTGGTTATGCCGTTTGGAGTGACAAACGCCCCGGGTGTATTCATGAGCTTAATGAATCGAGTGTTCCAACCCTATTTGGATCAGTTCGTCATCGTATTTATTGACGATATACTTATCTATTCTCGGAGCGAGGATGAACACAGGAATCATTTGAGGACAGTGCTCCAGATTCTGCGGGACAATCAGTTGTATGCAAAGCTGAGCAAGTGTGAATTTTGGCTGAACAGCGTTGTATTTTTGGGGCATGTGATTTCTAGTGATGGGATTTCTGTGGATCCCAGGAAAGTGGAAGCAGTGATGGATTGGTCTGCGCCTACATCTGTGCCCGAGATCCGTAGCTTCCTCGGTTTAGCGAGTTACTACCGACGTTTCGTCGAGGGATTCTCTAAGAACGCTAAGCCGTTGACGCAGTTGACTCAGAAGGGTGTTCCGTTTTCATGGTCTGAGGCATGTGAGCAGAGCTTCCAAGAGTTGAAGCACCGACTGACTACAGCACCTGTTCTGGTAATTCCTTCGGAGAACGAGCGGTTTGCTTTGTACACGGATGCATCACTGCAAGGATTGGGCTGTGTACTGATGCAGGATAAGCATGTGGTGGCTTATGCATCGAGGCAGTTGAAGCCTCATGAGACCAGGTACTCGGTTCATGATTTGGAACTGGCGGCCATTATTTTCGCTTTGAAAATTTGGCGACATTATCTCTATGGTACATCCTTTTACCATTTATACGGATCATAAGAGCTTGAAGTTTCTATTTACTCAAGCAGAACTGAATATGAGGCAAAGGAGGTGGATGGATTTACTCAATGACTATGATTGCGAGATAGAGTACCATCCAGGGAAGGCGAACCTGACCGCTGATGCCTTAAGCAGGAAAGTGAAGTATACAGCAGATGATGTGATTCAACTATCGGCTTTGATGACCTCTTGTTGTCAATTGGGATATGATTTTGATTTAGATGTATCGCCGGTGCTGGTGTCGACCTTATTGGCAGAACCGGACATCTTTGAACTTATCAGGAAAGCTCAGACGTCAGACGTTGAGGTACAGAGATGGTTGTCATATTTACGAATGGGTCAATTATCAAAGTTCAGAGTAGCAGAAGATGGTTCCTTGAGGCTTGGTAGCCGTTGGGTAGTGCCGAGGGCACCAGAGTTACGCCAAGGAATCTTGCATCGTGCTCATTGTAGCAGATTTAGCATCCATCCAGGTGGGAGAAAGATGTACAAGGACTTGTGTAATCAATTTTGGTGGAGACGGATGAAGAGAGACGTTATGTCATTCGTTAAGAAGTGCCTAATTTGCCAACAAGTGAAAGCAGAAAGGCAGAGGCCCGGAGGCGAGTTGAAGAGTTTAGAGATACCAGAGTGGAAGTGGGAGCACATCTCTATGGATTTCGTGACCCATTTGCCAAGGACTGCCTCGGGATTTGACGCGATCTGGGTGATTGTAGATCGACTGACGAAAGTGGCTCACTTCATCCCATATAGTATGACTTTTACATATATGTTCGGGACGTAGTAAGATTGCATGGCATTCCAGTCTCGATTGTGTCCGATAGAGACCCGCGGTTCACATCGCACTTTTGGGAGGGTCTTCAATCAGCTTTGGGTACAGAGGTGAGACTGAGTACAACTTACCACCCTCAGACAGATGGTCAGACAGAGCGTACCATACAGACGCTTGAGGACATATTGAGGGCATGTGTATTGGAGTTCGATACTCCGTGGCAAGATTCAGTGCCACTTGTAGAGTTCTCTTACAACAACAGTTATCAGGCGAGCATTCAGATGGCTCCATTTGAGGCCCTTTACGGTCGATGTTGTAGGTCACCGTTATACTGGGAAGATTTGACTAGTAAGACGGTCGGAGGACCGGAATTGATTCGTGAAATGGAAGAGAAAATCAAAGTGATCCGTCAGAAAATGAAAGCGGCTCAAGATAGACAAGCGGCCTATGCTAATAAACGACGGCGACCATTGGAATTCCAAGTAGGAAACAAGGTCTTTCTGAAAATCTCACCTTTCAGAGGTGTAGTTCGTTCTTCGTCCAAAGTCGAGCCAATCTCTTCCGGAGTGCAAGGAAGGAACAAGAGAAGAAATTACGGTGCAACGCACGGATTCATCCATCGTTTATCGTATTTCTGAACCTTAATTTATTTGATTTTCATTTTCATTTGAAGTTTTTGAGGTCGAGAGACAATTAAACTCATCTGTATTTGATTTGAATTGAATTTGGTTTATATTATTGAAGTTTTCGTTCGTTGTGTTTAATATATTGATTCATTGGTATTTGAGCCTATTGATATTTATTGTTCATAGATTGATTTCATGTGTAGATCAAAGTCTAGCTAGCTTTGATTGAATTTGAGAGTTACAACCGAGATCGAGAGATAACGTTGTAACACGCTCCATTAATTTATGATGTATGTCAAGACTGAGATCGAGAGATGAAGTCAAATACACGTGTGATAGCTATAGATATCTAGTAATCGAAGGCTAGTAGTTTTCATAGATCGATTTACAATATTAATTGTTCAATAAGGGTACGAGAGTGGCTTATTGTTACATTAGTATTAGATTTGTTATAGCCGGACCAAGGTATAGCAAGTGAATTAGGAAAACTCGTCACCTTAGATTGTTTGAATTAATTCTTAACTAATAGGCGAATTGTGGGGGATTACATAGGTGAACCGAAAGTCTTGATAATTGTCTCTATTGATTTCATTCTCATTCTCTATTGATTGTTTGGGTTACAGATTGAATTAATTTGTCACTTTAGTTAATTAGTCATAACCATTTTTCGTAGGCTAAATATAGTTAAACTAGTGGAGTTTGGTACTTATTTCCTAGTCCTCGTGGGTTCGACACTCGTACTTCTAATTTCATTATACTAAAACTTGACACCGTGCACTTGCGGTATAGAATCGCTACATTGGAAATAACTGTTTAAAATAATAGCGATCAAAGGGGCTTTAGTCATCTTGCCCATTAAACAAGATTCGCATGTTTCATATGATTCAAAATCAAATGAATCTAATACTCCATCCTTATGAAGTTTAGATATGCGGTTCTCGTTTATGTGGCCCAAGCGACAGTGCCAGAGATAAGTCGGATTACAATCATTATTTTTAATCCTTTTAGTATTTATGTTATAGATAGGCATATCAAGATTTAATACATAAAGACCATTCACCATTTGTGCACTAGCATAAAACATATCATTTAAATAAATAGAACAACAGTTGTCCTTTATTATAAATGAAAATCCATACTTGTCCAAACAAGAAATAGAAATAATGTTTTTAGTAATTGAAGGCACAAAATAACAATCTTTCAAAATCAATGATAAACCAGAAGGTAAAGCTAAATGATAATCTCCTATAGCTAATGCAGCAACTCCTGCTCCATTTCCAACTCGGAGATCAACTTCGCCTTTCGCCAACAATCTACCCTTTTTGAGGTCCTGCACATTTACACAAATGTGAGATCCACATCCAGTATCTAATACCCATGATGAAGAAGTAAATAAATTGACTTCTATAACAAAAATACCTGAAGCGGAGTCACACTTCCATTCTTTAGATCCTCCAGATATACTTTGCATTTTCTTTTCCAATGGCCGGTCTCACCGCAATGGAAACAGTTCCCTTCCTTCCCCCTTTTGGATTTAGTGCAGAAGACTTTGGCTTAGATTTAACAAAGACCTTCTTTGCTTTCTTGTTTCCTTTAGCTTTGGCCCTTCCTTTGCCCTTATTCACAATAAGAACATTTGTGGCCTTAGTCTTCTTTGTATTTGCTTCATATGTTCTCAACATACCAAGCAATTGTGGTAGAGTCTTTTCCATGTCAGTCATATTGTAATTTACTACAAATTGACTGAAGCTCTCAGGCAACGATTGCAAGATCACATCGGTGGCCAACTCTTGGTCCAATGGAAAACCCATCTTGTCCAGATTCTCAATGTACCCAATCATCTTGAGCACATGAGTTCCAACTAGACTTCCCTCTACCATCCTGCACTGGAATAACGCCTTAGAGACGTCATACCTCTCTTGTCTTGCTTGCTGTTGGTACAATTGCTTTAAGTGTTCGATCATATCGAACGCCTCCATTTCCTCATGTTGCTTCTGAAGCTCAGAGTTCATGGTGGCAAGCTTGAGGCACCCAACATCAAGTGCGTCACTCTGATGCTTCTTGTAAGCATCTTTTTCAGCTCTTGTAGCTGTTAGGGGAGGTTCCTCAGCGGGCAAGGGTTCCTCTAGGACATATTGTTTCTTTTCTTGTTTGAGGACTATCCTAAAGTTCCTATGCCAGTCTAGGAAATTCGTCCCATTTAATTTGTCCTTCTCAAGGACCGATCGCAGTGATAAAGTGCTAGTAACGTTGTTAGTTGCCATGGATATCTACAATATAAATATGCAAAATAAGTTTATGATTTAAATCATTTAACATGGTCTTATATTAAATGATACTCCCACTATTTTGTTTTAAAAAAATATCAACCCTCAAAACCTTTAGTGGGCCAAGATCCATATTTCACTTAATCTTGAGTTAGCTTTGGCTAATCACCCAAGACTCGGTTATTTAGGTAGACAACACTTTGTCAATTATATCACATATATTTCTTGGATAGTTGGACGAACAACACTTTGTTCAATTCATCAAATGAATTATAATCCAACCCATGCCTCTAGGTTCCCAATCCTATTGAGATAACCTAGTTAAGTCGTACCCAATTAAAGTATAACGGATATCACTTTTATCCTTTCGCGCCTTACTAAGATTGCCACGGTGCTTTGCTTTGGTAAACCCATACATGTACAATCGAAGTTATTGACGAGTACTTTTATTTTGGAAGGCATCTAAAACTTAATATTTTAGAGGGATTTATTGATCTCATGATTAATTTGATAATTTAAAATATGTCCACTACATATAGTTGTATACATATCTACATATATGTGTAATACTATTATCAAACTAAAACATAAGATAAATCATGCATCAACATACATAATTAAACGTGACATGGTTATAGCCCCTACTAATGATTTTCTCAAGCCAATGAGAAAATCCTATGAGTCAACCTAAGGTAACTTCACAAGCACCTTCCCTTGGCTCCAATTTGTGAATGGCCTCCTCATCCCGGCACGATGCTCCATCTTCATTGATCATCATCAATAAAATAAACTACACTATTTACAAGATATAGAATTCCTCGATTCACATTCGAGGGGAACATAGGGGAGGGATTACATTTAGAATGAAATAGAGAAGGCACGACACGCAGGTCGTATTATACATTACAAACATCCACAAATCCTATCTAATAGGTCAATGGGCTATAACCACGCACCATGCTCAAACAACACATAAAGCATGCATTAACATTTAATTAATTAAATTCTAAACATTTTAAATTTAATTCTAATTAAAACTGTAAAATAATTTTTGAAAAATTATCGTACGCTCGGGACATCACATGCCACGAACTAAAGCGACTAAGACACAAACCACCATGGTTCGAACCATGAAGCACACGGCTGGACCAATAGTGGGCCTAGGGTTCGAAACCCTAGCCCATGGCCGAGCCATGTCTCGAGCGGCGGCGGCGCTAGGGTTCCAAACCCTAGCCGCCTCGCACCCTTATGGAATTTTTATCGAGCCATCTTGTTTGAAACGCCGGAATTTGTTAGCCACGAGTCACGGTCAGGCCATGCACGGGGTTGGCTCAACCATCTCGAGCTAAGGGTTCGAAAAACCTTGCTCTCATGTGGTAAAGTTACTAATCCATGCATGCGTGAACCATTATCGAGTCAAAGAGTTCAAAACTCATCCACGTCTCAAAACTTAAGAAAAATATGCGATGATGGCCGAGCCATGCACGGCTACTAGGGTTCGAAACCCTAGCCGTCATGAGCTAGCCGTCACGTCCAATGGGTTCTAAACCCTAATTAATTTTCGACACTTCCATGCACAATTATAGCCACAACGACTAAGCCATCTCGAGCCAAGGGTTAGAAAACCCTAGCCCTCATGTGGCTAGCCGTGGTGTCATTTGTGATGGTGATGGCCGAAAACTTGTGACATATGGTTCGATATTCGCCTAATTATATCAAATACAATTTTACGATGATTTTCATAAACTAAATATTAACATATCATATATGTTCATACAGTTTTAAATAGCATGCAATATTAATTCTAATACGATTAACACAATTTAATCACATAAATCCGATATGAGCCTTGTACACGGCTCTGATACCACTGTAAGTAATCCAAGAGCATACAACGCAGCGGAATAAAATTTTATATGGATTACTAACCAGCAGATATATACATAGGATTTCATATCGGATAAAGGAATACAAGTGTCTCACCCTTGTAGCGTGTTTGAAGCAGAATCCTCGTTGTAGCACCACGGGTCACAAACGAAAGTTTGCACCTTCGTCTCTACGGTATCCACACGATCAAATCGAAAGGGATGTTCAAGAACAAGTTGCTAGACTTATTCTTGAACCAAAGCTCAACTCTCGGTTCAAAACCGATCAACGACGACCAAACAAAAACCCAAAACCACCACACTATCGGCGGCGGCGGTGGAGGTTATAAAGTTGGTGGCCGAGAGCTTTTAGGAGTGGAGGCTAGGTTTTTTGATATCAAACAATGATATGAAAAGAAAAATGATTAACAATTAATCAAAACCTTGTATTTATATTATAAGGCTTTTAATTAAGGTTCAAGACTTTCTTAAAGTCTTATGGGCCCAAACCCATGATTTAATTAAAACATTTTAATCACTTAATTAAGACTCTTCTTAATTAATTAATTCATCCAATGAATTTAATCTCCCTTCTCGATTTAATCTTTTGTGCGATCCGATAGGATCTTGTAATGTTGGCAGTGACATAAAATCTCATTTTATGTCGCAAGCATTGAGCGGTATCTAGCAACACATCAATGCTACCCAAATTACAAGAATGTCAATGACTCGACATAACCTTTAGAACTTGTGATAATATTAATCATGTAATTTAATCCCTTTGTCCTTTGTGTTTAGGTTGAACACGAGTCATGGAATAGTCATACTCGTATATCCAATCTTTATTTCTTGATCCCCAAGTAGAACTAGAATAAATGAATAAGCTCGATATCTCATATCGACTCATTCGAGCATGGCCATGCATTTTAGTTCTCACTTGATCAAGGGCCAAACACATCTCCTGTTACATAGGAGGGACAAATCCTATCTCGATCAGTCAACATCCCTCTACATAATTCGTAGTGTATCCAATAGTCGCCTTTATAGTATGCCCTGTTACGGGTAACGTTTGACGATATCAAGATACATAACTCCTTATGTTGGGATCTCTGATGATCACAAGTCGTAAGGATTACATACATTATTATCACTATGAGAATTGCATATGACGATCATATAACTATCCATGTTGCATTCTCATGGTGGGTCTGTCCAGTACATCGTTCTCTAACATGTACCTATATGTTGATTTGATATCTCATATCAATGAACAATTCATCGATCAACACATACTAGTCTCAACGTATTATCATTATCCCTATTCATGATAATACTTGACTAGGGACATCTTTAAGAATAATACAATATTATTCTAAGGACATTAACATATATATTAATTCACATTGCACAGTTAAAAGAATAATATATAATAAATAATTGCCATTCATAAAATCATATTACATTGTATGTCATAAACAATCATCTAATGATGTGTCTTAGGGCATATCCCAACAACTCTTACTCCAACAATTATAACCAACCGTGGAGGAATCATCCAAACTTCTCTTGGTCTAACCAAAAGAATGTTTTGAATCCACAACCTCCACCGGGTTATCAATCAAAGCCGAGTATGGAAGAGTTGATGACCAAGTTTATTACATCAACGGAGAATAGAATGCAGAACCATGATGCATCAATAAAGAACTTGGAGACTCAAGTGGGACAGTTGGCGAATATTTTGTCAGGAAGAATGCAAGGGACCTTACCTTGCGATACCGAGAAAAATCCAAAGGAGCAAGTAAAGGCTATATCATTGAGAAGTGGTAAGCAGACCGGATCACCCACTGAGGAGAAAGAGGAAGTTGAGGAAGTACAAATAGAGGAAAGTGAACAGACTGAAGCAGACGTTGAAGCTAAAGGTAAGTCTTCTATCAAGACACCCATCACACCACCAATGCAGGTACAAATCCCACCTCCTTTTCCCGATGCATTAAAAAGAGCTAAGGTAGATGCAAGTTTTGCAAAATTTCTTGAAATTTTTAAGAAATTACATATCAATATACCATTTGCTGATGCTTTACTTCAAATGCCCAGTCATGCTAAGTTTTTGAAGGAAATTTTATCGAATAAGCGGAAATTAGGAGAGCATGAGACGGTAAGTTTAACAGAGGAGTGTTCAGCGATTGTGCAAAACAATTTGTCTCCTAAGTTAAAAGATCCAGGGAGTTTCTCTATACCCTGCACCATTGGCTCTATTTCATTTACTAAATCTTTGTGTGATTTGGGTGCGAGTATTAATTTAATGCTACTGTCAATTTTCAGGAAGTTGGGATTAGGCGAGCCTAAACCCACTACAGTGTCACTTCAACTGGCGGATAGATTTATCACCTACCCACGAGGACTCATCGAGGATGTACTTGTCAAGGTGGATAAATTCATTTTCCCGGTGGATTTTCTCGTGTTAGATATGGAAGAAGATGCTGAAATGCCCTTGATCTTGGGAAGACCATTCTTGGCCACTGGCAAAGCACTCATAGATGTGCATCAAGGGAAGTTGATCCTCCGTGTAGGGGAGGATCAAGTTACTTTTAATGTTTTTAAAGCTAAGAAACACTCTCATGACGAGCATATGTGTTTTAGTATTGACCATGTTGATGTGTTATCTGACATGATATTTCGAACAGAATGCAAGGATGTAGTGGAAGCTTATCTCACTAATGATGAGGACATGCTTGAGAATGAAGAAGAACAAGAGATAGTTGCTCAGATGGGAGCTAACCCTCCTTACATTAGACGTCAAAGCAATAATTTAGGAGAGTTGGGAGAAAGGGACATCAAGCCACAGAAATCTTCAATTGAAGAACCACCCAATCTTGAACTCAAGACACTACCAACTCACCTCAAGTATGTTTATTTGGGTAATAGTAATTCTCTACCAGTAATTGTGTCTTCATCTTTGACAGGTATTGACGAAGAGAAGCTCCTTAGGATTTTGAGGGAGCACAAGCAAGCCTTTGCATGGAAAGTGGCGGACATAAAAGGAATAAGCCCATCGATGTGCATGCATAAAATTCTGATGGAAGACACTTACAAGCCGTTGGTGCAACCACAACGCCGTTTGAATCCAAAGATGCAAGAAGTAGTCAAGGCGGAAGTGATTAAGCTACTCGATGCAGGTATTATCTATCCTATCTCAGATAGTGCATGGGTGAGTCCGGTGCAATGTGTACCAAAGAAGGGAGGTATGACCGTTATTACTAATGAAAAGAATGAATTAATACCTACTAGAACAGTCACTGGTTGGAGAGTCTGTATTGACTATAGAAAACTTAATGAAGCTACACGTAAGGATCACTTCCTCCTCCCCTTCATTGATCAAATGATAGAGAGACTAGCTGGGTATGATTATTATTGCTTCCTAGATGGGTATTCGGGATATAATCAGATAGCAATTGCACCTGAGGACCAAGAGAAGACCACCTTCACTTGTCCTTATGGTACATTTGCATTTAGGAGAATGCCTTTTGGGTTATGTAATGCACCGGCTACATTTCAAAGATGCATGATGTCGATATTCCATGACATGGTAGGAATGTTTTTAGAAGTATTCATGGATGATTTTTCTGTGTTTGGAAATTCATTTGATGCATGTCTGCATAATCTTGATCTCGTATTGACAAGGTGTGAGGAGAACAGCTTAGTACTAAACTGGGAGAAGTGTCACTTCATGGTAAAAGAAGGAATAGTCTTGGGCCATAAAATATCCCAAAAGGGTATTGAAGTGGATCGAGCAAAGGTACAAGTGATACAGGAACTACCTCCACCAGTATCAGTGAAGGGAATTCGCAGTTTCTTGGGCCATGCTGGGTTCTATAGACGATTTATAAAGGATTTTTCTCAAATTTCAAAACCTTTATCTCACTTGTTGACTAAAGAAGCACCATTTGATTTTAATGCTGATTGCTTACAGGCATTTGAGACACTAAATGAGAGATTGGTCACAGCACCTATTTTGATAGCACCTGACTGGGATATACCATTTGAGTTGATGTGTGATGCAAGTGACACAGCTGTCGGAGCAGTATTGGGACAAAGAATGAATAAGGTATTTCACACTATTTACTATGCTAGTAGAACGTTAAATGAGGCACAACAGAACTATGCCACCACTGAGAAAGAACTTCTAGCAGTAGTATTTGCCTTCGATAAATTTCACTCTTATCTTTGTCTATCAAAAGTCATTGTGTACACTGATCACTCGGCACTCAAGTATCTTCTTGCTAAAAAAGACGCTAAACCACGTTTAATCCGATGGATTCTTTTATTGCAAGAATTTGACTTAGAAATTAAGGATAAGAGGGGTGTAGAGTACGTAGTGGCGGATCATTTATCTAGGATTGATTTTGAGATTGAGAAACATGATAATGATGTGGAAGAGATCAATGAAAAATTCCCCGATGAACAGCTCTTTCAAGTTCTTGCCCTACCCTGGTATGCCGATTTTGCAAACTATTTGGTTAGTGGTATCCTCCCACAAATGACATTTTATCAAAAAAAGAAATTTTTATCTGATTTTAAACACTACATGTGGGAGGAACCATTGTTGTTCAAAGTTTGTGCAGATAACATGATCAGGAGGTGTGTTCCAGAGGAGGAGATGTCATCTATATTGAGCCATTGTCATGATCGCGAGGTAGGGGGACACATGGGTCCAACCAAAACTGCTGCCAAGGTACTGGAATCTGGATTTTATTGGCCTACATTATTTAAAGATGCATACAGGTATGTTTCAGCTTGTGATAGGTGTCAACGAACTGGTAACATTTCTAGGAGACAGGAGATGCCCTTGAACAACATTCTTGAATGTGAATTGTTCGATGTTTGGGGCATCGATTTTATGGGACCATTTCCAGTTTCATGTTCACTGTGATGTCCGGAAATTATGGGGGTAATCCCGGTGTTGTATTAATCCTTGATGGATTTTTAATTGTGACAATTAGGAATTAATTGCGGTTTGGCATCTCCCGAGGTTGGTAAATCGGGCATTTGGGATCGTTGGATCCCGAGGTTGAGATCGTATTCTCATTCCGGTGGAAACCTGCGAGTTGGGTTTTTAGTGTGACTCGGAATCTCGGGTGCTTGGTGTGGACACCGGTAGGGAGTTTTTGAGTTAGAGAGAGAGTTTTTAAAAACAGATGATTTTTAATGAATCATGATGTATTTGTGGGGCTATTAGTATTTCGGGGTATTTTTGCTATAAATACCAATTAAACCCGGGATTTTAATTATCGGAACCATTTTCCTCTTCTTCCTCCTCTCTTCCCGCGCGCGAGCTTTCCCGATCCCCTTTGACCCCCGCCGCTTCAAGGCGTGCGCCCGCCGCCGTCCGGCCGCCGTTCGGCGCGTGCGACCCGCCGTTGGAATCGTCTCTCCGAGGCGCAGCTATACATACAATCAATTTGAGGTTTGGTCGCGATTTGAGCTCGGATTTCTGCAGAAAGCGCTAGGGTTCGAACTGGGTTTCTGTTCGATTTTGTGGCTCGTTTTTGGTACGATTTTTGGGGCTCTTTTTCCAGTGTTTTTGGGGCGTTTTGTACTGCATTTTGTGTCGAAAATTTATGCTTTGTGGTTCAAGGATTTTGGTTGCCAATTGATTCGATTTGAGCGCTGGATTGCATGGTTTGGTTCGAATTTCTTGTGTTGGGCGGGTTAGGGTTCGAATTTTTGGGGGTTTTGGTTTGGGGTTGTTGATTCTTGTTGTTAATTAATTAATTTATGGTTTAGATGCTTATTGGGTTCGAATTGAGGAATTGGATTCGAATTTAGGGCTTTAAATTCGAATTTTGGGGGGTTTCGCATGTGGGGCGATTATTCATGTTGTTGATTGATTAATTCATGTTTTAAATGAATTATGGTGATTTTTGGATTTGATTTGTGTGGTTGGGGTTCGAATTTTAGGAGTGGTTCTTGAGCAATTTTTGATATTGTCTCATTCGTTTCCCCTCCCTGTATATGCCCTGCCCCGGGTCTTGTAAATGGTAAATTGTCGTGGGTTGATAATATGTTGAGGGTTATGGGTGTGCTTGAGCATGGGTTGCATGTTCGTAATTAATTGTGAATATTTATGTGTTTTAGCACATGTTTCTCGGAGCATGGAACTCAAGCCAGGCTTGATATGGACTACGGAATGCTAAGGTACGTGGGACGTACGAGCATAACCTATTATAGTATTGCAACTGTAATATGCATGGTTTGTGATAATTGTATTATATGGACATTGCAATATCTGGCATGTGGTAAGTATTGAAATGCATGGTGCATTATATTTACTTCAAATGGATAATGATATGCATGGTATATGGTAACTGTGATAAATAGACATACATTGGAAATCATAGGGTGCCGCTTTAGAGCGAGCAACGATTGGGTGTTGTCGCCGTTGAGCACCACCGGTTATGACGCCGCTATTGTTGAGCGTGCGCTGGGTTTAGAATGCCGCTATTGTGGAGCGAGCAATGTTACGGGAACATGGAATCCTTGGTTAAATATATGTGAAATCTATGGCCTATGTATAATGATTTTACATATTGATTATGGAGCTGACATGATAGAACTGTATTAGTTAATCTATATGGTGATTAACTGGCTTTGGGAATTTGATGAGTTTGGTTATTTTGAGAACAGGGACAATGCATGGGATCCCGGATGAGGGTGTTACCATCCAGGGAGTATCATTTAAATTATGGCATTTACATTCTGTAAATTATGAATTGCAATATTATTATTTTGTGATTGGTGGTATTGGTATGCTCACCCCGTGTGGGGGCTGTCTCTGTTGGGGCAGGTATTACAGGTGTAGCAGCGACTTTGGAGTCGAGCTCGAGCTGTTGGTTAGAGGTACTTCCAGGATAGAGGTACCAGAGCTGGCTGGATAGACGCTCAGATCCAGAGTTGAGATCGAGTTGCGCTTGGGAGGTGCTTCCAGGATTGAGGCACCGGTAACGACAGCTGGAAGTATGGTATTTTATACTTTATGTACACATACGATTATTTGGTGCTCGTCTGTGAGCGACGTATATGTGTGCATGGGTTGTATAAAAGGCAAATGTCTTTCTTTTCATCTATATTGTGATATGCAATTAATTGGGAATTGCTAGATGAATTGAGAAGTAATTAGTGTATCTCGGGGGTACATGGCATGCTAAACGGTTTAGTTGGAAAAATGGAAATGGTATGTATTGGATTAAACGGAAGAATTTTATTATCGGTATATTATGCTAATCTAGCATATGGTTATTTTCCAACATATATGGTTACATGTACACGATTATGGGATTTATGCGCTAATTACGGGTAAAGGGCACGGGGGTCCTTACATTAGTGGTATCAGAGCAGTGGTTAGCTCTTTGGGGCTGTTGAGGGCCTAGGAACATGTTAATGGGAATGAGAAGCACATATTTATGCATGATGGTAGTTAGCGTTGCGTGGCACGACTATATTGCTTATGTGCGTTTATGATATGTGTTCATAATTGGAATATGTGTTGCTAACCATGGTGGTTGCAGGGTCTTATGAGACATGGACTATGCATCACGGTTGCATAGGTATACATCGGAGTGATGATTTTAATGCTTTGCCGCTACATGTTGGAGCGAGGTGCATTAAAATACACTCATGGCGATGTCTATGGGAATACAGGTTATGCATTACGGTTGCATGCACGTCGAAGCGATGATGCCGCTGTCGTGTCGAAGCGATGGTAAATGCCGCTGTCACGTCGAAGCGATGATGCCGCTGTCGTGCCGAAACAATTATTGAAATACGGGTTATGCATTACGGTTGCATGCATGGCGTAGCGATGTGAATACTTGCCGCTGTCATATTATAGCGATGAAGAATATTTGCCGCAAATATGTCGAAGCGAAGGATAATGCCGCTGTCATATTACTATTGCGAGGGATATTATGCCGCTAATATGTCGAAGCGAGGGGTATTTCCGCTGTCATGCCGGAACGATGGTAAATGCCGCTGTCACGTCGAAGCGATGTACCACCGTCATGTCGAAACGATGATGCCGCTGTCGTGTCGAAGCGATGATACATGCCGCTGTCACGTCGAAGCGATGATGCCGTTGTCATGACGTAGCGATGTGATCGGGAATAAAGTACTACATGAGTGTGAGTACCTCTTGAGTCCGGGATTATCCAGGTATTCTATTGGCGATGGTTCATGCCGCCAGGTGTTCTATTGGCGATGGTTTCGCCGGGTATTTTATTAGCGATGGTTCATTCCGCTATTCTATTGGCGATGGTTCATGCCGCCAGGTGTTCTATTGGCGATGGTTTCGCCGGGTATTTTATTAGCGATGGTTCATTCCGCTATTCTATTGGCGATGGTTCATGCCGCCAGGTGTTCTATTGGCGATGGTTTCGCCGGGTATTTTATTAGCGATGGTTCATTCCGCTATTCTATTGGCGATGGTTCATACCGCCGGGTATCTATGGCGACGTTTTATACCGCTGACTCTATGGCGAGGGATCATGCCGCTGATTCTATAGCGATGGGTTATACCGCTATGTGTGTAGCACTGGGTTATGCCGCCTACGAGCGATGGGTGCTGCTTATGTACCGCTAGTGGACGATGGATACAGGTATTCCGCTATCTCGATAGCGATGAGGTATGGCATATTACTTTTGTTATTGGTATATTGTTGTTTACCGTCATGTGTTTGACGATGAGATTATGGATGTCGTGTATAGACATGTGCCGTCATGTGTTTGACGATGTTATTTGGGATGTCTATGTGGACGCGTGGCATCATTTTGGTGATTAATGCATTCATGTTTATGTATTTGGTAGTATGGTTTGAGTGCCGATGGTGAGCACATGGTCTGGGTCATTGGTTGACGAGACCTTTTGCTGAGCAGGTTTGCTCGATGGAGCATTGATGCATTATACCGGTGAGTGTACCGCATCATAGTGTAGAGGTAAATATTTGTCGAGCAATGATACCCTTGGGTATGCTCGCTGGGATGGCTAAGGCCAAGTGATTGGTGGTAAGAGTAGTCATTGAGGAAACTACTCGCTTGTTGTTGTGATGTGGTGTAGCCATGGTTACACCCACCCTAAGGGCGAGGAATAAGTCCTAATGGATTAGGATTGCATGATAATTGAGCATGGACGCTGGGTTGTCTAGTATGCTTTGGTGTTTTAGAGATATGTTGGGCAATGACCCACAACTCTAATGGTTTGTGCGGTATGGTATACCGGGATGGTATGTGTGTCACGTTGATAGGTTGGTATAAGCCTATGGGACCAGCGAATCACTAGCCAGGTATTGTTGCAGTACTTTGGTGTGCTTGTGTTAGCTATTATAATGCTCGTTGGACTCGAGTTTGGTGAATCGTATGGTGATACGATGAGGGTTATGGTAGACTCTTGTAGTCTCTATGTGGCATGGTATTTGAGGTAGGGAATACTTCACGGGGACGTTTATACGTCATTGTTTTGAGAGACTTGTTTTGGGACAGCTCAATTCTGTTTGGAATGCCAACGTGAGTGTCGTCAAGTCGTGGTTAGCTCTGGTTGAGCATCCTTGCATATGGCATGCAATGGGAGTCACAGTGGTTTGTGAGATATGGTTAGTGAGGTGACACTACTATTTTGACCTTATCTCTTGGAGAGATTTGGATTGTACTGTCTTGGAGACAGCTTGCATCGGTCGTGGACTGATTGTAAATCAGTCATGGTCCATATTACTGGTGTTGGACCGGGTAATGGATTTCTTACCTCGGTGAGACGTTTGAGGAGACGTCTTCGGGAGATGCTCGATTGTGGAGTACTATGGTATTAGTACAGAGCATCGTTGGGATGAGTATACATGGCGTATACGGATTTTGGATCGGGTAATGGTAGTATTGATGCACTACTCTAACCAATTGTGTATTTCTGGGTTCCGGGATATGTTTTGGTATAAATATACCCAGGTTCTCCGAACGGTGGTTCGAGGATTGGAGGATCATGGATTCACGACTTCTTCCTTGAGAGGAAGACGGTATTATGATTCCTACCGGTTGAATCTTTTGTGGAGATTCGTTATTTTGATTCGTGTGATGGTGATGTTGAAATCACACCCTTTGGTTATGGTTTGTCAACCATCATTCTCCGTGGGGTGAGAATAATCGAAGATTGACAGTTGGCTTTGGGATGTGGATATGATTGGAGACACCCGAGTCTATTGCATTGCGTATGCATGTTGTGTGGGTGTATGGGCATGTATGCCGTGTGTGTATACGAATGCCAACCTTATTTTGTTCATTGTGGAACGTCGAGTGTGTATACTTGGTTAAGTGGATCTCCGGTGTGAGATTGTGGAACCTCGAGATCGGTAATCTCGATGGCACGATGCATTCTGATGAATGATCGTGGGGGTTGTTTGATTCCCCCGAGGAGGGATCGACGTGTTTTGGAACCATGGTGGTTCTTGTTGGATAATTCGATAGCCTTCCTATTTTAGGATTGTTGGATCCAAGGATAAATAAGGGATGGCCGAGATTCGGATTTGTTTAGTGTCATGGTTGACACGTGTGTAGGAATGCATTTGGTTGCCTTGCATGTCCCCTGTGGAACTCGAGACCTTGTGGAGTCTTGATGGTGTGTCGGGACCAAGATATGATTTTTGGAACACACCGGTGTAAACATCCTCGGTGATGTATTTTGAGTGGATTAGTGACCGTGGGTAACCCGGTCCGGGTTGCAAGTGGTGCAACTACTCCTTTGGAGGAGATGGACTGGGAAACGAAGACTGGTTTCTTTTGTGAGTATACTGTTGTATGCTAGTGGTCCCCATCTTGACGATGCGTGTCAAGCATCGTGGGCAGGTGGTGAATATCACGGGATGATATCTTTGTCAGAACCAATGGAGATTTGGTTGGTTTGCAGTTTTGGTGAACTGACTTGTGGGACGATTCACGTCGAGGTATGTTGTTATCTTTCGGGTTTGTATTGGTTTTGGTGTTGCGCTATTTTAGGGTTTGGTGCGAGACTGGTATTCTCGCAGTTGTTAATTCGATTCTAAGGTGGTTTAGAATCGGGGTCTTGGCTTTGTTTTGTTTATGTAGTCCTGGTGTTACGTGGAGTACACCGGTGCAATTTCGGGGACGAAATTTTATTAGTAGGGGATAATTGTGATGTCCGGAAATTATGGGGGTAATCCCGGTGTTGTATTAATCCTTGATGGATTTTTAATTGTGACAATTAGGAATTAATTGCGGTTTGGCATCTCCCGAGGTTGGTAAATCGGGCATTTGGGATCGTTGGATCCCGAGGTTGAGATCGTATTCTCATTCCGGTGGAAACCTGCGAGTTGGGTTTTTAGTGTGACTCGGAATCTCGGGTGCTTGGTGTGGACACCGGTAGGGAGTTTTTGAGTTAGAGAGAGAGTTTTTAAAAACAGATGATTTTTAATGAATCATGATGTATTTGTGGGGCTATTAGTATTTCGGGGTATTTTTGCTATAAATACCAATTAAACCCGGGATTTTAATTATCGGAACCATTTTCCTCTTCTTCCTCCTCTCTTCCCGCGCGCGAGCTTTCCCGATCCCCTTTGACCCCCGCCGCTTCAAGGCGTGCGCCCGCCGCCGTCCGGCCGCCGTTCGGCGCGTGCGACCCGCCGTTGGAATCGTCTCTCCGAGGCGCAGCTATACATACAATCAATTTGAGGTTTGGTCGCGATTTGAGCTCGGATTTCTGCAGAAAGCGCTAGGGTTCGAACTGGGTTTCTGTTCGATTTTGTGGCTCGTTTTTGGTACGATTTTTGGGGCTCTTTTTCCAGTGTTTTTGGGGCGTTTTGTACTGCATTTTGTGTCGAAAATTTATGCTTTGTGGTTCAAGGATTTTGGTTGCCAATTGATTCGATTTGAGCGCTGGATTGCATGGTTTGGTTCGAATTTCTTGTGTTGGGCGGGTTAGGGTTCGAATTTTTGGGGGTTTTGGTTTGGGGTTGTTGATTCTTGTTGTTAATTAATTAATTTATGGTTTAGATGCTTATTGGGTTCGAATTGAGGAATTGGATTCGAATTTAGGGCTTTAAATTCGAATTTTGGGGGTTTCGCATGTGGGGCGATTATTCATGTTGTTGATTGATTAATTCATGTTTTAAATGAATTATGGTGATTTTTGGATTTGATTTGTGTGGTTGGGGTTCGAATTTTAGGAGTGGTTCTTGAGCAATTTTTGATATTGTCTCATTCGTTTCCCCTCCCTGTATATGCCCTGCCCCGGGTCTTGTAAATGGTAAATTGTCGTGGGTTGATAATATGTTGAGGGTTATGGGTGTGCTTGAGCATGGGTTGCATGTTCGTAATTAATTGTGAATATTTATGTGTTTTAGCACATGTTTCTCGGAGCATGGAACTCAAGCCAGGCTTGATATGGACTACGGAATGCTAAGGTACGTGGGACGTACGAGCATAACCTATTATAGTATTGCAACTGTAATATGCATGGTTTGTGATAATTGTATTATATGGACATTGCAATATCTGGCATGTGGTAAGTATTGAAATGCATGGTGCATTATATTTACTTCAAATGGATAATGATATGCATGGTATATGGTAACTGTGATAAATAGACATACATTGGAAATCATAGGGTGCCGCTTTAGAGCGAGCAACGATTGGGTGTTGTCGCCGTTGAGCACCACCGGTTATGACGCCGCTATTGTTGAGCGTGCGCTGGGTTTAGAATGCCGCTATTGTGGAGCGAGCAATGTTACGGGAACATGGAATCCTTGGTTAAATATATGTGAAATCTATGGCCTATGTATAATGATTTTACATATTGATTATGGAGCTGACATGATAGAACTGTATTAGTTAATCTATATGGTGATTAACTGGCTTTGGGAATTTGATGAGTTTGGTTATTTTGAGAACATGGACAATGCATGGGATCCCGGATGAGGGTGTTACCATCCAGGGAGTATCATTTAAATTATGGCATTTACATTCTGTAAATTATGAATTGCAATATTATTATTTTGTGATTGGTGGTATTGGTATGCTCACCCCGTGTGGGGGCTGTCTCTGTTGGGGCAGGTATTACAGGTGTAGCAGCGACTTTGGAGTCGAGCTCGAGCTGTTGGTTAGAGGTACTTCCAGGATAGAGGTACCAGAGCTGGCTGGATAGACGCTCAGATCCAGAGTTGAGATCGAGTTGCGCTTGGGAGGTGCTTCCAGGATTGAGGCACCGGTAACGACAGCTGGAAGTATGGTATTTTATACTTTATGTACACATACGATTATTTGGTGCTCGTCTGTGAGCGACGTATATGTGTGCATGGGTTGTATAAAAGGCAAATGTCTTTCTTTTCATCTATATTGTGATATGCAATTAATTGGGAATTGCTAGATGAATTGAGAAGTAATTAGTGTATCTCGGGGGTACATGGCATGCTAAACGGTTTAGTTGGAAAAATGGAAATGGTATGTATTGGATTAAACGGAAGAATTTTATTATCGGTATATTATGCTAATCTAGCATATGGTTATTTTCCAACATATATGGTTACATGTACACGATTATGGGATTTATGCGCTAATTACGGGTAAAGGGCACGGGGGTCCTTACATTCACACTACTATATTCTAGTTGCGGTCGATTATGTGTCAAAGTGGGTTGAGGCTGCAGCGTCTCGCACTAATGATGCTAGAGTGGTGGTGCAATTTTTGAAAAAACATATTTTTACTCGATTTGGCACGCCTCGGGCAATCATTAGTGACGGTGGGTCACATTTTTGCAACAAACTTTTTGACAAACTCTTAAGCAAATATGGAGTCACCCACAAAGTTGCAACACCTTATCATCCACAAACTTGTGGGCAAGTAGAAGTGTCGAATAGGGAAGTAAAACGCATTTTAGAAAAAACTGTCAATACTTCTCGAAACGACTGGTCCTTACGGTTAGATGACGCTTTATGGGCATATAGAACTGCATATAAAACACCTATTGGCACCACACCATATAGGTTAGTTTTTGGAAAAGCATGTCATCTTCCGGTTGAACTGGAACATAGAGCATATTGGGCAATAAAGAATCTAAACTTTGATTTAACTGCTGTAGGTGATCACTGTCTCCTCCAAGTGAACGAAATGGAAGAGTTTCGGAACCAATCATATGAGAATTCCAAGATCTATAAAGAAAAGACAAAAAAATGGCATGACGCAAGGATCAGTCAACGTGTTTTCAAGGAAGAAGATATGGTGTTATTATTTAACTCCAAATTAAGGCTGTTTCCAGGCAAGCTTAAATCTCGTTGGTCCGGAGCATTCCGTATTTCCAAGGTGTTTCCCTTGGGTGAAATCGAACTCTATGATCCAACCAAGGGAACGTTCACAGTGAATGCACAGCGATTGAAGCACTACCACGGGCATGATTTCAGTATACCGGAGTGCACACCGTCCATTTTGTTGAATGAAGCGACAGATGCAAAAAGTCCAGCTTGGGACTATAAATCAAGAACTAATTTTTCTCCCTTCTCCTTCGTTTTTGAATTTAGTAATTAGTTTATTGATTTTGGTTTGGAATTTCGTTTATCTTTTTAATTTTTGTAGGTTTTGATTTAAAAAAAAAACGAGAAAAACTTTCTGGAGGGAGGCGATCGATTGCCAAAAACAAGGCGATCGATCGCCGTGAGCATAAACTTTTCAAAAATGCTACTGGAGGTAGGCGATCGATCGCCTATTTTTAGGAGATCGATCGCCTCAACGAAAAAATTTTAAAAAATGCTACTGGAGGTAGGCGATCGATCGCCTATTTTTAGGCGATCGATCGCCTCAACGAAAAATTTTTAAAAAATGCTACTGGACACAGGCGATCGATCGCCTAATCTGAGGCGATCGATCGCCTGTCGCGATTTTTGGTTTTTAAACACCTCAGATTCCCTCATTCAACACAAACTCACCTCACCTCCTCCTCTCAAATCCCTAATCCCTAAATCCCCAAAGCCTCAAATCCCCAAACTCCTTCCCAATCTCTTCTCAATTTTTAATATCATCACAAATTCCTTTCCTCTCCACTATTAGTGGCTAAGTGGTGCAATTTTCTTCTACAGATTACACGCTCGGGTGGCCATTCAAGCACCAAGGGGAGATTACTCCAAGCCAAGGACCACACTCCATCCAAGTTTCGAAATTCAGAGGTAACTTGGCTTGAGATTTTCGGGTTATGCCTTATTACTAGATATTTGGTGAAAGTGGGAAAGGATTTGCATTCTTTGTTTGTGGGCAAGTTCATTTGGAGATTGGTATTAGAATTTGCTAGTAGTGTTGTTGTTGAGGTTTGGTGGTGCTTAATAACTTCTGTGTTTGTAAAAGATTATACTCTCTTCTTTGCGCTTATCCTATCTTTTCTTTGTACCCGACACCAAAAGGCCTAACATTATAAGCTTTAAAATTCCTTTTGATCCAAGTCTAGGAATTGATTACATTAGTGGAGAAGTGCTTGAAAACTAGGTTTATGAGATTCTCGATGAAAAATCTTGATTGTTATTGATTAACACTGTTTTGATCTATGATAATTGTATGATACTTGGGATTGACAACAGCACACACACGTTCCGAATTTGAATTTGACTTAAAGAGAAAACACTTTGTGTCCAACAATTTGAAGGATTCTTTGTTGTAGTATGAGTAAAAGTCTGAGATAAACATACGAGCACGAAATGATCCATGCCACTTATCTGTTGTGAATTCACTGTTTTTGATTTTATTCTTGCTCGAGGACGATCAAGAGCTAAGTTTGGGGGAGTTGATAAGTGTCATTTTTACACTTATATTTGCATATATTTCTTGCGATTTTTATAGTGATTCTTGGAAGATTTTATACTTTTGGTTGTGTTTTGTTGTATTTCCAGGAATCCTGTAGAAGTGCAAGAAATACTGGAAAAACCCCGTTTTATGGACTAGGAGGTGGAACTATGACAGTACGAGGCAACCCGTGGGAAAAGATGTCAAAATGACTTAAAAAATTGATAAAAGCTTCAGGCGATCGATCGCCTATTTCGAAGAGATCGATCGCGTGAAGCCAGTGAGCTCGTGGAATTTTTCAAGCGATAGGCGATCGATCGCAACAAATCAGGCGATCGATCGCCTAGGGGCAGAACATATAGGCGATCGATCGCCTATCTTGAGAGACCGATCGCCGAGGAGAAAAAGCTGAAGGCGATCGATCGCCTATTTCGAAGAGATCGATCGCGTGCAGAGTTCCAGAATTAAACACTTCCTTAATTAAGTTTTGGGGCTATTTTTGGTACCAGATTCTTTGGGCTCGGGAGGAGACATATAAAAAGAGGTTTTTAGGTCATTAAAAGATTTCTTTCACCTCTGGATATGCAGCCACCCTTTGGAAGAGAAGATTCATTCAAGACGATTCAAGGAACGCAGCTAGAGACGGGAACAACGGATCGACGCACGATTCAACATCGAGTGTTTACTAGTATTTCTGAACTTTTGTTTAGTTTTATTTTCGAATTCCAATGTTTATAATGTTGTTAGATATTATAAAACGTTGTTTTTCCGTTAATATGCTAGGCTAAGTTTGTTATCGAGACAAGGGGATCTTGTGTATGAACCCACAGTTTTAATTCTAGTTTTTGATTGAGTTTTTGTTATTTTTGAGTTTATGTTATGCTGTTAATGCTTTTGAAGAATTAGCTACTCTTTGAATTGTTAGTTTGCAATTGAGATCGAGAGATGATTTTGTAAAACAGAACCAATAACATAAACCGTGGATTTCAGACCGAGATCGAGAGATAACGTCAAATACACGAGTGATAGCTATAGATATCTAGTAATCGAAGGCTAAGGATTTTCATAGAACGTATGCAACATTGAATTGTTAAATAAGTGAACAAGAGTTACTTACTGCAATTCAGTGTTAGGTTTAATATAGCTCGAGAGAGTATATTGGATATAATCGGAAAACTTGTCACCTTAGATGCATTAATTTTAATTAGAACTAGTAGGTAAATTGTGGGGGATTACTCAAGTGAACCGAAGTCTCGATATTTATCTCTACTGTTTATTATCTTAATTCTCTGTGGTGCGTTGAATATTGGAGTTGATTAAATTAGTTCATCTTTCAACCAGTTTTGTAGGTTAAATATAGAACGCTAGTTAAATTTGGTAATTACTACTAGTCCTCGTGGGTTCGACAATCCTTACTTCTAGATCATTATACAAAAACTTGACACCGTGCACTTGCGGTAGAATCGCTCGAAATAACTGTTTAAAATAAAAGCGATCAATACCCCGACCTCAGATCGATCTTATTGTAGAGCCTCGTACCCTGCAACTGGTCAAACAAATCATCGATCCTCGGAAGTGGATACTTATTCTTCACTGTGGCTTTGTTCAGTTGTCTGTAATCGATCCACATACACATCGAACCATCTTTCTTCTTAACAAATAAAACTGGTGTACCCCAGGGAGATACGCTAGGGCGTATATAGCCCTTATCAAGGAGCTCTTTCAACTGAATCTTTAACTCCCTTAGCTCCACTGGTGCCATCCTATATGGGGCACGAGAAATGGCAGACGTCCCCGTTAGTAACTCAATCCGAAAAGACATCAGGAAACTCCGCCACTACGGGCACATCCTCAACCTTTAATTCTTCCATCTTTTCAGTAACATCAACGGCATAGATAAGATATCCTGTATGGCCTCGTTCCAACAACTGCGCCATCTAGACAGCAGATATCAACGGGATCTTAGAACGAGAACCATCCCCAAATAATGTCCACTGGACTCCATATCAGATCTGAATCGGACAGTCCTCTGCCTGCAGTTCACAACTGCCTGATACCTATTCAGAACATCAATGCCCATAATGCAGTCAAAGTCTGACATTCCCAGAACAATCAAATCTGACCTTAGCTCGTTATCCTCAAAATAAATGAGGCCATCATAGACAATCCGATCAGCAATCAAACTTCTTCCAGCGGGTGTCGAGACTACAAGAGGCGTGGACGACGGAGAAGTGCATATGTGGTGCCTTTCCACAAAACTTGTCGACACGAAAGAGTGTGACGCACCTGTGTCGATCAATATAAAAGCAGGGTGCGTAAATAAAAGACACGTACCCGCTATCACTTCCTCCGGAGCTACTGTAGCATGTTCCCTCGTCAATGCAGAAACCTGCCCTTGAGGTGGCCCCATAGGCTGACCTCCATGCTGCCTCGGCACAAACGGTGGCCTGTGCTGCACTGCTCTGTCCGCAGGCCTCCCCGTAGAGTTCTGTTGTCTTCCCCTGTTGGGACACTGCAGAGCAATGTGGCCTTTGTCGCCACAAACATAACATCCTACACAGTCTCTCGTCAAATGTGGTTGCCCACAAAGAGTGCACTGGACCTTCCCAAACCTGTCTCCCTGAGACTGCCCTCTTCCAGATGGGGCATCGTTTCTACGGCTTCCTTTTCATCGATTCTCGGGCTTCTTACCACTGAATCTTGACGCTGAAGTGTTCCCCCTTGGCTTGAGTTGATCACCCCTTGGTTTCAAATTGTCAGAAGTGGATCTCCGAGGGGGTGCTGGAGGTGGCACGGCATCCGGATATGCACCAACTCCCAGTTCGCCTAACTCAGCCCTTGAAAGTGCATCATCAAAACAAGCAGGGCCATAAGTGACCACCCTGTCATACAGTTCAGGCCTCAAGCCTTTCATGAAGTTCCTCATCTTGGCTTGAGTACTTGCGGCAATGTGAGGTACATATCTGAGCAAAGAACAGTACTTAAGAGCATAATCTGATACAGATATATTACCTTGCTTGAGGTTAGTGAACTCATCCTCCTTAGCCTGTCGTGCGGCAGCCAAAAAATAGCGGGTCAGAAACCGAGTTCTGAACAGCTTCCAATTAATTTCATGACCTTGAGCCTCTTGCTCTACTACTGTGATCTTCCACCACATCAGCGCCTTCTTGGCCAATTGGAACTCCGCTAGTCTGATCCAGGCTGTCTTAGCACAAGGAGCTGCCACAAATATTTACTCTATTCTTTTTAACCACTCCTCTGCCTGTTCCCCTGTCTCAGTTCCTTCAAATGTCGGAGGTCGGTATGCAAGAAATTGAGTCAAGCTCAGCTCCCCAGGTAGTAATTGTTGCTCAAACGGTTCTTCACAGAAAGCTGGCGGTGGTAGGGGATTCGTACGTCCAGCACTTGCATTAACACTCACAGCATCGCCCACTTCCACATTTGCTGCCATGCTGCAAGACAAGGGTTAACAACAATACCCAAAAGCAGTTCATATAATACATCGTTAGAGAAACAAAACATGTTAGTGTAACATCATATACTTCATATGCAACTTATGCTCAAAACATGTTTAAAAAAAGAAGCACCTAGCCAACTTATTGCTAAGGCTACCCTTCACTCATTCCCGGGTTCTCTAACCACTGCTCTGATACCACTAATGTAGGGTCTTCCTACCTTAACATCATATTAATAACTTATTATGGACTAAACCTGCATTAATGACACCTTAGGGTTCCGGTTATAGCTTTGAGCCAATAAGATTACAGGCCAAAAAATGAAATTTCAAAACTTAATTAATTACATTCTCAATAATGAATGTTAAAGCGATAGAATTATACTGCTCCTAGAGTAGAGACTATCCAAAAATCCTGTATCCTATCTTCTTTCATGCTCCTTATAGCTCACTGCCTCAACCCGACCCTTAACTTTCAACCCAAAAGCGTACCTCCAGGAACAACACATCATGAGCATACACATCTTTACTTATCATCATAAACGAAACATAACAGTAAATGCATGAAATCTTAGTTAAGTAAACTTGCTAGTTATTCGTTGACTTCCCTTTTTTTGTTGTCCCTGATTCACATTCATGCATATGGACATCTTACCCTATCGTATGGCATCTTACCATATCATAACATCGTATGGCATCTTACCATATGGGCTTCTTACCCTATCGTATGGCATCTTACCATATCACAAACATCGTATGGCATCTTACCATATGGGCATCTTACCCTATCGTATGGCATCTTACCATATGGGCATCTTACCATATCGTATGGCATCTTACCATATCATAAACATCGTATGGCATCTTACCATGTGGGCATCTTACCATATCATAACATTGTATCATTATATAAACATCATATAAACATCATCATCTTGCAAACATCATCATCTCATAGACATCATCATCTTATCATAATCGTCATCGTAAACGTCATATCATCTTCGTTTATCATAACATCATCATCATAACTTACTTATAATAATCATCATCATAAACATCATAAATACTTGTGCAATCATTGCATAATCATAGTATAGAAGTATGGTTTACCGTCCGATGCCCGTACGTTTCTTACGTACCTTAATTCCAATAGTGGAGAAGTTGGAGAACTTTATCTCCTTGATGTTGTGGGTACCTGGGATGGTTCTACACAACCATAAAAATCAATATTAGAAGCTAAACAATAGCCAAATACCAAAAATTTAATAAAAATCATCATTTTCCATGTTTTAAACAATGGCGATCGATCGCTACTTGAGGCGATCGATCACCTCACTTTTTGCCTTGCGGCGATCGATCGCTAAAAATATGGCGATCGATCGCCTGTAGCGATTTTTGCTACTGGCCTTCGGCGATCGATCGCCTCATACAGGGCGATCGATCGCCACCTGCTGGTGCGCAATTTTTCACCATTCTTTTGCATTTTTCAAGCTCCAACTTATACCTTTCAAACCCAAACTTTCCTACAACATCAACATCATCAAAACCCACATAAAACATTTCAAAAATCATACCCCAACAACATACAACACATACCCAAAACAAACCCACATAAATCACTTCAAAATCACCCCATTTCAAAACCAAACATCATAAAAACTTTAGGACGGGTTCCATACCTCTTGAAGACTCCAAATCTTAACAAAGATCACACAAACAAAAGTTTTGTGGAGCTTCCTCCTTCCTCCTTTGAAGAATTTCGAAAATGGGGTGAGGTTAGGGTTGTGGAATGAATTTTGGGGATTTAAAGTGAAAAGGGTAAAGTGAAATAACGGGTATAGTGGGGTATGGGTTATAAAGTTAATTAAGACTTGAACCCCAAAGTTAACATGATGTATAAAATACCCCAACATGGTATTTTAAAGGCATTTACAAAAATGCATTAAACTTCCACTAAAATCAATTATTAACATAATTCATCATATAAACATAATTAATGCCTTAATTGCAATTAATCATTTCGGGGACATCACAGCTTGAAACAATTTAAAGTTGTCTTTAGGTTCCAATGCAGAGCTAAGTGTAAGAAGTTCTACTGCTGCATCGTTGAATCTACTGTTAATTTCTTCCACCTGAAAATCAATTATAGCATTAAACACATCAAAGCGATAATGATGCTCAACTGTGATGTCATCTCTTCGCTGATATGAACGACTTCTCGCTGCTTTATAGGTATCATCCATATTAGGTATCTCAATATCATATTCTCTGCAAACTTCTTCAACATATGTAAGAAGAATATCAAAACCTTCATCCCTTAATGTTTGAAGTAAAACTTTCATAGATGAGACATGGTCCATTTCACTTAAAATATCAAGAGACTTATATTCCAAAGCTCGGCAAAGTGTATCTGTAAGTCCCATGATTTTATGCATCAAGGGGATGAAGGTTTGGAATATAAGTCTCTTGATGTTAGCTTCCCCCCGTGTAGAATTAGACGAGCATTCAATCACCATGTGTTCAAGCATAGTTATCACGGCACTGTACATGTCTATTAAACCACATATTGAATCGTAATGAGAACTCCAACGAGTTGTTCTTGACCGATGCACATTACCAATTTGGTTAGCCCCTTTACCGGTTGAACACTGACCTGTAGCACCTTTTTTGCAATTTCTTGAGCTTGGGCAGAAAGTAACTCAGTATAACGCTTAGAAGAACTACCAACAACAGTAGAAATAGCATCCAATTTTGAAAAGAACAACCAAATAGACACCTCCTTTTCAGCAGCCGCAGTTAATGCTAATTGCAGTCGATGAGTAAAACAATGAACATAATATGCATAAGGACAATCCTTAAGAAATAGGGCTTGTAATCCATTCCACGAGCCACGCATGTTACTAGCACCATCATACCCTTGACCTCACATACTGCAGATATGTAAGTCATGCTGACTTAGTACACTAGATATTTCTTTCTTAAGTGTCACAGAAGTGGTATTAGAAACTTGTACAATTTCAAAGAAGCGTTCTCTTAAGAAACCATCAAGGTCGACAAATCTCAATACAATAGCCATTTGCTCTTTATTAGATATGTGTTTGGCTTCATCGACTAGAATACAAAATTTTGCATTGCCAATTTCCTCACGAATTGTCATTCTCACTCATTTAGCAAAAATGCTAAATAAATCTTTCTGGATATCTGGAGATATATACATAGCATTTTGTGGAAAATTTTCTAGAACTACATCATCAATGCTAACATTCATTCTTCCTACAAGTTTTATCAATTCAATAATATTACCACAATTTTATGAAGATGCAGATTCATCATGCCCTCTTAATGCACATCCTTGCAAGCTAAGCCATCTGACGCTTTCTATTGTAACCATAAGACGCAATCTATTTTTCTTGATTTCTTCCGATGTTTGTGTATGCATCACTTTGTCAATATGTTGAGATACATTAATAAGAGAATCCATAGAAGTCACTGCATTATTATACACTGAAGTGGGTCCTCCCATATGTGCCACAAATGCACATCTATGCCCATCATTAACTCTCTTCCAACTTTTAAATCCATTAGAGCTAATTGCATGATTACAATCACTCGATTTCTCAAAGAGAAAGCATGGAAAACAATAAACTGCATCTTTTGTAGGTGAATACTCTAACCAAGAGAAATTATTAAACCAAGAGCTTTGAAATCGGCTATATTGTTCTCCAAATTTCGTTCTTGGGTATTCGGCCAATATAGGTTGATGTGGCCCCATGTTTATGTAACCTCGCCTCCCTTTGATTAACATGATATTGCCATATCGGAGTTCGTAAACCCGGATCCCCTTCAAGGCGACCAACATCAGTTTCAACTCTTTGGGATTTTGATGGGGGTTGTTCATTGTGATCTGAGTTATCATCATTGGAAGTGTGTTGCTCATTCGTTGATGTACGTTCTTGTGGTTTAAAGAACAAAAAAATAGTTTTCCCTCCGTTAACTCCTTGATATTCCATTATAACTTGTCAAGATGAAGTTGAAAGCAAAAAATCTGTTGAAAAGAGATGTCTAATTTAATCCACTACAAAGTTAAACCATTCATGTAATTTATCCTATTTAAACATACTTCATACAAGTGTCAGTATACAAAATAGTTTTAATTAATAAGATATGAGATACTAAGCCATATATTTAACTAGCAAATAACTAAATTATTATATAAAATGAACAACGAATGCATTAGATTTGAAATAATTTGCAAAGTGAAGGGTTAATGAATTTAATCTGTTAATGTTCTCAAATCTCAATCATCTGTAATACAGTAATAGACAAGAAAACAATAAATACAAATATAGTTAAATACAAAATTAGGTAGGCAAGAAAGCAATGTTAGGTGAGAATTCTAATAGAACATGTTTTATAAATTAATGGCATGATTACAAATCTGTTTTTTAATTTTTTTCTGTTGCCAAATAGCAGAAAGGGCGAGAAAATGGTGGTGGGCAAACGGAAAAAATAAAGCTTGTACCTCAAATGTGAACGGTGGTTGTTAGTTGAGAGGTGGAAGCGACAGTTGAGGTGACGAGTAAAAATGGCGAAAGGCGTTTTCAGACTACAATCTCCACTGACCACTCCAACTCTAATGGTGAACGGCGTTTTAATTTTTAAGAGTAAAATCTCCACTCAAACTCTCCAAAATAGGTCCAACTCTCAAACAGTAGGGTAAAAAAGTAAAATGGACAGGGTTAAAACATTTAAATGGGCTGGGTTAAAACATTTATTGGCACATGATCTAAGTAAATTGGTTGGGCTGGACATAAATAAACTATTGGGTACATATATCTAAAAAAAATGTTTTTTGGGCCCGGGCTGCAGCCCAGTGGAGCCCCACTGTAGCTCCACCCTTGATTAAACCCTTTATCAAAATACTTAATGCCATCAACCAATAAAGTTGAATTTAAGGATATTTTATCAACAATAATCATTTCTTGATTGTATCTTGTATTGTCAATGATTATGCCCCTGAACATAAGAATTTTTTTTTCAATTACATAACGTTTTTGAATTTTTTTCGGTCGAAAATGTTAGTAAGAGTGCAAAAATATGTGTTGCATTTTAATCCTTTGATAATATAATGCGACATCATGATAAGAATGTGTATATATATATAATCATATCCTAAATTTTTGTAAGCATACCAAATTTGTTATCCATACCAAACTCATGTGTCACACAATGAAGCTTTGGGAGAGGAAAATTGAATGTCGTTTAAGGAGGGAGGTTAAGATATCGGAGAGCCAATTTGGGTTCATGCCAAGACGGTCAACTACTGAAACTATCCATCTACTTCGTCAACTTGTCGAGCGCTATCGTGCGATGAGTAAATATTTGCATATGATCTTTATAGACTTGAAGAAGGTCTACGATAAAGACCAGGGGAGATATTATGGTGGGCTTTGATGAAGAAAAAAATTCACATCAAGTATGTCAATAAAACCAAGGATATGTACGACGAAATAGCATCCAATGTGAGAACATGCAGTGGGGTGACAAGTGATGTGATATCCCCGAAATGATTATGTGATTTTAATCATTAATTAAATTGTGATGATTTGGGTGTTAATTCATGGGATTGAATTAATATTATCGAGGAGATACATTTCAGGGTGCATGTGATATATGTTGGGATTTTAGGGTCGTGGCATGTTTATTTGGGGTGTGTTATTTGTTTTGGTGAAGCATGTTTAAATAGGAATTGAAGTATTTTATTGAGAAAATACTATAAATATCATGTGAGGATATTTTAATACATCGTGCTAAATATCGGGACCAAAATATAACACATCATACCACCCAACACCCAACCACCCCCCCAACCCATACCAATCAACTGTGTCTAAGCTGACTATCCACCCCACTTGGCACAATCATTTCACCCTCCTCCTCCATCCCAAATCTCGACCCTTCTCTCCCAAACAAACTCCAGCATCTGCTAAGCATAATCTTGTGGAGCCTTGCCATTTTCATTCCTTGGAAGCCTCTCAAAAATCGGAGCAAAGTAGGGTGAGAAACCATGCTCTGTTTTTGATTTAAACTTGTTAAGTTCTTGCTTTTAGGTGACGTGATTTTGGCATGTTAGCTTAGTTTCTTGAAACCTTCGATTTAAATGCTTACATGGTGTTATTATGAAGCTCTCAGTATTTTTCCTTGTGCATGTTACATGTTTTATGTGAAGGATTAAAGCATGTGAAATAGGGTGTTCGAAAATCTGGTTAGACATTTACCCTGTTTTTCTGGAAAAAAATATGGATTGGGAGTGATTTTGAGGAGGTGATATCATGCATGTTAGATGGGTTTTTGGTGAACCTTCGATTTGAGAACATGCATGGTAGTTTTGTAAAGCCCAGGATGTTTTTGTTTGAGCATGTTTTATGATATATGTTGTAGTTTTAATAGCATGAAATGAGGTGCTCAAGAAATCTGGAAATGAAATATGTTGTTCTGTTTCCGGAAAAGTTGATCGAGTACTTGTGTAAATGGACGACGTTTATGCATGTGGATTTATATTTTGGGTATAAATTTGATATGAATACACTCAGGGTAGTGTATTGTAACTGCTAGCATGTTGGTTCTGGCATATTGTATGTCTTACATGTTAGATTGAGGGGTATGAATATCGGTGTTAGAGAATTCTGGAAAATCTGGGCTGAAACAGAGCTACCGATCGATCGGTGAAGAACACCGATCGATCGGCAAAAGCCGTAGCTTTTTTCCTTAATTCAAACAGTTCACCGATCGATCGGTGATGAGGGCCGATCGATCGGTAGTGCCTATTTTTTTTAAAATGTAGAAATTGTTTAATTTTGATATTGTATTGTAATGAGACATCTAATATTGTGTTGTACACTGGTGTAGAACCTTCACAGACAGCGCAGGGGATAGAGTCCCACAACACACTACATTTTGGAAAGGTACGTAAGCGACGTACGGGCATCCCAACGGTAACATGTACTTTATGTTTGTCTATTTGACACATGATGAATGCAATGTGATGCATTAAGGTTATGATACATGTTATTATGCATTGTTGTTGCATATTATGCATTGTTGTTGCATATTGTGATGTGGAATAAAGAGGTGTATTCCACGAGTCAGGGGTGATCACAGTTAAGGTTTTAATGCTTACGCTTTACCGCTAAAAATGTGGAGCGGGAGGGGGGAGGCTCGCTTGCACATGGAGGCGGGGTATACCATACTGAGCGAGGATGAGATACCGCTAGTATGAAGAAGCGAGGATGAGATACCGCTTGTTTTGAGATTATGAAAGCGAAGAAGCATTAAAATAACTGATGATGACTGACTCAAGAAAAAGAGATGATATGTCATGACATTTATTTGTGAAGCCATACATTCATATAGTGTTTTGATTATGAATTGTGGTACAGGGACAACCAATAGGCGTTGTAAATGCGATGGAAATACAGGAAGTGTTTTGTATTTATGATTATGCATTTATGTCTTACATTCATATTATGTTGAATATGAATTATGTTATGCTCATGTGTTGGGGGGTTGTCTTTGTAGGTGCTTTTGATGATGAGAACCAGGGTCGGGGGTTGAAATGCTGAGCTGTAAGGAGTGCTACAGGATTAGCATGTTAGAGAATTTTTGTATAGCTTCTACATGTAGTAGAGTAAGACTATAGTGCTGTACCTTTTGTAGGAAATTGTGAAATTCCTTTTAAACTTTTGGTACTGTAATCTCTTAAGCTCAGGTTAATCAACACGACTTATTACTCTGATAAATACGCATGAATGATTAGTTCTCTTAATCGCACCTTAATATCTTGATGTAATAATGGGGTCTCACAAGTGAGTTATCGTTCACTATTGGATTGCATCAGGGTCTGCGTTGAGTCGTGTTCGCCATAGTGATGCATGAGATAACAAAAAACATACAGACTGAATTATCTTGGAACATATTTTTTGTTGACGATGTTGTGTTAATCGACAAGACAATCGCAGGAGTAAATGCCAAATTGGAGTTATGGAGAGAGATGTTGGAATCAAAGGGTTTTAGATTAAGTAGGTCTAAAACGGAATATATGGAGTGTAGATTTAATGGTCGTTCCTTTCGGGATTCCGGTGTTGTAGCACTCGGTGGTCAAGAGGTATCGATGAGCAACAAGTTTCGATACCTAGGTTCAGTTATCCAAAAGGATGGAGGGATTGACAGTGACGTTAACCACATGATTTAGGCTGGGTGGTTGAAATGGAGAAACGCCACTGGAGTTCAATGCGATCATAATATCTCACTGAAAGTTGAAGGGAAAGTTTTATAGAACTGTCGTTAGACCCGCATGTTGTATGGGACAGAATGCTGAGCACCTAATAGGAATCACATCCAAAAGATGAGTGTGGGAGAGATGTGTATGGTTCGTTAGATGTGCAGTAAGACCAGAAGTGATAAAATAAGAAACGAAGATATTTGAGCTGAAGTAGTTGTAGCTTGTATAGAAGAGAAGATGCAAGAAAGCCGCTTACGTTGGTTTGGTCATGTTCGACGTAGGCCCAACAGTGCACCTGTGCGTCGAGTGGAGTCCATGGATTTCGGCCAGTTCACGAGAGCGAGAGGAGGACCCAAGAAGAAATGGCTTGAAGTTATACGCAAAGACTTGGAATGCAATGAGATTACAGAAGATATGTTGACCGATAGAAGCGTTTGAAGAAGACTGACGCATGTGTCCGATACGACTTGATTCTCTCTATTGTTCATGTAGCATACTTCAATTCATTGGGATTAAGGTTTAATTGTTGTTGTGTCACGTCGTATTCGTATTTTTACATTTATTTGTTTATTGATAAGGGAAAATTTTATTAATAAGTAAAGTATAATAATGCTCTACAACAATATTACAATTCTTTAAAATGTCGTTCATCTGAAGCTGTATCTCATCACATGAAACAACAGAAAGAATGATTGCAAAACCAATCACTAAAGTTGTGTTCTTCTCGAATGATAAAGCTGTGATTTGTTAATTATCAGGTGTCATCACTTGGTTCTGCAGTTTTAAAAAGCCCACAAAGCATCCTGCTAAGAAAGTATTTTACCCATTTACCATTTCTTTATATGTGAAACCCAACTACTTGAGAGCAAAATCTCGAGGGTATTTTGATTAATCATAATTAATTATAATATTTTATTAATAATAAAAATAAGTGCAATACTATTCGAGGGTATTTTGTCATTTTACGAATAAAATTAATCTATACCACTTAATTATCAAGTACACCAAACACAATATTACTTATCATACTTTATTAATCATACGAACCAAACACAATATAATGTATCCATTAGTTTACTTATCAACCCATTATCCACTTTTTAATCTATCCATCACTTATCCTATCCTCGAACCAAGCGCACCCTAAGTGTATATGAAAACGCCACTAAACTCCGATCATGAAGCCATTGCCAAGAAGTAACTTTTATTAGCTCCACCATTTGCTCCACACTTCCGGTGCTTTAAAGAAAATGACGCTATTCCTTATTCAAATAATCCAACATGTGCATTGCCATAATAGGTTCAAACAAGCCTTCATTTTTCGTTTGGTTTTTAAACTAAGATGTTGAGCAAAATAAAATACAGTTTTTTCATGACCAACCCATATTAAAACAAAATCATTCATAGATACACATCCACACTTCGTACGAAAAAATCACACGTAAAGAACAAATGATTGGAACTTTCTTCACGACTATTACAAAAAATACAACTCACGTCTTCTTTTTCAACAAAAAAGAAAAAGAAAGTGAATGTTGTTTCCGAATTTAGAAAACAAACAATAGCAATTCCCATTCCATAACTGTTTTTTATTTGAGGAAAGAAACAATGCTATAATGCATATGTACAATGTATAATTGATGCTTTTTCTTTCTCCCTATATATATATATATATATATATATATATATATTACATAACAATTATTACTGAAATACATTTAAAAATAATTGATTCACATGACATAATAATCTACGTACAATCATATCTGTGCGATAAATCAGTAACATAGCCAAAAAATTCATATTGAGACGACGAAACTAAACTTAGAAACTTCGGTTCGATTTTTACATTTTTTACGAATGCATTGTATGTTGGGTTTTCGTACTCCGGCGTCAGATCCAAACGCAGCGGAAAATAAACAGAAACAAATTTGACCCAGAGACAGATCGATTACGCCTGATTCATATATATTCATGCAAATATCATAAATATTAATGCACGAAAGGAATTACCGATAACAGCGAAATCAATCTATATGTTGTGATCTTCGAGTCCAACCAACCTGACCAAATCTACAAGCCCGGCACCAGTGCTAGTGTGATGACGGCTTATGAGAGTGTATTGAATATTGTTCTGTTAACCCTAGAGAGAATGACATATTTATAGTTGCAATTAGTTAGCTAATTGGGCTAGGCTCCATAAAGCCAATCGGGCCAATGTTTGGCTTGTTGGGCATTCATGCTAACAATCTCACACTTGCCCAAAAGCCAAAACAAAACTATAAACTCATAATCCAAGTAACTCAATCCAATTGAATAACTTGATGTACTACCAATGTACATAATTATGAGACATAAATATATCAAACATTTTAATTTTAGAACTTTCTATAAATGAAACATTTTCAAATATAGAAACTCCACTAAATCGAGGAGCATTCAAAAAATTAAATTCATCTCTTCTAAATCACTCAATTTGAGCACTAAACATTTAAGTCTCAATTCTCATCGATAGATTGGTGGCCGGTTGATTGTGACCCAACGAGGCTCAAGTGTATAATAGTAGTAGGATCACAACCTTTGTGATTTTAGAAGTCAAACAAGTTCTTTGGCTTACCCTGAATGGCCCATTGTCAATTAAACTCCTTTAATAGACAATGACTAAAATATAATTTCAGCAACAACCTACCGATCGTGGGTAGCGCCTAGCATCTGCGTTTCACGAAGACCTAGATACAAATGACTAGCAACGTACAACTTGTCAGCCATAGTTAGCGCGCAGTACATTCCTTTTACTCAATATGTCCCGACTGAATCTAGGGCATTGGTTGGTCAAGGCCCATTATGATTTCAATAACTATGTATTTGTTTCATGTTATATGATTCATTGTGTGCGTATATGAAAAACTCTTTTTTTCACAAGCACTACCCACTCTGGCCAGAGATTCCTTGAATCATATACAGAAAAATACATAGGACATCCTGGTTCATCAAGACCAGTGGTGATGTAAGGACCACTAGCCCTTAATCCGCTATTAGTATATTAACCCATGTGTTAAGTGCATACAATCATGTAATCAGGGGGAAAACCACATGCAACCATAGCATAATGTACCAACAATAAAATTCTTTACATTATTCCATATAATGTTCAAACCCCCATACCACTCAACCCTTAAGTATGCATCTTATAATACACTAACATATTCTCAATTCATTTAGCAGTTTCCTTAATTAATTGCATGCAACACATGAATGAAAAGAGAAAGGCCAATGCCTTTTTATACAACTCATATACACATATAGTAGTGCTCACATGCGAGCATCAAATGAATGTATGTGTATCTATTGTATAAAATATTGTGCTCAATACCTTCACCGGTACTTTGATCCTGGAAGCACCTCCAATCTATAGCTCGATCTCAACTCCGGAGCTTCTGCTGTACCTGTTCAACCTGCCCCAACAGAGACAGCCCCCACATGGGGTGAGCATACCATTATCACCGATCCATAATCACATTATCATAGTTCATAATTTACAGAATGTAAATGCCATGAATTTTAAAAGATACTCCCTGGATGGTATCATCCTCATCCGGGATCCCCTACGCTGTTCATGTTCTCAAAATACCCGAAACCATCAAATTCCCAAAATCCAGTTAATCATCTCATTGATTAACTAAATCCATTCCTGCCATGCCAGTTTCATAATCAAATATGATTAAATCATTGGACAAATAACCATAGATATCACATATATCTAACCAATGATACCATAGTTCTATTTCATCGCTCGCTCCACAATAGCGGCATTTTAAACTCACGTACGCTCAACATTAGTGGCTTCATAACTGACGTTCGCTCAACAGCGACAACATCCTAAGCATTGCTTGCTCAAAAGCGGCACCATATAATTCCCATTGTATATCCATTTATTGCAAATACCATATACCATGCATTTCATAGTTGCAATAATATAAAAGGCTATGCTCGTACGTTATACGTACCTTATAGTTTTGTAGTTCGAATCCAACCTTGCCTTGGTCCCCTGACCGATGAATTATATGCTAAACACAATTAATAATTCACAATTAATTACAAGCATGCAATCACGTTCCCAAGCACGTTACAATCCCCAAATATATCATCAATTAATGACGATTAACCATTTTAAAAGACCCTAGGTGAAGCATGCATCGATTCCATAAGATCAACCAACAATATGCCATGAAACAGGGCCTCTCGATCGATCGGACATAAGCCCTCGATCGATCGAGAGCCACAACAAAGATTGGCACCAAAATTCCTTCTCGCACGATCGATCGGCGAGACTGACCGATCGATCGCCATGCGCGCACGATCGATCTGTAGTCTCGATCGATCGATCGCCAACACTGCTCATCGTCTTCTATTTTTCGGAATTACGCGCGATCGATCGAGCCCCTATTGCTGATTGATCGGCGAGCTATGAAAAGCCTAAAAATGGCGTTTTAAGGTTTAAAACCCCCAAATAAATAAACCCAACACCCAATATACCATTAATCCTCAACATAAACTCCATAAAGCTTCCTAAAACATACCAACCCAAAAATCTTTAAAATCTAAAAACTCATACCCAACTCAAACCTTAACCAAAGAGCACAAAACTACTACCAAATCGAAGATAAATGCGATGAGTAGAATAATACCTTATTATCTTCGAGAAATCCGGCTCTCAAATCGAGCCTCCAACGATTTATGCTCAAAGGAGAAAAGGGAAGGGAAATGGGTTTGGGGAAGGGAAGTGTTGGTGAGAGAGAGAAATGAGACCCAAAATGATTGAACACTGAGTCCACTTGGTATATCTAGTGCCAAGGCTCAAAAATCTCGAGTCCCTCACAAATACATCACGACTCATTAAAAATCATCCATGTTCAATAATTACCTCTCAATCTCAATTTTCATTACCACCCCCAGCACAAAGTACTCCGGACCCAGATCCCACCAAAAACCAAATTCCAAGGTTATCACCACGATGAGAATATAATCTCAACCCTTGGATCCAACGACTCCAAATACCGGATTTAAAATCCTCGGGAGTCCCAATACCGTAATTAATTCATAATTGCCACAATTAAAATCTATTAAGGATCATTACCACACCGGGATTTACACCAATAATTCCCGGGCATCACAGGTGAATCCCCAACGACAATCATAGGTCTCTGATAGCATCACTGAATACCCAAAATAACAACTTTATGACCCGCAAGTGATCAGTCATTAAATCAAAGTACAAAGTTATCTGTCAAGACATCAATGACGCCTTGGGTCATGAGGAGTAATGGTATGACTAGGAATTCTATACTCGACAAACGATAACCACTTATAGAATTCCGAGTAGGGTCGTTCAGTGAACTCATTCCTAATGAGCACATATTCATGCGTGTTGACTTCTCCAAGCCAATGCCGATGAAACGCGATGCTTTACACTAGACACATCATGAATACGAGTATCTAACGAGCATATATCGATATCCCATTCTCGAAAGCTCATCGACCAGGAACATTTAGAAATCGCAGTCAAGAATGTATTTCATGGTCACCATCATATGCGTGTGATATCCCCGAAATAATTAATTGCAATTTGGGCATTAATTATGTTTATATGATTAATTATGGTGATAATTGATTTATGTGTTAGAATTAATTATCTTGATGAAATGCTTAGTCACATGGTAGGCGTGACCCGTGGATGCATTTCAGGGTGCATGTTGTGCATGTTGGGAAAATTGGGTTTTAACATGGGTGATTCATATTGGTTGTTAATTATTTGAAAAGCATGAAATTATTGGGAGTTTGATGCATTTTTGTAAAATGCTCTTCAAATACCATGTTGGGGTATTTTGTATATCATGTTAATATTTGGGGTATAATTTTAATTAACCCTTATAACCCATTATCCCACCTTTTACCCATCACTTTACATTCACTTTACCCTCACTCTTAAATCCCCAAATTCACTCCCAACCCTAAACCCCTTCCCATTTTCGAAATTTGGCAAAGGAGGAAGGAGAAATCTTCACAAAACCTTTGTTTGTGAGATTATTGGTAGGATTTGGAGTCCTCAAGAGGTATGGAACCCTTCCTAAAGTTTTAATGGTGTTTGATTTTGAAATGGGTTGGCATTTTGGGTTTTTATGTGGGTTTGTTTTTGGGTATGTGTTGTATGTTGTTGGGGTATGATTTTTGAGGTGTTTCATGTGGGTTTTAGTGAGTTATGATGGTATTTGAGTTGTTGGAATGTTTGAGTTTGAAGTGTTTGTGGTAGAACTTGGAAAATGCTCAAAAATGGTGAAGAATCGCGCACACAGCAGGTGGCGATCGATCGCTACGAATGCAGCGATCGATCGCCGAAAGGCCGTGGCGAAAATCATTGCGAGCGATCGATCGCTGGAAATGTCGCGATCGATCGCCGCGAGCCAGTAAGGTCTGTGTGATGCCCCGAAATTAATTAATGGTAACCTGGACATTAATTATGTTTATATGATGAATTATTACGACGATGAAGTTATGTGTGGAAATGAAGGATTAACATGATTTAAGGATGTTGATTTCATTTATAAATGCTTACCATGTTAATGTATTTTATATACATCATGAGGAATTATTGAAGTGCAATTAAGTGTAAGAATTGTTACTTAACCCACCACTTCTACCCCACCTCACACTTTTACACTCCATTCCCAAAAATCACTTTCCCAAACCCCCCTTTCCCTCATTTTCGAAAATTGCCCTAAAGTTGGGAAGAAATTCTTGTAAAAGCTTCATCCTTGCATTTCTTGGTAAGATTTAGTGCCTATGATGTTTATATAGCACTTATTGATGTTCATGAAGTGTGTGTTAAGTTTTGGAAGGGTTTTAAAAAGGGTTTGAAATGGGTTTGTTTGGGTTAGTGTGATTCTTGGTGGGATGTTGGATTTTTAATGGTTTTATGATGTGTATTGAAGGTTTTGAGTGTTTTAATGTTTTTAAGTTGTTGGAATAAATGATGGTTGAGGTTGGTGAGGTTTAAAGGTGCAAAAATGGAGATTTTCGATGTGCAGAGGCTGGCGATCGATCGCCCGTTTTTGGCGATCGATCGCGAGCAGGCAGTAGGCTCCAGAAGCCTTTGGCGATCGATCGCCACTTTTGGGCGATCGATCGGTGAGCTTGGCGATCGATCGCGCCAAAAGTGGCGATCGATCGCCGAATGCATAATTTTGTTGATGCGGGCAGTGTGATCTCGCGATCGATCGGGACGACTTGGCGATCGATCGCGAGACACACAAAAGTGTGTTTTTGGCATTTTTGTGGGAATTTTGAATATTGGACTATGATTAGCTTCTAATATTGAATTGTATGGTTGTGTAGAACCATCCCAAGGACCCACAACTTCGAGACGATAAAGTACTACGACTTCGCCACATTTTGAAAAGGTACGTAAGAAACGTACGGGCATCAACGGTAACATATCCCTCAACTATGACTATGCATTAAATTGCGTAAGTATTTATGATGATTATGATGATGGTAATTATGATGATTATGATGATGGTAATTATGATGATTATTGATGATGATATTGTGATAAACGAAGATGATATGATGTTACGATAATAATTACGATACGGTGATGATGTTTGAAATGATGATGCTTATAAGATGATGATACATGTTGACTATGCTACTTAGAATGGTTGAATGTCCGGTGACTATTATGGGCAAGCGAGGAAGGTCTTGCCGCTCACATAACGGAGCGATGGGGTACATCCGCTATCAAGGTGTAGCGATGGGTATCATCCGCTGAGCGATGGGGTACATCCGCTATCAAGGCGTAGCGATGGGTATCATCCGCTGAATAAGGGATACATCCGCTATCAAGGCGTAGCGATGGGTATCATAAGATGTGTTATGTCGAGCGAGGGGACCAATTGTGCCGCTGTCATAATAGAACCCGGACAGTCCCATTTCTAATTAACATGGATTGTTATGAACTTTTATACGAAGTATGATGTTAATCATTCATGTCTTGAACTAATGATCATATGCGTAATTATGAAACAGGGACAACCAAGGAAGGATAGTACTATTAAACAGGAAGTATATGTTATCAATTATTTCCATGCATTATTTATATGCCATTAACTCATGATGTTAAGTAACTATGTATATGCTCACGATGGGTTGTTCCTGTAGGTACACTTTTGGATCGAGACCAAGGGTCGGGTTGAGATAGTGAGCTAAAGGAGCATAAGAAGATAGATACAGGATTTTTGTTAGCCTTAACATTCTTTTTTGGGGAATGTAATTAACTAATTATTGAAGTTTCATTTTGGCCTGTAATTACATTGAGCTCACATAACAACCAGAACTCTAAGATGTCTCTAATACAGGTTTAGCCTTGTTTATATCTTGATTTCACCGTTAAGGAACTAGGGTCCTTACAGTCTGGCTATCGATTGCTACATCGAAGCGATCGATCGGTAGGGTTGTGTGATTTTGTAGAACCATCCCAGGTGGCGACGCAAAGGAAGTAAAGTCATACCAAATCCCACTGTTGGAAAGGTACGTAGAAGGCGTACGGGCACCCAACGGTACGTGTATCTATTATACTCATTGATTATGCATTGTGGATGCGAGTATATATGAAATTGTGCATTGTGGATGCAAATACATGTTGAATTATGCATGATGATTGTATATGCATAAGATGAATATTGGTGCACATCCCATGAGTCATGGTTATCACCTTGATGATTTTAATGCTTGCCGCTATTTATTTTGTGCTGCTAAATGTGAAGTGAGGGGTGGGAGTGCCGCATGTCACATTGAAGCGAGGTTATCATATGAGGCGAGGAAAGAATATTTGCCGCTAAAATGTGAAGCGAGGGGTGGGAGTACTGCATGTCCCTTGAAGCGAGGTTATTCTATGCCACTTATATGTGAAGCGATGGGCATTAAAATACATTGTGATGAACAGACTAGGGATTGGTAATTGGTGAATATGGAATGGTGTTATGTCATGACAGGTGTGAACCATTAAATAATCTATTGATTATACTCATGAGTTATGGTACAGGGACAACCAAAAAGGGAGCGTTTTAAATGCATGGGAAAAACAGGAAGTGTTTTATTACGGTTTATGCATTTACGCCTTATATTCATATTGTGTTGAATATGGATTATTATATGCTCATGTTTTGGGGGTTGTCCTTGTAGGTACATTTTGGCATAAAAAGGGGCTAAGGCGGGTTGAGGCGGTGAGCTCGTGAAGAACGCTTTTGATAGGAAGGACAGGATTATTTTGTATAGTATCTACTCTAGGAGTAGTGTAAAGCTATAGGGAATAACATTCATTTGTTTAAGAATGTAATTAATCCATTTGATAGTCCTCAACTTGGCATGTAATTCTTAAGGCTCAAAGTCTCAACACGAACTATTAAACTCTGATAATGCATGTTAGCTCTATTTATGCCTTTAATCCGCACTTAAGGAACTAGAGTCCTTACATTAATTGTGTCAGAGCAGTGGTTAGAGAACCCGGGAACAAGTGAAGGGTAGCCTTAGCATGATTGGCTAGGTGCTTACATTTGGGGCATGTTTATGCATGTGGTGCATATTGATGTATATACTGTTATACTAACATGCTTATTATCATTCCTGTTATCTAACGGCATAACATATATATATTTGTTTTGGAATTGTTGTTAACCCTTGTGTTACAGCATGACGGCTATGAACTTGGGGAACCTCAATGAAGAGGTAGGTGACGTTGGCAGTGTTAATGCGAGCATTGGTCAGACAAACCCTTTACCTCCACCAGCTGTAGGTGTGGAACCAGTGGCTCAGTTGTTACCACCTGGTTAGCTCAGTTTGACTCAGTTTCTAACCTTCCACCCGCCCATGTTTGAGGGGACAGAGACAGGGGAAGAGGCTGAGGAATATCTTGAGAGACTGGAACAGATTTTGGTGTCCGCTCCTTGTGCTAGGACGGCATGGCCGAGGTTGGCAGAGTTCCAGCTAGCAAAAAAACCTTCCATGTGGTGGAAGACTACAGTGATGGAACTAAGGGCTCAGGGTGTATTGATCGATTGGACTCTCTTCAGAACCCAGTTTCTGAACCGGTATTTTTCTGCGGCTGCGAGACAGATAAAGGAAGATGAGTTCACAAACTTGAAGCAGGGAGGTATGTCAGTGTCAGACTATGCTATGCACTATTCTTCATTGCAGAGGTATGTCCCCCATATTGCCACAAGCGGACATGCAAAGATGAGGCACTTTCTGAAGGGGTTACGGCCGGAGTTATTTGACCGGGTTATCACCAACAACCCCACTTCTTTCGATGATGCTCTTACTAGAGCAGAACTGTAAGGACCCCAAGCCCTTAACCCTTGATTAGTGTATTAATCAATATGTGTGGCACATGCTTTCAATAAAAATCGATCGGGAAACTCAGATGATACTTTACCATTGAATGGCAAATACAAAATTTTCTTTAATACTCAATGTTATAAGATCATCATCCTAACAACAAATAGACTCATAAAGTTCGCCCATTACCATCCCATTACGCCACTTTTTTCATTGTGGACTTTTATAAAAATTTGGGCAGAGTCTCCCCATAAATTGAGCTATCCCGAAACAAAAGCACATCACATAACATAATTCCCGGCCAGGGAAAACACAATACCCAACAGAATACTACAACACTAAGTAAATTCCCAGCCAGGGAAGACACCACACATAAGACGACAAAAGTGGGTTTCAACACCCACATAATACACCAATGACTCTCATATCATTTAGCAATTCTACCTCTAATTGCATGCAACATAAAATGAAAGAGAGAAAGGCTCATGCCTTTATATACAATCCATATACAAGTATAATCGTGCTCACATGCGAGCATCATGAATATGTATATAACCCTCAGGTGTATATAAGTACCCTATACGATACCGTGCTCCATCAAGCCCTGGTACCACGATCCTGGGAGTAAATCCAATCAACAGCTCGAGCTCAACTCCAAAGCCATCGATGTACCTGTTCACCTGCCCCAACAGAGACAGCCCCCAACGGGGTGAGCATACCAATACACGAAATCCCATAATCACAATAATGAAATTCATAATTTACAACAAAAGTAAATACTAATGAATTTAAATGATACTCCCTGGATGGCAACGTCCTCATCCGGGATTCCGTGTAATGTCCCTGTTCTCACAATCATCAAACTCATCAAATCTAAAAAATCAGTAAATCAACACATTGATTTAACTCATCGCATGCCTAATTCTCGAATATCAATATATAGTGATTCCAAATTCATTATACAGGCAAATATGGATATCTCAATAACAAATACTGATTTCTCAACCTCGCTATCAATCACAGATAACTCAAATGCCTAGCATTTATTTTACCAATTCTCCATTATACTTAGACATCTCGCATGTCTTATAATGAATACATGATTTCACGATCATTCTCAGGCATCTTAATGCCCTACAATGGTCATATACATCCAGTACCCAATATACCTTGTAAGAGTTATCCTACTCTAGTGTCACGCACGCTTGTGGCGGTGATATCAAGATTTGGGCGTTCCTTGGCTATATCAACATATATATATAACCATACGCACAATTATTCAATGCAATGAAAATACATTATGCATTTCACAAATGCTCTCATATAAAGTAATGCTCGTACGTCGCACATACCTTAAATCTCCAAAGTCCGAGCCAAACCTTGCTCGAGTCCCATGCCCCGAGGAATGATGTGCTAACACGATAAATAATTCACAATTATTTACGAACATGCAACCCATGCTTAAGCACACACATAACCCTTATACAAAAATATTGCCAACACACGACAATTAATCATTTAAAAGACCCGGGGCAGGGCATATGCAGGGAGGGAAAACGAATGAGACATATCGAAAATTGTTCAAGAACACCCTTCAATTTTTCGAACCCTATTCTCACAAATCGAACCCAAACTAAGCACCATAATACATCTAAAACATGTGATAAACGACCCATAACAAGAATCACCACCCCCCTGCCAAAACCCCCAAAATTCGAACCCCAACCTCACAAAATTAGGGCAAATTTCGAACCAATAAATCACAAAATGGCAGCGAATTTCATGAGAAGCATGAAAAAGGGGTAAGGAAGGTTACCCATACGAAGATCGGAAGGAAATCGGTCGAAAATCGAAGAACCCTAGAATTTGGGCCTCAACGCAATTCTGGAAAACCCAAGCGCGATTCGCGACGAAACTCTGAATTACCAGTGTGGAAAGTTGCGCGTCGGAGAGACGAAGCCAACGGTGGGTCGGACGCGCCGGATGGCGGCCGGACGGCGGCGGGCGCGGCGCTTTTACGCGCGGGGGTCTGGGGCGACGGGAATGGCTGAACGCGGGGAGAGAGAAAGAGACGGGCAAGGTGGAGCTGAAATGATTTTAAAATTAAAATCTCGGGTTCAACTGGTATTTATAGCAAAAATACCCCGAAATACTAATAGCCCCACAAATACATCATGATTCCTTAAAAATCATCTGTTTTCAAAAATTCTCTGTCTAACTCCAAAACCCCCTACCGGTGCCCACACAAAGCACCCCAGATCCTGAGTCACACTAAAAACCCAACTCTTAGGTTTTTCACCCAAATGAGAATACAATCTCAACCTCGGGATCCAACGATCCCAACTACCCAAATAAACGAGCCCAGAAGGCCCAACACCGCGATTAAACTCCAAATCGCCACGTAAAACAACTTTAGGGTTGTTAACACTCCGGGATTAACATCTATAATCCCTGGTCATCACAATATCCCCCACTAAAAGAATTTCGTCCTCGAAATTAGCACCGGTGTATCACGTAACACCCAGGCTACACAACAACATGAAACCATAACCCCGATTCTTGACCATATCAGAATCGTCTAAAAACAACGCCAGGATACTTACCTCATATCAAACTCTGAAACAGAGTGACTTACCAAAACCAACATATCACCCAAGAGGCAAAACGTACCTCGATGCGGGTCATCCCAAAAGTCAGTCTCTCATGACTGGAAAACAACCAATACTTACGACTGTAGATCGGACAGTCATCATTAGTTCTAATACAACTAGTGTGATGCCCCGAAATTAATTAATTGCGATTAAGGCATTAATTATGTTTATATGATGAATCATGTGGTAATTGATTTATGTGTTGGGTGATAAGATGTTAACATGATTTAATTGTGTTGAGTATTAAATATGAGGAAGATGTGAATTTAGAGGAAGTGTGTTGCATTTACTAAATGCTTGTAAAATGCCATGATGAAGTATTTTATGAATCATGTTAAGTTTGGGGTATGATTTTAAATTAATCCTCAACCCCTTTTTAACCCTTCACCCATCACTTTAACCCCACTTTACCTTTACTCTTTTAAAACCCCCCAAATCATCCTCAACCCTAAACCATTCCACATTTTCGAAATTCTTAAAAGGAGGAAGGAGGAAGCCCCACAAAACTTGAGTTTGTGTGATTTTATCAAGATTTGGAGTCTTCAAGAGGTATGGGACTCTTCCTAAAGTTTTGATGATGTTTGGATTTGAAATGGGGTGATTTTTGAAGTGTTTATGTGGGTTGTTTTGATGTATATGTTGTATGAGTTTGGGATGTGGTTTTATGAGGTTTTTGTGGTGTTAAAATGGTGGGATATCTTTGGTTTAAGATGTATTGGTTTATTTGGGAGTTTTATACCAAAAAAATGGAGTTTACTCGAAAAACCGCAGCGACCGATCGATCGGTAGCAGGGCAACGATCGATCGGTGCATGTGCAAAGTGAGGGGTGAAATTTCTTTACTTACCGATCGATCGGTGAAAGCGACCGATCGATCGGTGGATGAATAACGATCGATCGGTAGCTTGGACTGATCGATCGGTGAAAGGTCGTAGCTTAAAATTTAAATATGAACAGTTACCGATCGATCGGTAAGGGTGACCGATCGATCGGTAAAAGCGATTTAGCTGAAGGTTATTTTCTTGGCTTAATTGATGGAATTGTTGGTATTGGGCTATTGTTTGGCTTCTAATATCAATTTGTATGGTTATGTAGAACCATCCCAAGTACCCACAACCTCAAGGAGATAAAGCTCTCCGATTTCTCCACTTTTGGAATTAAGGTACGTAAGAAACGTACGAGCATCGGACGGTAAACCATACTCCTACATTTAATGATGATGTTTATGATGATGATGTTTATGATGATGTTTACGATGATGATGTTTATGATGATGATGTTTATGATGATGTTTACGATGATGATGTTTACGATGATTTTACGATGATGATGTTTATGATGATATTTATGATGATGATGTTTATGATGATGTTTATGATGACGATGTTTATGATGATGATTATGATGATGTTTACGATGATGATGTTTATGATGACATTTATGATGATAATGTTTATGATAAGTAAGTTTATGATAAGGTCATACGACGTATATGATTGGGTAAGACGCCCATGTGGTAAGATGACACCCGATGTATGTGAGTGGGTAAGATGCCCCTGTGGTAAGATGCCACACAATGTTTATGATATGGTAAGACGCCATATGATTGGGTAAGATGCCCATGTGGTAAGATGCCACACGATGATTATGTTTTGGTAAGATGCCATACAATGGGGGTAAGATGCCCTTATACATGAACAAGAATCAGGGATAACAAAGGAAGTTGAAGAACGACCAATAACTTTTACTTAACTAAGATGCTATGCATTATTGTATGCTTTTTTATATAATGTTAAGTAAATATGTATATGCTCACGACGTGTTGTCCCTGTAGGTACACTTTTGGACCGAAGGGCCTAGGGTCGGGTTCAGGCGGTGAGCTAAAAGGGAACAAGATGAATATAGAATGCAGGATTTTGATAGTCTCTACTCTAGGAGTAGTGTAAACCTATAGCTTTAACATTCATTGTTGAGAATGTAATTAAATAGCTTTTGGAAATTTTATTTTGGCCTGTAATCTTCTTAGCTCAAGCTACAACCGGAACCCTTAAGAGGTTATAAATGCATGTTCTGTCCATTATATGTGTACTATATGATGTTAAGGTAGGAAGACCCTACATTAGTGGTATCAGAGCAGTGGTTAGATAACCCGGGAACGAGTGAAGGGTAGCCTTAGCAATAAGTGGCTAGGTGCTTACTTTTAAACATGTCGTGTGCATATGTTGCATATGAAGTACATGACTGTTATGCTCATATGTTATGCATTTCTAACGATGTGTATATGAACTGCTTTTGGGTCTTGTTGTTAACCCTTGTGTTGCAGTATGGCAGCAAACGTGGAGTAGGTGACGCAGTGAGCGTCAATGCAAGTGCGGGGCGTACGAATCCCCTACCCCCGCCAGCTTTTGATGATGAATCGTCCGAACAACAGTTGTTGCCAGGGGACCTAAGCTTAACTCAATTTCTTGCATACCGACCCCCAACCTTTGAAGGAACCGAAACAGGGGAACGAGCTGAGGAATGGTTAGAAAGAATAGAGCAAATCTTTGTGGCAGCCCCATGTGCGAAGACAGCATGGATACGGTTAGCAGAGTTCCAATTGGCCAAGAAGGCACTAATGTGGTGGAAGACCACTGTGGTAGAGCAAGAGGCTCAAGGTCATGAAGTTAATTGGAAAATGTTTCGAACTCGCTTTCTGAATCGTTATTTCTAGGCTGCTGCACGACAGGCTAAGGAAGATGAATTTACTCACCTCAAGCAAGGTAATATGTCAGTGTCAGATTATGCTCTTCAGTATTGCTCCTTACTCAGATATGTACCTCACATCGCCACGAGCACTCAAGCAAAGATGAGGAACTTCATGAAGGGCTTGAGGCCGGAGCTGTACGATAGGGTGATTACTTATGGCCCTACATGTTTTGACGATGCACTCTCACGGGCTGAGCTAGCCGAACTGGGAGTGGGTGCATACCCTGATGTTGTACCACCGTCAGCACCCTCTCAGAAATCCACTCCAGATAATTTGAAGCCAAGGAGTGATCAGTTCAAGTCAAGGGGGAACAAATCGGCGTCAAGGTTCAGCGGTAAGAGGCCCGACAATAGATGGAAAGGGAACCGTAGGAGTGATGCCCCATCTGGAAGGGGGCAGTCTCAGGGAGACAGATCCGGGAAGGTCCAGTGCACTCTTTGTGGGCAACCACATCTGACGAAAGATTGTGTAGGATGTTATGTTTGTGGCGACAAAGGCCACTTTGCTAGGCAGTGTCCCAACAGGGGAAGTCAACAGGGTTCTGCGGGGAGGCCTGCGGATAGGGCAGCACAACATAGACCACCATTCGTGCGGAGACAGTATCGAGGTCAGCCTATGGGGCCACCTCAAGGGCAAGTCTATGCATTGACGAGGGAGCAGGCTTCAGTGGCTCCGGAGGAGGTTATAGCGGGTACGTGTCTTTTATTTACGCACCCTGCTTTTATATTGATCGACACAGGTGCGTCACACTCTTTTGTGTCGACAAGTTTTGTGGAACGGCACCACATATGCACTTCTCCGTCGCCCACGCCTCTTATAGTCTCGACCCCCGCTGGAAGAAGTATGATTACTTATCGGATCGTCTACGATGGCCTCATTTATTTTGAGGATAAAGAACTAAGGTCAGATTTGATTGTTCTGGGAATGTCAGATTTTGACTGCATTCTGGGCATTGATGTTCTGAACAGGTATCAGGGAGTTGTGAACTGCAGGCAGAGGACTGTACGGTTCAAATCTGATATGGGAGTTCCATGGACGTTCTATGGGGATGGTTCTCGCTCTAAGATTCCGTTGATATCTGCTGTCAAGATGGCGCAGTTGTTGGAACGATGCCATACAGGATATCTCATATATGCCATTGATGTTACGGAAAAGAAAGAAGAAGTAAAAGTTGAGGATGTGCCCGTAGTGGCGGAGTTCCCTGATGTATTTCCGGAGGAGATTCCCGGATTCCCACCGACGAGAGAGGTCGAGTTTGGGATTGAGTTATTACCGGGGACGTCTGCCATTTCTAGTGCCCCTTATAGGATGGCACCAGCGGAGCTAAGGGAATTAAAGATTCAGTTGCAAGAGCTCCTTGATAAAGGCTAAATACGCCCTAGCGTATCGCCCTGGGGAGCACTAGTTTTATTTGTGAAGAAGAAAGATGGTTCGATGTGTTTGTGCATCGATTACAGACAACTGAACAAAGCTACAGTGAAGAATAAGTACCCACTTCCGAGGATCGATGACTTGTTTGATCAGTTGCAGGGTACGAGGCTCTACAGTAAGATCGATCTGAGGTCGGGGTACCATCAGATTCACGTAAGGGAAGATGATGTCCAGAAGACAGCCTTCATGACTAGGTATGGGCACTATGTGTAGGATCGAGCGCTTACCGCTTTACCAATAACTATAGTTAAGGGTAATGGCGCAACATCAATCTTTTCAACCATACACTGGCACAAGCGCCACGTGTTCGACCGATCACAAAGCAGAGGCAATTGTTGAACCCCAACAATCCCTCCCCCAATAATTGCACTCTCTGCAACTCATGGGAATCGAACACGCGACCTTGGCTCTGATACCAATTGTAGGATCGAGCGCTTACCGCTTTACCAATAACTATAGTTAAGGGTAATGGCGCAACATCAATCTTTTCAACCATACACTGGCACAAGCGCCACGTGTTCGACCGATCACAAAGCAGAGGCAATTGTTGAACCCCAACACTATGAATTCCTAGTCATGCCTTTTGGAGTGACAAATGCCCCGGCTATTTTCATGAGTTTGATGAATAGGGTGTTCCAGCCATATTTGGATCAATTCGTCATAGTTTTCATTGACGATATACTCATCTACACCCGGACCGAAGAAGATCATGTACGACACTTGAGGACAGTACTTCAGATCCTTAGGGATCATCAGTTGTATGCAAAGCTCAGCAAGTGCGAGTTCTGGCTGAGCAGTGTAGTGTTCTTGGGTCATGTTATATCTAGCAGCGGGATATCTGTGGATCCCAGGAAGATTGAAGCTGTGATGGAGTGGGCAGCACCCACCTCTGTACCCGAGATACAGAGTTTCCTTGGCTTAGCAGGTTATTACCGACGTTTTGTCGAGGGATTTTCTAAGATCGCTAAGCCGCTGACACAGCTGACTCAGAAAGGAGTCCCATTCTTTTGGTCCGAAGCTTGCGAGGAAAGCTTCCAAGAATTGAAACGTCGTTTGACGACAGCGCCAGTGTTGGTAATTCCTTCTGAGAATAAGAAGTTTGCCTTGTACACGGATTGCATCATTGCAAGGTTTGGGCTGCGTGTTGATGCAAGATAAGCACGTGGTAGCTTATGCTTTGAGGCAGTTGAAGCCTCATGAGACCAGATACCCAGTCCATGATCTGGAACTGGCGGCCATCATTTTCGCCTTGAAGATTTGGCGTCATTATCTTTATGGTACGACGTTCACCATCTATACGGACCATAAGAGCCTGAAGTTCCTATTCACTCAGGCTGAACTAAATATGCGTCAAAGAAGATGGATGGATTTGCTCAAGGATTATGACTGTGAGATTGAGTATCATCCTGGTAAAGCAAATTCGATAGCAGACGCCTTAAGTTGGAAGGTGAAGAGTACTGCTGAGGACGCTATGTGTTTATCAGCTATGATGACTTCTTATTGCCATTTAGGCTATGATTTTGATGTGGACACGTCGCCGGTGCGAGTGTCGACCTTATTGGCCGAGCCAGATATATTTGAGGCTATTAGGAAAGCTCAGAGGTCGGACGATGAAATTCAGAGATGGTCATCGATAGTACTCCAAGGGCAACCATCAAAGTTCCGAGTAGCTGAGGATGGTTCCTTGAGACTTGGCAACCGTTGGGTGGTGCCAAGGACACAAGAATTACGCCAAGGAATCTTACACCATGCCCACAGTAGCCGGTTCAGTATCCACCCAGGAGGAAGGAAGATGTACAAGGACCTATGTGATCAATTTTGGTGGAGACGCATGAAGCGTGAAGTAATTGCTTTTGATAAGAGATGTCTGATCTGCCAGCAAGTAAAGGCAGAAAGACAGAGGCCTGGTGGTGAGCTGAAGAGCTTAGAGGTACCTAAATGAAAGTGGGAGCATATATCTATTGACTTCGTGACCCACTTGCCAAGGTCGGCCTCTGGATTTGATGCGATCTGGGTGATCGTGGATAGGCTGACGAAGGTAGCTCATTTCATCCCTTACAGTATGAATTTCACATATCTAAAGATGGCCCAATTATATGTACGGCATGTAGTGAGGTTGCATGGGGTTCCAGTCTCGATCGTGTCTGACAGAGACCCAAGGTTTACTTCTCATTTCTGGGAGGGACTCCAGACAGCTTTGGGCACCGAGGTGAGACTGAGTACAGCTTATCACCCTCAGACTGACGGCCAAACGGAGCGTACTATTCAGACGCTCGAAGATATGCTGAGGGCATGTGTTTTGGAGTTTGATACTCCATGGCAAGAGTCTATACCACTGGTAGAGTTCTCCTATAATAACAGCTATCAGGCGAGCATTCAAATGGCCCCTTTTGAAGCTCTTTACGGACGACGATGTAGGTCACCGCTGTATTGGGAGGACTTGACGAGTAAAGCGGTCGGAGGACCGGATATGATTAAGGACATGGAGGAAAAGATTAAGATGATACGCTTAAAGATGAAAGCGGCCCAAGATAGGCAAGCAGCCTACGCCAATAAGCGGCGACGGCCGCTAGAATTCCAAGTAGGAGACAAGGTTTTCTTGAAAATCTCACCCTTCAGGGGTGTGGTCCGTTTTGGTATGCGGGGAAAGTTATCTCCGAGATATGTCGGACCGTATGAGGTATTGCAGCGTATTGGTACATTGGCTTACCATTTGGCTCTACCGCCGTCTTTATCTGGAATTCATGATGTCTTCCATGTTTCTATGTTGAGAAAGTATGAGCCAGACCCGTCTCATGTTTTACAGCCTACTGAAGTGCAGTTGGATTCAGATGTATCCTACGTTGAACGACCGGTCAGAATTCTGGATCGTGAGGATCGCAGATTACGAAGTAAAGTTATACCGATGGTCAAAGTTCAGTTGGATCGTCGGGGTGTCGAGGAGGCTACGTGGGAGACGGAACGACATATGATGCAGCATTACCCGGAACTATTTTCTGGTATGATTTATGTTTAGTTTCATTTTGGGTAAGTGCATGCGATTTCGAGAACGAAATCTTGTAAGTAGGGGAGTAATGTGATGCCCCGAAATTAATTAATTGCGATTAAGGCATTAATTATGTTTATATGATGAATCATGTGGTAATTGATTTATGTGTTGGGTGATAAGATGTTAACATGATTTAATTGTGTTGATTATTAAATATGAGGAAGATGTGAATTTAGAGGAAGTGTGTTGCATTTTACCAAATGCTTGTAAAATGCCATGATGAAGTATTTTATGAATCATGTTAAGTTTGGGGTGTGATTTTAAATTAATCCCCAACCCCTTTTTAACCCTTCACCCATCACTTTAACCCCACTTTACCTTTACTCTTTTAAAACCCCCCAAATCATCCTCAACCCTAAACCATTCCACATTTTCGAAATTCTTCAAAGGAGGAAGGAGGAAGCCCCACAAAACTTGAGTTTGTGTGATTTTTATCAAGATTTGGAGTCTTCAAGAGGTATGGGACTCTTCCTAAAGTTTTGAAGATTTGAAATGGGGTGATTTTTGAAGTGTTTATGTGGGTTGTTTTGATGTATATGTTGTATGGGTTTGGGATGTGGTTTTTATGAGGTTTTTGTGGTGTTAAAATGGTGGGATATCTTTGGTTTAAGATGTATTGGTTTATTTGGGAGTTTTATACCAAAAAAATGGAGTTTACTCGAAAAACCGCAGCGACCGATCGATCAGTAGCAGGGCAACGATCGATCGGTGCATGTGCAAAGCGAGGGGTGAAATTTCTTTACTTACCGATCGATCGGTGAAAGCGACCGATCGATCGGTGGATGACTAACGATCGATCGGTAGCTTGGACCGATCGATCGGTGAAAGGCCGTAGCTTAAAATTTAAATATGAACAGTTACTGATCGATCGGTAAGGGTGACCGATCTATCGGTAAAGCGGTTTTGCTGAAGGTTATTTTCTTGGCTTAATTGATGGAATTGTTGGTATTGGGCTATTGTTTGGCTTCTAATATCAATTTGTATGGTTATGTAGAACCATCCCAAGTACCCACAACCTCAAGGAGATAAAGCTCTCCGATTTCTCCACTTTTGGAATTAAGGTACGTAAGAAACGTACGAGCATCGGACGGTAAACCATACTCCTACATTTAATGATGATGTTTATGATGATGATGTTTATGATGATGATGTTTATGATGATGTTTACGATGATGATGTTTACGATGATGTTTATGATGATGATGTTTATGATGATATTTATGATGATGATGTTTATGATGATGTTTATGATGACGATGTTTATGATGATGATTATGATGATGTTTACGATGATGATGTTTATGATGACATTTATGATGATGATGTTTATGATAAGTAAGTTTATGATAAGGTCATACGACGTATATGATTGGGTAAGACGCCCATGTGGTAAGATGCCACCCGATGTATTGAGTGGGTAAGATGCCCATGTGGTAAGATGCCACACAATGTTTATGATATGGTAAGACGCCATATGATTGGGTAAGATGTCCATGTGGTAAGATGCCACACGATGATTATGTTTTGGTAAGATGCCATACAATGGGGGTAAGATGCCCTTATACATGAACAAGAATCAGGGATAACAAAGGAAGTTGAAGAACGACCAATAACTTTTACTTAACTAAGATGCTATGCATTATTGTACGCCTTTTTATATAATGTTAAGTAAATATGTATATGCTCACGACGTGTTGTCCCTGTAGGTACACTTTTGGACCGAAGGGCCTAGGTCGGGTTCAGACGGTGAGCTAAAAGGGAACAAGATGAATATAGAATGCAGGATTTTGATAGTCTCTACTCTAGGAGTAGTGTAAACCTATAGCTTTAACATTCATTGTTGAGAATGTAATTAAATAGCTTTTGGAAATTTTATTTTGGCCTGTAATCTTTTTAGCTCAAGCTACAACCGGAACCCTTAAGAGGTTATAAATGCATGTTCTGTCCATTATATGTGTACTATATGATGTTAAGGTAGGAAGACCCTACAACTAGTAAGAACGCATCATGAATGACACCTCAACCGTGAGAACGTTGACCTCGTGTCAAACTCTGGAGTGGAATAGACTTCCAAATCTACCATAACGTCAAAGAGCGTCAGCACAACTCAACGCTAATAATCCAAAAGCAGATAGTCAACTGAAACTGCGAGGATTCGAATCGCTCCCGATTCCATCGTAGATATCATTCAATGACATCTCTATCATGACTCACGATGTCTAACATACATCGTTACGAGGGAAACATTAGTATTCCACGGTGTACACATACCAAACCTGGTTTCCACTTTCAAACCTCCTCCATCGAAGGAGCAGTCGCATCATTGCAACTCAAATTGGGCAACTCACGGCCACAGATTCACACAAAAGACATCTCAAAAGATGCCCACCTCCGGATGTTCCAAGAATCACATCCTGATCATAAATAAACAATCGAGACTCCACAGAGTTTAAAAATTCTGAACGGACATGCAATAAACCCATTGCATCCTCAACGCTTGTGTCGTCAGCGACATCCAACAAATCCGAATTCCTGCCATCCCTTGATAATCCTAGGATTTAACAATCCAAACTTGGGAAGGCTAGCGAAAACTCGAAAGAAAACGCCAACAAGGAAATATCTTAACCCACACAAATCCCTCCTCAAAGGGAGTCAACTTCACGATTATTCCTCATAATTATCGTGCCATGGAGATTCCCAATCTCAAGGTGTTCCATATCTCTCATCAGAGATTTAACCATCCAAAATAGCATAACTCTATGCTTGACAAAAGGAAATCAACAACTGGCATCCGTATACTCATCGGTATACCCGCCTAAGCACGGACACCACATGCATACTCAATGCACTTGGCTCGGGTATCTACAACACACGGTGTGATTCCCAAAATCAACACCACATGCACCAACTTACCGAATCTTTCAAAGATTCCCAAATAGGTATAATACCATCTCCTTCCTCACAAGGGAAGTGCCATCGAACTCGAGATCCACTATTCTCGAAACACTGTTCGGAAAAACTGGATACAATAACACCCATTGCATCCCAAATACACGGATTCCCCAGATCGAGTCAACAACGACTTGATGACTCTCTTGTTGGTACTCTAACATATGAGCTGTCCCAGACAAGTCTCACCAAGATTAAACATAAATGTATACACGTTTCAATGAGGCATACACAACCTCAACTTCAAATGACGTGGTGACTACTAGATTCCACCACTATCCACATTGTATCACCTTACGATTTGCCAAACTTGGTTCCAACGAGCAGTATAACGGCTCTAGCAAGCCCATCATGGTGCTGCACACACGCGGCAGACTAACTAGTCTCTGCTTCTTTAGGTTCACCTCAAACCTTCCAATAAGATGGATGTTTCCGCACGGCATACCATACCGTGGGAAGAAAAAAAATCAATAGAGTAGTGGGTCTGTACCCAACGTTCCTCTAATGCCGATACACCCTGGACACTCCAGTGTCCCTATGTACTTAACGTAACCTGATCCTAATCCTTTAGGACCCATTCTACATCCTCAAGGGTGGTGTGACCATGTCTACCACATGTCATATCGACAGAAAGCGAGTAATTTCCTCCATGATTACTCCTGTCGTCAAAAACATGGCCAAAAAGCCATTCCAACGAGCATACCCCCAAGGGTATCACCACTCGTAATATGATCACCTCAAACATATGCTGCGGTACAATCACAAGTACAGCGCGTCCATCCATTTCTCGAGCAACCCGCTCGGTATAAGGGTCACGTCAATCGTTGACGTAAACACCACCTTGTGCTCGGCACTGGCACCCAAGGCATACAACTGAATACGTATACTCAACGCATTGTCCATCGTAACGATGATGCATGTCTAATAAGACATCTCCTACACTATCGTCATCGTCATCCCGTGACGACACATGCCCACGCATGGCATCTAAGGCATCGTCAATTAGTGATGATACATGTCAACAACGACATCAAAATAATCTAGTCAACTCGTGACGGTCCATGTACATCAACGTATGCCATCCACCATTATAAAAGAATGAGTCATCGTAAATCCACATAATAGCAGAATGAGGCATCGCTATCAACATATACGGCGGCACGAATCATCGCCAATCCTCATAAAAGAATGAGTCATCGTAAATCCACATAATAGCGGAATGAGGCATCGCTATCAACATATACGGCGGCACGAATCATCGCCAATCCTCATAAAAGAATTAGTCATCGTAAATCCACATAATAGCGGAATGAGGCATCGCTATCAACATATACGGCGGCACGAATCATCGCCAATCCTCATAGAAGAATGAATCATCATCATCGACATAGCGGAATACATCATCGCTATCATCCGTGTCCGGCGGTATAAACCATCGCCAATCATCACAAAGAGATGTATCATCATCAATCGACACAGCGGAATACATCACCGCTATCATCCGTGTCCGGCGGTATAAACCATCGCCAATCATCACAAAGAGATGTATCATCATCAATCGACACAGCGGAATACATCACCGCTATCATCCGTGTCATCACAAAGGAATGAATCATCATCCTCGACACAGCGGAATACATCACCGCTATCATCCGTGTCATCACAAAGGAATGAATCATCATCCTCGACACAGCGGAATGCATCACCGCTATCATCCGTGTCATCACAAAGGAATGAATCATCATCCTAACAAGCGGCATCTCATCCTCGCTTCTTCATACAAGCGGTATCTCATCATCGCTTAGTCTGGAATACCCCGCCTCCATGTGCAAGCGAGCCTCCCCCCTCCCGCTCCACATGTTTAGCGGTATAAGTGTAAGCATAAAAATTCTCACTGTGATAAACAAGACTCCTGGAATGTATAATCATGAAATATCCCCTTTACCTGATTTTCTTACAAAATCAGATTCCTTGGCACGTAACACACGGAGTGCCAGACATTACTGTTAATGTCATCCTATCGCGTTTCACACGATTCCTGCAACCACAACTGTTAGCAATACCATTTTTCATATCATAAAAGCACATAAACAACTAGTTGTGTCATACAACATTAATGCCATCATGCATAAGTATGTGCTATCAACAATTTCCTAGGCCCTTAACAGCCCCAATGAGCAACCACTGCTCTGATACCACTAATGTAAGGACCCCAAGCCTTTAACCCTTGATTAGTGTATTAATCAATATGTGTGGCACATGCTTTCAATAAAAATCGATCGGGAAACTCAGATGATACTTTACCATTGAATGGCAAATACAAAATTTTCTTTAATACTCAATGTTATAAAATCATCATCCTAACAACAAATAGACTCATAAAGTTCGCCCATTACCATCCCATTACGCCACTTTTTTTCATTGTGGACTTTTATAAAAATTTGGGCAGAGTCTCCCCATAAATTGAGCTATCCCGAAACAAAAGCACATCACATAACATAATTCCCGGCCAGGGAAAACACAATACCCAACAGAATACTACAACACTAAGTAAATTCCCAGCCAGGGAAGACACCACACATAAGACGACAAAAGTGGGTTTCAACACCCACATAATACACCAATGACTCTCATATCATTTAGCAATTCTACCTCTAATTGCATGCAACATAAAATGAAAGAGAGAAAGGCTCATGCCTTTATATACAATCCATATACAAGTATAATCGTGCTCACATGCGAGCATCATGAATATGTATATAACCCTCAGGTGTATATAAGTACCCTATACGATACCGTGCTCCATCAAGCCCTGGTACCACGATCCTGGGAGTAAATCCAATCAACAGCTCGAGCTCAACTCCAAAGCCATCGATATACATGTTCACCTGCCCCAGCAGAGACAGCCCCCAACGGGGTGAGCATACCAATACACAAAATCCCATAATCAAAATAATGAAATTCATAATTTACAACAAAAGTAAATACTAATGAATTTTAAATGATACTCCCTGGATGGCAACGTCCTCATCCGAGATTCCGTGTACTGTCCCTGTTCTCACAATCATCAAACTCGTCAAATCTCAAAAATCAGTAAATCAACACATTGATTTACCTCATCGCATGCCTAATTCTCGAATATCAATATATAGTGATTCCAAATTCATTATACAGGCAAATATGGATATCTCAATAACAAATACTGATTTCTCAACCTCGCTATCAATCACAGATAGCTCAAATGCCTAGCATTTATTTTACCAATTCTCCATTATACTTAGACTCTCGCATGTCTTATAATGAATACATGATTTCACGATCATTCTCAGGCATCTCAATGCCCTACAATGGTCATATACATCCAGTACCCCATATACCTTGTAAGAGTTATCCTACTCTAGTGTCACGCACGCTTGTGGCGGCGATATCAAGATTTGGTCGTTCCTTGGCTATATCAACATATATATATAACCATACGCACAATTATTCAATGCAATCAAAATACATTATGCATTTCGCAAATGCTCTCATATAAAGTAATGCTCATACGTCGCACGTACCTTAAATCTCCGAAGTCCGAGCCAAACCTTGCTCGAGTCCCATGCCCCGAGGAATGATGTGCTAACACGATAAATAATTCACAATTATTTACGAACATGCAACCCATGCTCAAGCACACCCATAACCCTTATACAAAAATATTGCCAACACACGACAATTAATCATTTAAAAGACCCGGGACACGGCATATGCAGGGAGGGAAAACGAATGAGACATATCGAAAATTGTTCAAGAACACCCTTCACTTTTTCGAACCCTATTCTCACAAATCGAACCCAAACTAAGCACCATAATAAATCTAAAACATGTAATAAACGACCCATAACAAGAATCACCACCCCCTGCCAAAACCCCCAAAATTCGAACCCCAACCTCACGAAATTAGGGCAAATTTCGAACCAATAAATCACAAAATGGCAGCGAATTTCATGAGAAGCATGAAAAAGGGGTAAGGAAGGTTACCCATACGAAGATCGGAAGGAAATCGGTTGAAAATCGAAGAACCCTAGAATTTGGGCCTCAACGCAATTCTGGAAAACCCAAGCGCGATTCGTGACAAAACTCTAAATTACCGGTGTGGAAAGTTGCGCCTCAGAGAGACGAAGCCAACGGTGGGTCGGACGCGCCGGATGGCGGCCGGACGGCGGCGGGCGCGGCGCTTTTACGCGTGGGGGTTGGGGGCGACGGGAATGGCTGAACGCGGGGAGAGAGAAAGAGACGGGCAAGGTGGAGCTGAAATGATTTTAAAATTAAAATCTCGGGTTCAACTGCTATTTATAGCAAAAATACCCCGAAATACTAATAGCCCCACAAATACATCATGATTCCTTAAATATCATCTGTTTTCAAAAATTCTCTCTCTAACTCCAAAACCCCCTACCGGTGCCCACACAAAGCACCCCAGATCCCGAGTCACACTAAAAACCCAACTCTTAGGTTTTTCACCCAAATGAGAATACAATCTCAACCTCGGGATCCAACGATCCCAACTACCCAAATAAACGAGCCCAGAAGGCCCAACACCGCGATTAAACTCCAAATCGCCACGTAAAACAACTTTAGGGGTTATTAACACTCCGGGATTAACATCAATAATCCCTGGTCATCACAAGAACTTGCGGAGATCGGAGTTGGGGCCTATCCTAGTGTTGTACCCCCACACGTGCCACAGCAGAGGCAAGCTACTGATAGCTTGAGGCCATGAGGAGAGTCATTTAAGCCTCGTGGTGCTTCTTCATCCTCTCGGTTCAGTGGAAAGAAATCTTTTAATCGGAAGCAAGAGAACAGGAAGAGCAATTGGTCGGCCAACCGGGGGCCTATGCAAGGGAATAGATCGGGGGAGACAAGGTGCGATAATTGTGGAGGGCCACACTCTTCGAGCAATTGCCCAGCTTGTTACAGTTGTGGTAAGATGGGCCACATCTCTCGGTATTGCCCCACTCGGGGAGGACAGTCAGATTTCCAAGGGAACAGGCCGAGATTTGAGGACAGAACAGTGCATCAGAGGCAGCAGATTATGCCTCGACCATCGGGAGGTCAGACAGTGGGACCGTCCCAGGGCAAGTGTATGCACTGACCAGAGAGCAGGCCCAGAAAGCCCCGGAGGAGGTGATCGCCGGTACGTGCCATTTATTTACGTACCCTGCTTTTATTTTGATAGGTACAGGTGCCTCCCACTCTTTTGTATCTGTTGGCTTTGTGGAGAGACACCATATGCATACGTCTTCGTTACCCATGCCTCTTATGGTCTCGACACCCACTGGAAGAAGTGTTATTGCCGATCAGTTTCTTGCGGATTGCCTCATTTATTTTGAGGGCAACGAGTTGAAGGTAGATTTGATTGTGTTGGGCATGTCAGACTTCGACTGCATTGTGGGCATTGACATTCTGAACAGATATCAGGCAGTGGTAGATTGTCGGAAGAGAACAGTATCAGATCTGATTTGGGGATTCAGTGGACTTTCTATGGCAACGGTTCTCGTGCGAAGATTCTGTTGATTTCGGCGGTCAAAATGTCCCAATTGTTGGAACGTGGACACACGAGCTATCTTATATATGCCGTGGACACGACGGGAAAGAGCAAAGAATTAAGAGTTGAGGACATACCAGTGGTAGCAGAGTTTGCTGATGTGTTCCCGGAGGAGATTCCCGAATTCCCACCGGCTAGAGAAGCCGAGTTTGGGATTGAGTTATTACCGGGGACATCCGCTATCTCTCGTGCACCTTACAGGATGGCACCGGCAGAGTTAAGGGAATTAAAGGAGCAGTTACAGGAGCTCCTTGATAAAGGATATATACGCCCTAGCGTATCTGTAAGGACCCCAAGCCCTTAAAACCTTGATTAGTGTATTAACCACTATGTGTGGTACATGCTTTCTATAAAATGTCAATCGGGAAGCTCTGATGATACTTAATCATTGCCTGTCAATAAAAGACTCATATGTTTGCCCTTTACCAACCCCTTGGTGCCACTTTTCACATTGTAAACTTTTACAAAAATTTGGGCAGAGTCTCCCCATAAATAGAGCTATCCCAAAACAGAGTACAACACATAACAAAATTCCCGGCCAGGGAACACATAATACTCAACAGAAAGCAGTAATACAAGTAGATTCCCAGCCAGGGAAGACACCACACATATGTCAACAAAAGTGGGTTCCAACACCCACATAATACACCAATGACTCTCATATCATTCTAGCAATTCAACCTAATTGCATGCAACCTTAAATGAAAGAGAGAAAGGCTCATGCCTTTATATACAATCCATATACAAGTATAATCGTGCTCACATGCGAGCATCATGAATATGAATATGTATAAATCCTCAGGTGTATATATAGGTACTCTATACGATACCGTGCTCCATCAAGCCCTGGTACCACGATCCTGGGAGTACCTCAAATCAACAGCTCGAGCTCAGCTCCATAGCCATCGATGTACCTGTCCACCTGTCCCAACAGAGACAGCCCCCAACGGGGTGAGCATACCAATACACAAAATCCCATAATCATAATAATGAAATTCATAATTTACAACGCAAGTAAATACTAATGAATTTAAATGATACTCCCTGGATGGCAACATCCTCATCCGGGATTCCGTGTACTGTCCCTGTTCTCACAACATCAAACTCATCAAATCTCATAAATCAGTAAATCAACACATTGATTTACACATCGCATGCCTGATTCTCAAATATCAAGAATGAATGATTCCAAGTTCATATACATGCAAAAATAGATATATCAATATCTAATATTGATTTCATAACCTTGCTTTCCATTATACTTAGACATCTCATATGTCTTATAATGAAAACATGAGTCTATGAACCTAGACATCTCAAATGTCTCATAATGAATACATGATTCTACGAACCTAGACATCTCAAATGTCTTACGAAGAATGCATGATTCTACAAACCTAGACATCTCAAATGTCTCATAATATAGTCATACAAACCCAGTACCCCATATATCATGCAAGAGTCATCCTACTCTAGTGTCACGCACGCTACAAGCGGCGATATCAAGATTTGGGTCATTCCTTGGCTATATCAACATATATGTATAACCATACGCAAAACATTCAATGCAATCAAAAACACCTCATGCATTTCACACATATATAGTAATGCTCGTACGTCGCACGTACCTTAAATCTCCGAAGTCCGAGCCAAGCCTTGCTCGAGTTCCATGCCCCGAGGAATGATGTGCTAACACGATAAACAATTCACCATTATTTACGAACATGTAACCTATGCTCAAGCACACCCATATCCCTCACAACATTGTCAATACACGACAATTATCCTCTTAAAAGACCCGGGGCAGGGTACATGCAGGGAAGGAATAAATGAGACAATCGAAATTTGTTCAAGAATGCCCTACAAAAATCGAACCTCAATCTCACAATTTCGAACCCAATTAAATACCATAACTCATCTAAAATGTCAATTAAGCTATCCAAGCAAGAATCAACATCCCTTGACAAAAACTCCCCATTTTCGAACTCAACCCCCATAATTTCGAATCCAAACAAGCCCTTAAATTCAAACCCTTAAAATCCTTCAAATTCGAACCAAAGCTTCTCAATTCAATCTCAATCAAGCATCATAATACTCTTAAAACATGCAATAATCGATCAATTGCAAGAAACAACACCCATGCCAAAAACCCCCAAATAATCGAAAATTAAACCCTACGAAATTGGGGAAATTCGAAACAATAAAGGCATGGAAATACATGAAAAAGACGAACAAGGGGGGTAGGGAGGTTACCCAACGAAAATCGGAAGCAAAATCGGACGAAATCCGATGAACCCTAACTTTTGGGGATCGACGCATTCCAGCCAAATTCGACTCCAAGACGCGACGAAATCTTCAATTGACAGAGGGGAAAGGAGCGCCTCGTCGAGACGAAGACGGCGGTAGGTCGCACGCCCCGAACGGCGGCCGGACGGCGGCTGGCGCACCGCTTGAAGCGACGGGGGTCCTGTAGCAGACGGGAATCGCGTTCGGGAGAGGGAGAAGAAATTTGGGGCTTAAATGATTTTGATTTTAAAATCTCGGGTTCATTTGGTATTTATAGCAAAAATACCCCGAAAAATTAATAGCCCCACAAATACATCATGATTCCTTAAAAATCATCTGTTTTCAAAAACTCTCTCTCTAACTCCAAAATCCCCTACCGGTGCTCACACAGCACCCGAGATTCCGAGACACATCAAAAACCCAACTCTTAGGTTTTACACCGTAATGTGAATACAATCTCAACCTCCGGATCCAACGATCCCAACTGCCCAAATAAACGAGCCCAGAAGGCCCAATACCTCGATTAAACCCACCTTGCCACGTAAAACCACTTTAGGGATTATTAATACTCCGGGATTAACACCTATAATCCCTGGTCATCACAATATCCCCCACTAAAAGAATTTCGTCCTCGAAATTAGCACTGGTGTATCACGTAACACCCAGGCTGCACAACAACATGAAGCCATAACATCGATTCCTGACCATATCAGAATCGTATTAATAAACGCGAGGATACTTACCTCTCATCTAATCTCTGAAACAGAGCGACATACCAAAACCAACATAACACCCAAGAGGTAAAACGTACCTCGATGCGGGTCATCCCAAAAGTCAGTCCCTCATGACTGCGAAACAACTGATACTTACGACTGTAGATCAGACAGTCATCCTTCGTTCTAATACAACAGTACGAACACGTCCCGATGACACCTCAACCGTAAGAACGTTGACCTCGTGTCAAACTCTGGAGTGGAGTAGACTTCCAAATCCATCATAACGTCAAAGAGCGTCAGCACCACTCAACGCTAACAGTCCAAAAGCAGTTAGTCAACTGAAACTGCAAGGATTCGAATCGCTCTTGATTCTATCGTAGATATCATCCAATGATATTTTACTATGACTTACGATGTCTAACATACATCGTTACGAGGGAAACACTAGTACAACCACGGTGTACACATACCAAACCTGGTTTCCACTTTCAAACTTCCTCCATCGAAGGAGTAGTCGCCTCATTGCAACTTAATTTGGGCAACTCACGGCCACAAATTCAAACAAAAGACATCTCGCAAGATGTCCACCTACGGATGTTCCAAGAATCACGTCCTGATCATAAATAACAACCGAGACTCCGCAGAGTTTACATTTCTTAAGGGGCATGCAATAAACCCATTGCATCCTCAACGCTTGTGTCGTCAGCGACACTCAACCAATCCGAAATCCTGCCATCCCTTGAAAATCCTCGGATTTAACAATCCAAACTTGGGAAGGCTGTCGCATAACTCGAAGGAAAACACCAATAAGGGAAATACCTTAACCCTCACAAGAAAATCCCTCCTCAAGGGAGTCAACTAACTTCACGATTATTCCTCATAAACATCGTGCCATGGAGATTCCCAATCTCAAGGTGTTCCATATCTCTCATTAGAGATTTAACCATCCCAAAAATAGCATAACTCTATGCTTAACAGAGAGGAAATCAATAACTGGCATCCGTATACTCACCGGTATACCTGCCTAAGCACTGACATCACATGCATACTTAATGCACTCGGCTCGGGTATCTACCACATATCCCTAAGCCCCAAACACAACCGTCAATTCTGAGTCATTCCTTACTCAGTGGAGGATGAAAATCGACGATTAACAATACACGGCGTGATTCCCAAGATCAACACCACTTGCACCAACTTACCGAATCTTTCAAGATTCCCAAATAGGTATAATACTACCTCCTTCCTCGCAAGGGAAATGCCATCGAACTCGAGATCCACAAGTCTCGAACCATCGTTCGGAAAAACTGGATACAATAACACCCATTGTATCCCAATACACGGGTTCCTTTAGATTGAGTCAATAACAACCTGATGACTCTCTTGTTGGTACTCCAACATCCTGAGCTGTCCCAGACAAGTCTCCAAGATTAAACATAAACGTATACACGTTTCAGCGAGGCACGAACAACCTTAACCTCAATGACATGGTGACTACTAGAGTCCACCACAATCCACATCGTATCACCTTACGATTTGCCAAACTTGGTTCCAACGAGCAGTGTAACGGCTCTAGCAAGCCCATCATGGTGCTACACACACGCGGCAGACAACCTAGTCTCTGCCTCTTTAGGTTTACCTCAAACCTACCAATAAGACGGACGTTTCCACATGGTATAACATACTATGGGAGGAAAACTCAATAGAGTAGTGGGTCTTTATCCAACATTCCTCAATGCCGATACACCCTGGACAACCCAATGTCCCTATGTACTTAACATAACCTGATCCTACTCCCTTAGGACCCATCCTACACCCTCAAGGGTGGTGTGATCATGTCCACCACATGTCACATCGACAGAAAGCGAGTACTTTCCTCCATGATTACTCCTGTCGTCAAATCACATGGCCAAAAGCCATTCCAACGAGCATACCTCAAGGGTATCACCACTCGTAATATGATCGCCCCAATCGTAAGCTGCGGTACAATCCCATGTACAGCGCATCCAACCATTCCTCGAGCAACCCGCTCGGTATAAGGGTCACGTCCATCGGTGTCGCACACACCACCTTGTGCTCGGTACTGGCACCCAAGGCATACCACTGAATACGTATACTCAACGCATCGATCATCGTAACGATGATGCATGTCTAATAAGACATCTCCTACACCATCGTCGTCGTCATCCCGTGACGACACATGCCAACTCATGGCATCTAAAACATTGCCCACTAGTGACGATACATGTACCTCAGCGTATGTCATCCACTATCATGCTAGTAAAATAGGCATAATAAAACATGTATATCAATGCATGCCAGCTACAATAAAGCTAATAAAATAGCAATATCTCATACCTCATCGCTAGTGATATAGCGTCATACCTGTCTCCGTCGCTCAATAATAGTGCGTAATCAGCACCCATCGCTCGAAGGCGGCAAAATCCTGTGCTGAGTACATAGCGGCAAAATCCCTCGCTATAGAATCGACGGCATGACACCTCGTCATATAATAAGTGGCATGAAACCTCGCTATATACCTGAGTATGAATCATCGTCCACATAGTAGCGGAAAGAGGCATCGCTATCAATACGCCTGGCGGAATGAACCATCGCCAATAGATATAGCGGAATGAACCATCGCTATCAATACACCTGGCGGAATGAACCATCGCCAATAGATATAGCGGAATGAACCATCGCTATCAATACACCTGGCGGAATGAACCATCGCCAATAGATATAGCGGAATGAACCATCGCTATAAATACGCCTGGCGGAATGAACCATCGCCAATAAATATAGCGGAATGAACCGTCGCTATAAATACGCCTGGCGGAATGAACCATCGCCAATAAATATAGCGGAATGAACCGTCGCTATAAACCGTGTCCTCATAGAGAAATGAATATAAATCGACACAGCGGGACACATCACCGCTATCATCCGTGTCATCACAAAGGAATGAATCATCATCCTAACAAGCGGCATCTCATCCTCGCTTCTTCATACAAGCGGTATCTCATCCTCGCTTCGTATGGCATACCCCGCCTCCATGTGCAAGCGAGCATCCCCGCCCGCTCCACATTTTTAGCGGTACAAGCATAAGCTTCTTCATACAAGCGGTATATCATCCTCGCTTCGTATGGAATACCCCGCCTCCATGTGCAAGCGAGCATCCCCGCCCGCTCCACATTTTTAGCGGTCAAGCATAAGTATAAAAATTCTCACTGTCATAAGCAGGACTCCTGGAATGCATAATCATCATTCCTTTTTATACTCCATATTTCCTGTAACCTGCAACCATCAGGGTTAACAACAATAGCCATATACGCTATGCATCCACATTCAATTCATAATAAAAACACATTATGAGAATGTATGGTTTCACAAATAAATGTCATGATATCCTTCTTTAAATCCTTATTTCATCCTGAGCCCTTATCATTAGTACATTTTAATGCTTCTTGCTACTCCAGGAAAGCGGAATTCTTCCTCGCTTCCACTGGACTTTAGCGTTGCTACTCCATGTAAGCGGAACTCTTCATCGCTTCCAATGGACTTTAGCGTTGCTACTCCATATAAGCGGGACTCTTCATCGCTTCATATGGACTTTAGCATAAGCCATTAAAATCCTTACTAAGATAACTTTGACTCAAGACATGCATATGCAAAAACAATGCACAATAACATATATCATAACCTCAATGCACCACTTTGCATTCATCATGTGTCAACAAGACAACGTAAAATACATGTTACCTCGGAAATATCCCTTTATCTGATTTTCTTAAAACCAGCTTCCTTGGCACATAACACACGGAGTGCCAGACATCCCCATAAATGTCATCCTATCGTGTTCCACACGATTCCTGCAACCACAATGGTTAGCAATACCACTTTTCATATCATAAGAGCACATAAACAATGTGTTATGTCATATAACATTAATGCCATCATGCATAAATATGTGCTATCAATAACTTCCTAGGCCCTTAACAGCCCCAATGAGCAACCACTGCTCTGATACCACTAATGTAAGGACCCCAAGCCCTTAAAACCTTGATTAGTGTATTAACCACTATGTGTGGTACATGCTTTCTATAAAATGTCAATCGGGAAGCTCTGATGATACTTAATCATTGCCTGTCAATAAAAGACTCATATGTTTGCCCTTTACCAACCCCTTGGTGCCACTTTTCACATTGTAAACTTTTACAAAAATTTGGGCAGAGTCTCCCCATAAATAGAGCTATCCCAAAACAGAGTACAACACATAACAAAATTCCCGGCCAGGGAACACATAATACTCAACAGAAAGCAGTAATACAAGTAGATTCCCAGCCAGGGAAGACACCACACATATGTCAACAAAAGTGGGTTCCAACACCCACATAATACACCAATGACTCTCATATCATTCTAGCAATTCAACCTAATTGCATGCAACCTTAAATGAAAGAGAGAAAGGCTCATGCCTTTATATACAATCCATATACAAGTATAATCGTGCTCACATGCGAGCATCATGAATATGAATATGTATAAATCCTCAGGTGTATATATAGGTACTCTATACGATACCGTGCTCCATCAAGCCCTGGTACCACGATCCTGGGAGTACCTCAAATCAACAGCTCGAGCTCAGCTCCATAGCCATCGATGTACCTGTCCACCTGTCCCAACAGAGACAGCCCCCAACGGGGTGAGCATACCAATACACAAAATCCCATAATCATAATAATGAAATTCATAATTTACAACGCAAGTAAATACTAATGAATTTAAATGATACTCCCTGGATGGCAACATCCTCATCCGGGATTCCGTGTACTGTCCCTGTTCTCACAACATCAAACTCATCAAATCTCATAAATCAGTAAATCAACACATTGATTTACACATCGCATGCCTGATTCTCAAATATCAAGAATGAATGATTCCAAGTTCATATACATGCAAAAATAGATATATCAATATCTAATATTGATTTCATAACCTTGCTTTCCATTATACTTAGACATCTCATATGTCTTATAATGAAAACATGAGTCTATGAACCTAGACATCTCAAATGTCTCATAATGAATACATGATTCTACGAACCTAGACATCTCAAATGTCTTACGAAGAATGCATGATTCTACAAACCTAGACATCTCAAATGTCTCATAATATAGTCATACAAACCCAGTACCCCATATATCATGCAAGAGTCATCCTACTCTAGTGTCACGCACGCTACAAGCGGCGATATCAAGATTTGGGTCATTCCTTGGCTATATCAACATATATGTATAACCATACGCAAAACATTCAATGCAATCAAAAACACCTCATGCATTTCACACATATATAGTAATGCTCGTACGTCGCACGTACCTTAAATCTCCGAAGTCCGAGCCAAGCCTTGCTCGAGTTCCATGCCCCGAGGAATGATGTGCTAACACGATAAACAATTCACCATTATTTACGAACATGTAACCTATGCTCAAGCACACCCATATCCCTCACAACATTGTCAATACACGACAATTATCCTCTTAAAAGACCCGGGGCAGGGTACATGCAGGGAAGGAATAAATGAGACAATCGAAATTTGTTCAAGAATGCCCTACAAAAATCGAACCTCAATCTCACAATTTCGAACCCAATTAAATACCATAACTCATCTAAAATGTCAATTAAGCTATCCAAGCAAGAATCAACATCCCTTGACAAAAACTCCCCATTTTCGAACTCAACCCCCATAATTTCGAATCCAAACAAGCCCTTAAATTCAAACCCTTAAAATCCTTCAAATTCGAACCAAAGCTTCTCAATTCAATCTCAATCAAGCATCATAATACTCTTAAAACATGCAATAATCGATCAATTGCAAGAAACAACACCCATGCCAAAAACCCCCAAATAATCGAAAATTAAACCCTACGAAATTGGGGAAATTCGAAACAATAAAGGCATGGAAATACATGAAAAAGACGAACAAGGGGGGTAGGGAGGTTACCCAACGAAAATCGGAAGCAAAATCGGACGAAATCCGATGAACCCTAACTTTTGGGGATCGACGCATTCCAGCCAAATTCGACTCCAAGACGCGACGAAATCTTCAATTGACAGAGGGGAAAGGAGCGCCTCGTCGAGACGAAGACGGCGGTAGGTCGCACGCCCCGAACGGCGGCCGGACGGCGGCTGGCGCACCGCTTGAAGCGACGGGGGTCCTGTAGCAGACGGGAATCGCGTTCGGGAGAGGGAGAAGAAATTTGGGGCTTAAATGATTTTGATTTTAAAATCTCGGGTTCATTTGGTATTTATAGCAAAAATACCCCGAAAAATTAATAGCCCCACAAATACATCATGATTCCTTAAAAATCATCTGTTTTCAAAAACTCTCTCTCTAACTCCAAAATCCCCTACCGGTGCTCACACAGCACCCGAGATTCCGAGACACATCAAAAACCCAACTCTTAGGTTTTACACCGTAATGTGAATACAATCTCAACCTCCGGATCCAACGATCCCAACTGCCCAAATAAACGAGCCCAGAAGGCCCAATACCTCGATTAAACCCACCTTGCCACGTAAAACCACTTTAGGGATTATTAATACTCCGGGATTAACACCTATAATCCCTGGTCATCACAGTATCGCCTTGGGGCGCCCCGATTCTCTTTGTGAAAAAGAAGGATGGTTCGATGCGGTTGTGCATCGATTACCGGCAACTGAATAAAGCCACGGTGAAGAACAAGTATCATCTCCCAAGGATTGACGACTTGTTTGATCAGTTGCAAGGTACAAAGCTGTATAGCAAGATTGATTTGAGATCCGGGTACCACCAGATTCGGGTCAGAGAGGAGGATGTGCAGAAGACAGTATTTCGGACTCGGTATGGGCACTATGAGTTCCTAGTGATGCCTTTCGGTGTGACGAACGCCCCAACTATCTTTATGAGCTTGATGAACAGAGTGTTTCAACCATACCTTGATCAGTTCTTCATAGTGTTCATTGACGACATACTCATTTACTCTCGGAGTGAGGAAGAGCATGTGAAACACTTGAGGACAGTACTCCAGATTCTGAGAGATCACCAGTTGTATGCCAAGCTCAGCAAGTGTGAGTTTTGGTTGAGCAGTGTAGTGTTTCTGGGGCATGTTATATCTAGCAGCGGGATATCGGTGGATCCCAGGAAGATTGAGGCTGTGATGGAGTGGGCTGCACCCACTAATGTGCCCGAGATACGGAGTTTTCTTGGTTTGGCTGGCTATTGTCGACGCTTCGCCGAAGGATTTTCAAAGATCGCCAAGCCGTTGACACAGTTGACCCAAAAAAGAGTACCATTCTTTTGGTCTGAGGCTTGTGAGGAAAGCTTCCAGGAGTTGAAACACCGGTTGGCGACGGCGCCGGTGTTGGTGATTCCTACGGAAAACACTAGGTTTGTCCTTTATACTGATGCATCGCTTCAGGGCCTTGGGTGTGTATTGATGCAAGATAAGCATGTGGTAGCTTATGCATCGAGGTAGTTGAAGCCACATGAGACTAGATATCCAGTCCATGACTTGGAGCTGGCGGCTATTATCTTCGCCCTGAAGATTTGGAGGCATTATCTGTATGGTACGTCGTTTACCATTTACACGGACCACAAGAGCCTGAATTTCTTATTTACTCAGGCAGAGTTGAATATGAGGCAGAGTAGGTGGATGGACTTACTCAAGGACTATGATTGTGAAATTGAGTACCATCCTGGAAAAGCAAACTTGACGGCAGACGCCTTGAGTCGGAAGGTGAAGAGTACTGCGGAGGATGCCATGTACTTATCGGCTATGATGACTTCCTATTGCCATCTGGGCTATGACTTCGACATAGATGCATCACCAGTGTATGTATCGACCTTATTAGCTGAGCCAGATATCTATGAAAATATCAGGAGAGCTCAGAAGACAGATGATGAGGTCCAGAGATGGTTATCATTAGTACATATTGGTCAGCCACCGAAGTTCAGAGTGGCTGAGGACGGGTCCTTGAGATTGGGTAGCCGTTGGGTGGTTTCGAGTACGCCGGAGTTTCGTAGAGGGATCTTGGAGCGAGCTCATAGCAGCAGGCTTAGTATTCACCCAGGCGGGAGGAAGATGTACAAGGATCTGTGTGATCAATTCTGGTGGAAAATGATGAAGCGTGATGTGATCGCTTTTGTCAAGAGATGTTTGATCTGTCAGCAGGTTAAGGCAGAAAGGCAGAGACATGGTGGCGAGCTAAGGAGCTTAGAGATACCGTAGTGGAAGTGGGAGCACATATCTATGGACTTTGTGACCCACTTACCGAGGAGTACTTCGGGTTGTGATGCCATTTGGGTGATCATTGATAGGCTGACAAAGGTGGCTCACTTCATTCCCTACAGTATGACGTACACATACTTGAGGATGGCTCAGCTGTATGTCCGGGACATAGTGAGACTACATGGGATTCCAGTGTCTATTATATCTGACAGAGATCCATGGTTTACATCTCATTCTGGGGAGGCCTTCAGTCAGCTTTGGGTACTGAGGTGAGGTTGAGCACCGCATATCATCCCCAGACGGACGGTCAGACTGAGCGTACTATACAGACGCTCGAGGACATGCTACGGGCTTGTGTATTAGAGTTTGATTCCTCGTGGCAAGATTCTTTGGCCTTGGTAGAGTTCTCTTACAATAACAGCTATCAGGCGAGTATTCAGATGGCTCCGTTTGAGGCTCTGTATGGTCGACGTTGTAGGTCGCCTTTGTACTGGGATGACTTGACCAGTAAAGCAGTAGGAGGACCCGAACTGATTCGGGAAATGGAGGATAAGATAAAGGTTATCCGTCAGAAAATGAAGGCAGCCCAGGACAGGCAGGCAGCCTATGCGAATAAACGGAGGAGACCGTTGGAGTTCCAGTTGGGAGACGGAGTCTTTTTGAAGATCTCACCTTTCAGAGGTGTAGTTCGGTTTGGTATGCGTGGGAAATTGTCTCCAGGTATGTGGGACCGTATGAGATTTTGCAGCGCATCGGTACCTTGGCTTATCGTTTGGCATTGCCACCGTCGTTGTCTGGTATTCACGACGTGTTCCACGTATCTATGTTGCGGAAATATGAGTCGGACCCATCACATGTATTGCAGCCTTCTGAGGTACAGTTAGACTCTGATGTATCCTATGAGGAACGGCCAGTCCGGATTTTGGATAGAGCTGATCGCAGACTTCGGAACAAAGTGATACCGATGGTCAAGGTTCAGTGGGATCGCAGGGGTGTCGAGGAGGCCACGTGGGAGACGGAGCGGCATATGGTGCAGCACTACCCGGAACTGTTTTCTGGTATGTTATTTATGTTTAGTTTCATTTTGGGGTAAGTGCATGTGATTTCGAGGACGAAATCTTATAAGTAGGGGAGTATTGTGATATCCCCAAAATAATTAGTTGCAATTTGGGCATTAATTATGTTTATATGATTAATTATGGTGATAATTGATTTATGTGTTAGAATTAATTATCTTGATGAAATGCTTAGTCACATGGTAGGCGTGACCCGGGGATGCATTTCAGGGTGCATGTTGGGAAAACTGGGTTTTATCATGGGTGATTCATATTGGTTGTTAATTATTTGGAAAGCATGAAATTATTGGGAGTTTGATGCATTTTTGTAAAATGCTCTTAAAATACCATGTTGTGGTATTTTGTATATCATGTTAATATTTGGGGTATAATTTTAATTAACCCTTATAACCCATTATCCCACCTTTTACCCGTCACTTTACATTCACTTTACCCTCACTCTTAAATCCCCAAATTCACTCCCAACCCTAAACCCCTTCCCATTTTCGAAATTTGGCAAAGGAGAAAGGAGAAATCATCACAAAACCTTTGTTTGTGAGATTATTGGTAGGATTTGGAGTCCTCAAGAGGTATGGAACCCTTCCTAAAGTTTTAATGGTGTTTGATTTTGAAATGGGTTGGCATTTTGGGTTTTTATGTGGGTTTGTTTTTGGGTATGTGTTGTATGTTGTTGGGGTATGATTTTTGAGGTGTTTCATGTGGGTTTTAGTGAGTTATGATGGTATTTGAGTTGTTGGAATGTTTGAGTTTGAAGTGTTTGTGGTAGAACTTGGAAAATGCTCAAAATGGTGAAGAATCGCGCACACAGCAGGTGGCGATCGATCGCTAGGAATGCAGCGATCGATCGCCGAAAGGCCGTGGCGAAAATCATTGCGCGCGATCGATCGCTGGAAATTTCGCGATCGATCGCCGAGAGCCAGTAAGGTCTGGCGATCGATCGCTACATCGAAGCGATCGATCGGTAAGGCTCGCGTTCGATCGCCTCGATGTAGCGATCGATCGCCAGCAACAGAAAAGTGGGAAATGATGTTTTTTGTTGAATATTTGGCTATTATTTGGCTTCTAATATGGGGTTGTGTGATTGTGTAGAACCATCACAGGTGGCAACGCAACCAAGGAAGTAAAGTCATACCAAATCCCACCTTTGGAAGGTACGTAGAAGACGTACGGGCACCCAACGGTACATGTATCTATTATACTCATTGATTATGCATTGTGGATGCGAGTATATATGAAATTGTGCATTGTGGATGCAAATACATGTTGAATTATGCATGATGATTGTATATGCACGAGTCATGGTTATCACCTTGATGATTTTAATGCTTGCCGCTATTTATTTTGTGCCGCTAAATGTGAAGCGAGGGGTGGGAGTGCCGCATGTCACATTGAAGCGAGGTTATCATATGAGGCGAGGAAAGAATATTTGTGTAAGGACCCCTAGCCCTTAACCCTTGATTAGTGTATTAAACACTATGTGTGGCACATGCTTCTATACAAATCAATCGGGAAACTCAGATGATGCTTACAAAATTCCTTTAATATTCAACGTTATAAGATCATCTCTACTAACAAATAGACTCATAAGGTTCGCCCATTACCATCCCCTTTTTGCCACTTTTTACATTGTGGACTTTTATAAAAATTTGGGCAGAGTCTCCCCATAAATAGAGCTATCCCGAAATAAAAGCACAACACATAACATAATTCCCGGCCAGGGAAAACATAATACTCATCAGAATACAGCAATACCAAGTAAATTCCCAGCCAGGGAAGACACCACACATATGACGACAAAAGTGGGTTTCAACACCCATATATACACCAATGACTCTCATATCATTTTGCAATTCTACCTCTAATTGCATGCAACATAAAATGAAAGAGAGAAAGGCTCATGCCTTTATATAAAATCCATATACAAGTATAATCGTGCTCACATGCGAGCATCATAAATATGTATATGACCCTCAGGTGTATATAAGTACTCTATAAGAGACCGTGCTCCATCAAGCCCTGGTATCACGATCCTGGGAGTACATCCAATCAACAGCTCGAGCTCAGCTCCACAGCTATCGATGTACCTGTTCACCTTAAATCTCCGAAGTCCGAGCCAAACCTTGCTCGAGTTCCATGCCCCGAGGAACGATGTGCCAATCGAAAATCGGAAGTAAATCTGTCAAAATCGAAGAACCCTAGAAATTGGGGATCGGCGCTTTCCTGTAAAATCGGAACTCAAATCGCGACCAAACTTCGAATTGATGGTGTGGGAAGCTGCGCCGCGGAGAGACAAATCCAATGGCGGGTCGCACGCGCCGAACGGCGGCCGGCGCACGGCTGGAAGCGGCGGGGTCGAGGGAAAAATCGGGAATGGCAGAATGGGGGAGAGAGAGTGACGGCAAGGTGGAGCTGAAGTGATTCCAAAAATTAAAATCTCGGTTTCAACTGGTATTTATAGCAAAAATACCCCGAAATACTAATAGCCCCACAAATACATCATGATTCATTAAAAATCATCTGTTTTCAAAAATTCTCTCTCTAACTCTAAAACCCCCTACTGGTGAAACCCAACTCATAGGTTTTTCACCCAAATGAGAATACAATCTCAACCTCGGGATCCAACGATCCCAACTACCCAAATAGACCAGCCCAGAAGGCCCAACACCGCGATTAAACTCCAAATCGCTACGTAAAACAACTTTAGGGGTTATTAACACTACGGGATTAACATCTATAATCCCTGGTCATCACAATATCCCCCACTAAAAGAATTTCATCCTCGAAATTAGCACCGGTGTATCACATAACACCCAGGCTACACAACAACATGAAGCCATAACCTCGATTCTTGACCATATCAGAATCATATTAATAAACGCGAGGATACTTACCTCTCATCAAACTCTGAAACAGATCGACATACCAAAACCAACATATCACTCAAGAGGCAAAAACGTACCTCGATGCGGGTCATCCCAAAAGTCAGTCTCTCATGACTGCAAAACAGCCAATACTTACGATTGTAGATCGGACAGTCATCCTTAGTTCTAATACAACCAGTACGAACACATCCTGAATGACACCTCAACCGTGAGAACGTTGACCTCGTGTCAAACTCTGGAGTGGAATAGACTTCCAAATCTATCATAACGTCAAAGAGCGTCAGCACAACTCAACGCTAACAATCCAAAAGCAGTTAGTCAACTGAAACTGCAAGGATTCGAATCGCTCCCGATTCCATCGTAGATATCATTCAATGACATCTTTATTATGACTCACGATGTCTAATACACATCATTACGAGGAAAACACTAGTATACCACGATGTACACATACCAAACCTGGTCTCCACTTTCAAACTCCTCCATTGAAGGAGCAGTCGCATCATTGCAACTCAATTTGGGCAACTCACGGCCACAGATTCGCACAAAAGACATCTCACAAGATGTCCACCTCCGGATATTCCAAGGATCACATCCTGATCATAAATAAACCATCGAGACTCCACAGAGTTCAAATTCTGAAAGGACATGCAATAAACTCAATGCATCCTCAACGCTTGTGTCGACAGCGACATCCAACCAATCCAAATTCCTGCCATCCCTTGATAATCCTAGGATTTAACAATCCAAACTTGGGAAGGCTATCGCATAACTCGGAGGAAAACACCAACAAGGAAATACCTTAACCCACACAAGATAATCCCTCCTCAAGGGAAGTCAACTAACTTCACGATTATTCCTCATAATCATCGTGCCATGGAAATTCCCAATCTCAAGGTGTTCCATATCTCTCATCAGAGATTTAACCATCCAAAAATAGCATAACTATATGCTTGACAAAAGGAAATCAACAACTGGCATCCGTATACTCACCGGTATACCTGCCTAAGCACTGACATCACATGCATACTCAATGCACTTGGCTCGGGTATCTACAACATACCCCTAAGCCCCATACACAACCGTCAATTCTGAGTCATTCCCTACCCCGTGGAGAATGAAAAATCAACGATTAACAATACACGGTGTGATTCCCAAAATCAACACCACATGCACCAACTTACCGAATCTTTCAAAGATTCCCAAATAGGTATAATACTACCTCCTTCCTCACAAGGGAAGTGCCATCGAACTCGAGATCCACTAGTCTCAAACCACTGTTCGGAAAAACTGGATACAATAACACCCATTGCATCCCCAATACACGGATTCCCCAGATCGAGTCAATGACGACTCGATGACTCTCTTGTTGGTACTCCAACATTATGAGCTGTCCCAGACAAGTCTCACCAAGATTAAACATAAACGTATACACGTTTCAGTGAGGCATACACAACCTCAACTTCAAATGACGTGGTGACTACTAGAGTCCACCACAATCCACATCGTATCACCTTACGATTTGCCAAACTTGGTTCCAACGAGCAGTACAACGGCTCTAGCAAGCCCATCATGGTGCTGCACACGCGCGGCAGACAAACTAGTCTCTGCCTCTTTAGGTTTACCTCAAACCTACCAACAAGACGGACGTTTCCGAACGACACACCATACCGTGGGAAGAAAAATCAATAGAGTAGTGGGTCTGTACCCAACGTTCCTCTAATGCCAATACACCCTGGACACTCCGGTGTCCCTATATACTTAACGTAACCTGATCCTACTCCCTTAGGACCCATTCTACACCCTCAATGGTGGTGTGACCATGTCTACCACATGTCACATCGACAGAAAGCGAGAAATTTCCTCCATGATTACTCCTGTCGTCAAATCACATGGCCAAAAGCCATTCCAACGAGCATACCTCAAGGGTATCACCACTCGTAATATGATCACCCCAAACATAAGCTGCGGTACAATCACATGTACAGCGCATCCATCCATTCCTCGAGCAACCCGCTCGGTATAAGGGTCACGTCAATCGGTGACGCACGCAACACCTTGTGCTCGGTACTGGCACCCAAGGCATACCACTGAATACGTATACTCAACGCATTGTTCATCGTAACGATGATGCATGTCTAATAAGACATCTCCTACACCATCGTCATCGTCATCCCGTGACGACATATGCCAACTCATGGCATCTAAGGCATTGTCAACTAGTGACGATACATGTCAACAATGACATCTAAACAACCCAGTCAACTCGTGACGGTCCATGTACATCAGCGTATGTCATCCACCATCATGCTAGTAAAATAGGCATAATAAAACATGTATATCAACGCATGCCAGCTACAATAATGCTAATAGAATAGCAATATCTCATACCTCATCGCTAACATATAGCGGCATACCTGTCTCCGTCGCTCAATAATAGTGCGTAATCAGCACCCATCGCTCGAAGGCGGCAAAATCCTGTGCTGAATACATAGCGGCACAATCCATCGCTATAGAATCGACGGCATGATACCTCGTCATATAATAAGTGGCATGAAACCTCGCTATACACCTGAGCATGAATCATCGTCCACATAATAGCGGAAAGAGGCATCGCTATCAACATATCCGGCGGCATGAATCATCGCCAATCCTCATAGAAGAATGAGTCATCGTAATCATCACATGCAAATGCTCAACGGCGTGAACCATCATCAACCGACACAGTGGAATGTCTCATCGCTATACATGTGTCTGGCGGTATGAATCATCGCCCATCATCATAGAGGAATAAATCATCATCATCGACACAGCGGAATACATCGTCGCTGTCATCTGTGTCCTCATAAAGAATGAATATAAATCGACACAGCGGAACACATCACCGCTATCATTCGTGTCCTCATAAAGAAATGAATATAAATCGACACAGCGGAACACATCACCGCTATCATCCGTGTCCTCATAAAGAAATGAATATAAATAGACACAGCGGAACACATCACCGCTATCATCCGTGTCCTCATAAAGAAATGAATATAAATCGACACAGTGGAACACATCACCGCTATCATCCGTGTCCTCATAAGGAAATGAATATAAATCGACACAGCGGAACACATCACCGCTATCATCCGTGTCATCACAAAGGAATGAATCATCATCCTAACAAGCGGCATCTCTTCCTCGCTTCTTCATACAAGCGGTATCTCATCCTCGCTTCGTATGGTATACCCCGCCTCCATGTGCAAGCGAGCCTCCCCCCTCCCGCTCCACATTTTTAGCGGTATAAGCATACGTATAAAAATTCTCACTGTGATAAGCAAGACTCCTGGAATGTATAATCATCATTCCTTTTTATACTCCATATTTCCTGTAACCTGCAACCATCATGGTTAGCAACAATAGCCATATACGCTATGCATCAAACATCCAATGCATATATGCAACCACTTGCAAGTCAATACGTATACCAAGACATGTTACCTCGGAAATATCCTTTTACCTGATTTTCTTAGAAACCAGATTCCTTGGCACATAACATACGGAGTGCCAGACATTACCACTAATGCCATCCTATCGCGTCGCACACGATTCCTGCAACCACAATGGTTAGTAATACCACTTTTCATATCATAAAAGCACATAAACAATTTGTCATGTCGTACAACATTAATGCCATCATGCATAAATATGTTCTATCAATAACTTCATAGGCCCTTAACAGCCCCAATGAACAACCACTGCTCTGATACCACTAATGTAAGGACCCCTAGCCCTTAACCCTTGATTAGTGTATTAACCACTATGTGTGGCACATGCTTCTATACAAATCAATCGGGAAACTCAGATGATGCTTACAAAATTCCTTTAATATTCAACGTTATAAGATCATCTCTACTAACAAAGACTCATAAGGTTCGCCCATCACCATCCCCTTTTTGCCACTTTTTACATTGTGGACTTTTATAAAAATTTGGGCAGAGTCTCCCCATAAATAGAGCTATCCCAAAATAAAAGCACAACACATAACATAATTCCCGGCCAGGGAAAACATAATACTCATCATAATACAGCAATACCAAGTAAATTCCCATCCAGGGAAGACACCACACATATGACGACAAAAGTGGGTTTCAACACCCACATATACACCAATGACTCTCATATCATTTTGCAATTCTACCTCTAATTGCATGCAACATAAAATGAAAGAGAGAAAGGCTCATGCCTTTATATACAATCCATATACAAGTATAATCGTGCTCACATGCGAGCATCATAAATATGTATATGACCCTCAGGTGTATATAAGTACTCTATACGATACCGTGCTCCATCAAGCCCTGGTATCACGATCCTGGGAGTACATCCAATCAACAGCTCGAGCTCAGCTCCACAGCTATCGATGTACCTGTTCACCTTAAATCTCCGAAGTTCGAGCCAAACCTTGCTCGAGTTCCATGCCCCGAGGAACGATGTGCCAATCGAAAATCGGAAGTAAATCGGTCGAAATCGAAGAACCCTAGAAATTGGGGATCGGCGCTTTCCTGTAAAATCCGAACTCAAATCGCGACCAAACTTCGAATTGATGGTGTGGGAAGCTGCGCCTCGGAGAGACGAATCCAATGGCGGGTCGCACGCGCCGAACGGCGGCCGGCGCACGGCTGGAAGCGGCGGGGTCGAGGGAAAAATCGGGAATGGCAGAATGGGGGAGAGAGAGTGACGGCAAGGTGGAGCTGAAGTGATTCCAAAAATTAAAATCTCGGTTTCAACTGGTATTTATAGCAAAATACCCCGAAATACTAATAGCCCCACAAATACATCATGATTCATTAAAAATCATCTGTTTTCAAAAATTCTCTCTCTAACTCTAAAACCCCCTACCGGTGCCCACACAAAGCACCCCAGATCCCGAGTCACACTAAAAACCCAACTCATAGGTTTTTCACCCAAATGAGAATACAATCTCAACCTCGGGATCCAACGATCCCAACTACCCAAATAGACGAGCCCAGAAGGCCCAAGACCGCGATTAAACTCCAAATCGCTACGTAAAACAACTTTAGGGGTTATTAACACTACGGGATTAACATCTATAATCCCTGGTCATCACAATTTGCCGCTAAAATGTGAAGCGAGGGGTGAGAGTACCGCATGTCCATTGAAGCGAAGTTATTCTATGCCGCTTATATGTGAAGCGAGGGGCATTAAAATACATTGTGATGAACAGACTAGGGATTGGTAATTGGTGAATATGGAATGGTGTTATGTCATGACATGTGTGAACCATTAAATAATCTATTGATTATACTCATGAGTTATGGTACATGGACAACCAAAAAAATAGCGTTTTAAATGCATAGGAAAAACAGGAAGTGTTTTATTACGGTTTATGCATTTACGCCTTATATTCATATTGTGTTGAATATGGATTATTATATGCTATGTTGTGGGGGTTGTCCTTGTAGGTACATTTTGGCGTGAAAAAGGGGCTAAGGCGGGTTGAGGCGGTGAGCTCGTGAAGAACGCTTTGATAGGAAGGACATGATTATTTTGTATATTATCTACTCTAGGAGTAGTGTAAAGCTATAGGGAATAACATTCATTTGTTTAAGAATGTAATTAATCCATTTGATAGTCCTCAACTTAGCATGTAATTCTTAAGGCTCAAAGTCTCAACACGAACTATTAAACTCTGATAATGCATGTTAGCTCTATTTATGCCTTTAATCCGCACTTAAGGAACTAGGGTCCTTACAATGCGTAACCACATTCTATGGACTATAGCAATCTCAAGGACTTCATCAATGCATCAAAATGCATGGGTAAACAGATGAAGAAGTGCCATAAATATTAATATTCAAACAATAAGATTATAAGTACAATCAATCACCTATTGATTTAGTTAATCACATATGACAACAATATCTTTCACTTTCCCAAAGCCAACTACTCATGTGTCTCAACTATCTTCCCAAGATGTGTGACAGGCACCAATCGTTTTAAAGCCTTTGTCAGTGGATTCACTATATTTTTCTGTTGAAGCGATTCTCTCAATAATAATGTTGCGTCTACCATCTCTCTCATTAGATGATATTTTCTCAATATATGTTTGGATACTGATGAGATCTTGGCTATTCATAATAGCCAACTGTTGTCACAGTACAGAGGAACTGTGTCAACGGCGCTAGAACTTACACCTAACTCTTGGATGAAATTTCATATCCAAACTGCCTCTTTGCTGCATCGTATGCTGCAATGTATTCATCTTCAGTGGTGGAATCCGATGTGGTGTCTTGCTTGGAACATTTCCAAGAGACAACATCATCATTAAGCTTAAATACAAATCCGAACATCGATTTGGAATCATCTACATCTTACTTAAAACTTGCATTAGCTTAAGCTTAAATACAAATCCCGAAACGATGTCCGACATCGTCTCCATGAAAGTCCTAGGATCACATCCATGGTCAATATCATTTGACTACTTTCTAGGAGTAAATGCAATTTATCAGGAGTTCTTGAAGCACTTTCAGATCTTCTTGGTATGTGTAGTTCAAAGGTTACGATTGACTCAATTAATTTCACAGTTTTCACTTTTCTAGTGGTTTGTGGTTCTTGAACCCTTTCCAGTTATATTATATTGGCATTCCTTTCTAATAGAAACATTTTCTCTAGAAAGACTGCTCTTGCGAAACAAACACTTTGTCTCCAATTGATAATATAATTTTCCACAAAATAACATAAGATGGATCAACTATCCAACTCATCTCCCACTGGCTGCTTCACATAAGCAGAACAATCTCAAATCTATATTTGGATTATTTTTCAGTCCATATCGTATATGGAGTTTTTGTCATTGTATTGGTATGAATTATGTTCAACAAATATGTAACTCTAGAGAGTTACTCAGAGAGAATCACATTCTCTTTAAGATAACTCAACATCCTCTTGCACTAACATCTAGTGCTCCCCATGCGTCCATATGAATCAAATTCAATGGACATTCAGCACATGCTAAAGATATGTGGGATTTAAGTTATCATTCTTTTTATATTCCTTGAATAATCATACTAATCGTTCATAAGTTCACCAGATTCAAATAAAACATGTATTCTTAAAAGTACTGCAAATCAAATTTGCAAATTTAAAAGAATATCATTCTATATCATAATATGAATAATGTTCATGATTAAATCTAGAAAAATAAATAATTGCTCAATCCAGTTCCCAACCAGTTCAAGATTTTATATCAAATAAATATTTCAAGCAGCCTTTGCAACAACTCTTGCTAGAATGCTTAGCCTCAGGTAGGTTTCACATTCCTAGGGCTCTCTACTTCTTCTCAATATCTGCAACTCTTTGCAAAGATGTGAGCACAATTGGTATCATATACCAAAGAAGTAGAAACAATAAAAACATTAATTTTTATAAAATACACAATTTCTAGAACGCTTCTGGTCTAGGTATTCCTTGCAGTTTCGCGATAGTGACCAACAGTGAAAACATAGATGCCTCTCATCTCTTAGTTGCTACTATATCCGTTTTCGTTTTTTTAGGTTGAGAACCATTTTCCTTCCTCTTCTTTATCCTTGATGAACACGTTTCTCCTTTTGAATCAAGGACTCATGAGTTTCCAACATTTTGATTATAAGATCAAATCTACAGTCAGTTAATGAGGTATTGTCACATTCAGATTTTTCAATTGATCAACAAGAGCTATTTTTCTTACACCATGCTCATAGACCGAAGCCCATCTTGCATGTGAAATGAAAATAGCTCTTTTGAAGTCGCGAGTCTCAGTAATCACGTTCGTTCACCAAACAACATTTGTAGGTGTTGAAAAATACAGCAGTGTGAGCGAGTTTCTCATATCTGTGTTGAAATTCATCGGTGACATTGATGCTATCATATAGCACCTAGCCGAGAGATCATCGTCCCACCACTTCTCAAGTGTGACGATCTCTTCATAAGACGAACCAGTAGATACTTCAACATGAGGCTCCCACCAAGGGTGTAAGGACCCCAAGCCCTTAACCCTTGATTAGTGTACTAACCACAATGTGTGGCACATGCTTTCAATAAAAATCAATCGGGAAACTCAAATGATACTTTACCATTGAATGGCAACTACAAAATTTCTTTAATAAATGTTATAAGATCATCATCCTAACAACATATAGACTCATCGAGTTCGCCCATTACCATCCCCTTTTTGCCACTTTTTACATTGTGGACTTTTATAAAAATTTGGGCAGAGTCTCCCCATAAATTGAGCTATCCCAAAACAAAAGCACATCACATAAGATAATTCCCGGCCAGGGCATACACAATACTCAACAGAATACAGAACACAAAGTAAATTCCCAGCCAGGGAAGACACCACACATAAGACGACAAAAGTGGGTTTCAACACCCACATAATACACTAACGACTCTCATATCATTAGCAATTCTACCCTTAATTGCATGCAACATATAATGAAAGAGAGAAAGGCTCATGCCTTTATATACAACCCATATACAAGAATATCCGTGCTCACATGCGAGCATCATAAATGTGTATATAAACTTCGGGTGTATATAAGTACTCTATACGATACCGTGCTCCATCAAGCCCTGGTACCACGATCCTGTGAGTACATCCAATCAACGGCTCGAGCTCAGCTCCATAGCCATCGATGCACCTGTTCACCTGCCCCAACAGAGACAGCCCCCAACGGGGTGAGCATACCAATACACAAAATCCCATAATCACAATAATGAAATTCATAATTTACAACAAAAGTAAACACTAATGAATTTTAAACGATACTCCCTGGATGGCAACGTCCTCATCCGGGATTCCGTGTACTGTCCCTGTTCTCACAATCATCAAACTCATCAAATCTCAAAAATCAGTAAATCAACACATTGATTTAACTCATACAATTATGTTAGCAAGGGAAAAGACTACATGCAACCATGGCATTAAATACCATCTATAAAATTTCTTGCATCCCTTCATTAATATCAAGCTTTTCCCAACCAAGTCCATTTAACATATCATGCACCCTTGTAATACACTAACGCGTTCTCAATTCATTTTGCAATTCCTAAATAATTGCATGCATCACTGATCGCTTTTATTTTAAATAATATTTTTCAGTGTAGCGATTATGTACCGCAAATGCACAGTGTCAAGTTTTAATATAATGATATGAAAAGTACGGATTGTCGATCCCACGAGGACTAGGAAATCAGTATCAAACTCCCCTAGTTTAACTATATTTAGTCTACGATAAATGAGTGTGATTAATAAACTAAAGTGACTAATTAATTCAATAATAAACCCAAACAATCAATAGAGAGTAAGAATAAAATCAATAGAGACAATTATCAAGACTTTCGGTTCACCGATGTAATCCCCCACAATTCGCCTATTAGTTAAGAATTAAACTCAAACAATCTAAGGTGACGAGTTTTCCTAATTCACTTGTTATACCTTGGTCCGGCTATAACAAATCTAATACTAATATAACAATAAGCCACTCTCGTATCCTTATTGAACAATTAATATTGTAAGTTGATCTATGAAAACTTCTAGCCTTCCATTTTGGTAAATCTATAGCTATCACACGTGTATTTGACTTCATCTCTCGATATCAGTCTGAAATCCTCGGCATAAATCACTATATCGAATTCCAATTTTATCTCTCGATCTCAATTGTAATTTATTATCATTCAAGGATGGCCAAACCCTTAAAAGCATGAATAACAATGATTTATGCACTTAGATAATAAGAATCAATAAAAAAACAAACAATTTAAATCATGAGTTCATACAAAGGATCCCCTAAGTCTTGACAATAAACTTAGCCTAGCAACATATTTAAAATCAATTGCAATATCATGTTTTTCAAAATCAAAAGCATAAAGAAATTAAATAGAAACAAACGAAGTTTAGAAATACACATAAACTAGAGATGTTGAATCGCGTCGTCGACTCCGTATCACCGTCTCTCGCTTTGTTGCTTTGCTGTACGTGACTCTTCTTCACCAATTCGGTGCTGCCGTGCGTGCGTGAATCTCGTCTCAGAATTTACTCCTTCAATCTGTTCTTGCTCACTTTGGTCACGCAAATCTCACCAAATATTTACGTTAATTCAGTCCTCTTCGTGCGTGAAGTCCCTCTCTTTTTCTGCTGCTACTCTCTCTTATTATCTGATATCGTTCGCTTCCCTCTCTTCTGCTGCTCACTATAATATTGTTCACCTCCCTTCTGTACATCCAGAATTCTCACGTAAATATCTCCTTTTTAATCTCTTTTTGCTGCACGTCTATTTTTATTATTGCTCACGTAATAATATATTTTCTTAATCTGCTCACTTCTGTTCGTTCTTATCTTTTCACATTTCTGCTGCTCCCGTCTTTCTTCATATTTCTTTTCTTTTATCCTCTCTTCTCACGTTTCCACGTTGTATTCTGCTCGCGTATTTTGCTTCTCTCCAATCTAAGTAACGTACGTTGCTCTACTGAGACGTGTCTTTCTCAATCTCTTGTGCTGCTCACCTTCGTAACTCTTCTCCCTGTTATGCTTCGTCCCTCCTTGTTCGTCAATATCACCTCTCTTTCTGTTAAAAAATATCAAACGTGTAATTCCTCTCTCCTTTCTAATATATCAGATATGATCCCTTCATTGTCCAAAACTCTTGTACGTGAATTTCGTAAATATGCTCTCGTCTTTTTGCTTCCTAGATGACTCTTCCTTTATAATTATATTATATATTATAAAATCATATATTATAGTATAATATTACATCCATGTTCGATAATATCCGGTTGCTCGGTTTGGTCATTTTTCATCATTTTAAACTTAATTCATCTGACAATAATGTGCTCAAAATATTCAACTACTAAGTTAAAGTAAAATTTGCATTAGAGTTCAAAGTGTTCCAAGGTTAACAATTCACCTATGTTCAAAAGCATGCATGATATCAATTAGGTTTCATCACGGGCTAGTGATTCTAAGCATGTGTTCATTACTAACTATGAGCTCAAAATTTTCAAAATTTTCGATTTTTTTGTATTTTTATAATAATAAAAACAATAACACACCACTAATCCCTCCCCCATACTTAAATCTTACATTGTCCCCAATGTAAGGAAAAAATACAAGAAAAGAGAAAAGTCTAACTACTAAAGCAATAAAAATAAAAGGGAGAAATGAAACTAACTCCCCTTGGGTTGCCTCCCAAGCAGCGCCTCTGTTTAACGTCGGTGGCCCGACGTCAGTCCTCGGGATCAGTCGAAGTGAGGTGGATCCTCTAGAGCCACTTTGACGTTCACTTGTCCGCCTTCCTCGTCTTGGACACCATTGTAGTAATGCTTCAATCGATGACCATTCACCTCGAATGTCTTAGTGGTGTCCAAACTCTAAATTTCCACTGCACCATGGGGATACACATTAGTAATGATATAGGGACCATGCCATCTAGAACGAAGCTTACCTGGAAATAGGCGAAGGCGTGAATGGTAAAGGAGAACTTTTTGACCAACTTCAAAACTCCTTCTCGATATCAATTTGTCATGGAAGTCCTTCGTCTTTTCCTTATAGATCCTTGCACTTTCATACGCCTCATTCCTTATTTCTTCAAGCTCTTGCAATTGCAACTTCCGATGCAAGCTACTCTCATCATAGTTCATGTTGAAATGCTTCACAGCCCAGTATGCTCTATGCTCCAACTCTACAGGAAGATGACATGGTTTACCAAAAATGAGTCGATATGGTGACATACCTATTGGAGTCTTATACACAGTCCGGTAAGCCCAAAGTGCATCATCCAGTCTTAAGCTCCAATCCTTCCTCGTGGGGTTGACAGTTTTTTCCAATATGGCTTTGATTTCTCGGTTAGAGACCTCGGCTTGGCCATTTGTTTGCGGATGGTAGGCGGTGGAGACTTTGTGGGTGACATGATACTTCTTGAAAAGACTTTCCACCGTCCTATTGCAAAAGTGTGTACCTCGATCACTGATGATAGCTCTCGGGGTTCCAAACCTAGAAAAAGGGTTATGTTTGATAAAATCTGCAACAACTTTGGAATCGTCAGTCTGGGTAGCAATAGCTTCTACCCATTTCAAAACATAGTCAACAGCAAGAAGTATATAAATATGACCATAAGAGCTAGGGAATGGTCCCATAAAGTCGATGCCCCATACATCAAAGATTTCACAAATAAGAATGGGTTGTTGAGGCATCTCCTTTCTTTGGGAAATATTACCGGTCATTTGGCATTGCGCACAGTTCTTGCAAAAATAGTAGGCATCACGAAATAGGGTAGGCCAAAAGAATCCACACTCTAGAACCTTCCGAGACGTCCTCTTTGCAACAAAATGTCCCCCACAAGCGTAGGAATAGCAGAACTTAAGAATGTTATTTACCTCAGTTTCGGGTATGCATCGCCTAATGATTTGGTCCGCGCAGTTCTTCCATAGGTAAGGATCATCCCACACATAGTACTTGGCATCACTCATTATCTTAGCTCTTTGAGACCTAGACAATTCAGAAGGTAGTACATTAGAAGCTAAGAAGTTAACAATATGAGCATACCATGGAAGATTGTCGCTGATGGAGAGTAGATGCTCATCCGGGAATTCCTCCTTCAAACAAAGTTCCTCATCCACATGTGGTAAATGGCTTAAGTGATCCGCTACTTTGTTCTCGCTGCCCTTCTTATCCTTGATTTGTATGTCAAACTCATTCAAGAGCAAAATCTTCTTATCAACCTTGGTTTTGCCTCCTTCTTCGTCATCAAATGCGAAGAGCTGCATGATCAGAATAAACAATGACTTTAGTCCCAAGTAGATAAGATCGAAATTTTTCAAGAACAAAAACAACTGCTAAAAGCTCTTTTTTAGTAGTGGAATAGTTCCGTTGAGCATCATTCAAGGTCTTTGAGGCATAGTAGATGTCATGTGACGCTTTTCCCTCTTTTTAGCCTAAGACAGCACCAATCGCATAGTCACTGGCATCGCACATGATCTCGAAAGGCTTGCTCCAGTCGGGTGGTTGTATGATGGGGGTAGAAGTCAATGACTCATTCAGTCGATCAAAAGCTCTCTTGCGTGCTTCATCCATCTCAAAAGGAACATCCTTTTGTAATAGCTTACACAAAGGTGTAGCTATCTTAGCGAAATCCTTGATGTACCTCCTGTAAAAACTTGCATGTCCAAGAAAAGAGCGCACATCCCGAACACAAGTAGGATAAGGTAAATAATGCATAACATCAATTTTTGCTTTGTCTACCTCTATACCTTTTGCAGAAACGACATGACCCAATACTATACCTTGTTCTACCATAAAATCACATTTTTCAGAATTTAGAACAAGGTTAGTCTCAGTGCATCTTTTTAAAACAAGTGTAAGGCTAGCAAGACAATCATTAAATGAGTTACCGTAGACAGTAAAATCGTCCATGAATACCTCTAAAATATGCTCAATAAACTCAGAAAAGATGCTAACCATACACCGTTGAAACGTGGCTGGAGCATTGCACAGTCCAAATGGCATGCGTCGGTAGGCGAATGTGCCAAAAGGGCATGTGAAAGTAGTCTTTTCTTGGTCCTCCGGTGCAATTGCAATCTGAAATAACCCGAATAACCATCAAGAAAACAATAATATCAATGGCAAGCTAACCTCTCAAGCATTTGATCAATGAAGGGTAGAGGAAAGTGATCCTTTCGAGTCACAGGGTTTAACTTCCGGTAGTCTATACACACTCGCCATCCATTTTGAATACGTGTGGGCACAAGTTCATCATCGTTGTTCTTTATCACTGTAATATCGGTCTTCTTTGGCACCACTTGGACTGGATTGACCCATTGACTGTCGGAGATAGGGTATATCACCCCAACCTCTAAAATCTTCAAAATCTCCTCTTTCACCACATCCATCATAGGTGGGTTAAGATTTCTTTGGGGTTGACGTGTAGGGCTTCCTCCTTCTTCAAGTAGAATGTGGTGCATGCATGTGGAGGGACTGATTCCCTTGATGTCAGCTATGGTCCAACCAATTGCAGTCTTGTGCTCCTTGAGCACATGAATAAGATCCTTTTCTTGTTCATCCCCCAACTTGCTAGAGATGATCACTGGTAATGTATCTCCTTCACCAAGGAATACATATTTGAGATGGCTAGGTAGTGGCTTCAACTCTATGGTAGGCGCCTGCAAAACAGATGGAAGAGCTCTAGTGTTTAGAAACAGGCAGTGATATAAAAGAAACGTTACCTGACTGATGTAGCTCAGGTGTATCATCCAAGGCATTTATGGTATCTTCCAACTTATTTAAGGTGAACAACTTCTCATCCTCCTTCTTCATGACCATGGTAAGAGTGACTTCCAGTTCGTCTTTCCCTACAATCTCAAAAACTTCCTGTGACAGATAGTCAATAACATCAATAGAATACACAGTGTCATCATCATTGCAAGGATATTTCATGGCATCATAAATGTTAAAAGTAACAATCTCACCATCAAATTCCATAGTAAGGGTACCACTATGCACATCTATCTTGGTCTTAGAGGTTTTGAGGAATGATCTTCCTAACAAAATGGGACTACTCTTATCACCATTCTCCATATCAAGAACATAAAAACCCGCAGGGAATACCAATTCGTTTACTTGCACAAGTACATCCTCCATCACACCCCTAGGATATGACCTAGACCTATCCGCTAGTTGAATAACCACTCCAGTAGAGTTCAAAGGACCAAGTTGTAGAGAAACATATATAGAATATGGCATGACATTAATTGATGCTCCTAAATCTAACATGGACTTTTCAAGGTGAGTGTTACCAATCGTGCACGGAATAGAGAACATTCCTGGGTCCTTACACTTGGTAGGGATTTTTCTTTGGATTACAGCTGATACGATTTCTCCCAATTCAATCTTTTGAGATCCCTTCAACCTATGATTCCTCTTTGCAGTTCATAATTCTTTCAAAAATTTTGCATAGCGAGGTACTTGTTGAATTGCATCAAGTAAAGGGATGTTTACCTCACATCGTCGAAAGGTGTCGTATAGACCTTTAAGTCCGGCATCTTTCCTTTTAATGCTTGAGGGAAAGGGGGTGGTACTTTATATTCAGAAAAGGAAGGAGACTTACCTTTTTGTATCTCTTGTTCCATGGTGGTCTTGTCTCCAACTTTAGCTTCCTTTTCTTCACCACCCTTGGGTTGATCTTCCGCCTTCTCCTCCGGTATCTCCAGTTCTTTACCACTCCTAAGTGTGACTGCACTTGCATTTTCCCTTGGATTCATCACTATTTGGGATGGTAGGATGGTCGATCCGTGGGCTTCAGCACGATTGAGCGCAGTGGCTAGTTGACCCACTTGAGTGTTCAAGCTTTGAATACTTGATCTTGTTTCCTGTTGAAATTTTGTAAATTATGAGCAAGATCTTGAATAATATTCTCTAACCTATCACTAATAGAAGGGTAATTAGATTGTTGGGTCCTCTGAAAAGGTGGTCTGTATCAAGGGATGGCAGGAATTCGGATTGGTTGGGTGTAGCTGTCGACACAAGCGTTGAGGATGCCATGGGTTTATTGCATATCCTTTCAGAATTTGAACTCTGTGGAGTCTCGATGGTTTATTATGATCAAGATGTGATCCTTGGAATATCCGGAGGTGGACATCTTGTGAGATGTCTTTTGTGTGAATCTGTGGCCGTGAGTTACCCAATTGAGTTGCAATGATGCGACTGCTCATTTGATGGAGGAGGTTTGAAAGTGGAGACCAGGTTTGGTATGTGTACATCGTGGTATACTAGTGTTTTCCTCGTAATGATGTGTATTAGACATCGTGAGTCATAATAAAGATGTCATTGGATGATATCTACGATAGAATCGGGAGCGATTCGAATCCTTGCAGTTTCAGTTGACTAACTGCTTTTGGACTGTTAGCGTTGAGTTGTGCTGACGCTCTTTGACGTTATGATGGATTTGGAAGTCTATTCCACTCCAGAGATTGACACGAGGGTCAACGTTCTCACGGTTGAGGTGTCATTCATGATGCATTCTTACTAGTTGTATTAGAGGGAGAGAGGCGTGAGGGAGAGGAGAGAGGGAAGAGATTCCGTATAATGACGGAATACCGAGTCCATTTGGTATATATAGCACCAAGGCTCCAAAATACCAATACCTCCGCAACTACATCATGATTCATTAAAAATCATCTGTTTTCAAAAATTATCTCTCCAACTCAAATTCCATCACCATCCTCAGTACAAAGTACTCCGGACTCCAGATTCCACCAAAAACCAAATTCCAAGGTTATCATCACGATGAGAATACAATTTCATCCCTTGGATCCAACGACTCCAAAAAAAAAACCGGATTTAAAATCCCCGAGAGTCCCAAAACCGCAATTAATTGATAATTGCTACAATTAAAATCCATTAAGGATTATTACCACACCGAGATTAACACCATAAATCCCCGGGCATCATAGGGGAGATCGCAGGTGAGAGGAGAGAGGGAAGGAGGAGAGTTCGTGCAATGACGAAACCTCGAGTCCACTTGGTATATATAGTATCAAGACTCCAAAACACCAATCCCTCCACAAATACATCATGACTCATTAAAAATCATCTGTTTTCAAAAATAATTTCTCCAATCACCATTTCCAATACCAGACCCAATACAAAGTACCCGAGATCCACCAAAAACCCAATTCCAAGGTTTTTCAACCACGATGATAATACAATCTTAACCTTTGGATCCAACGATCCCAAATACCCGATTTAAAATTCTCGGGTATCCCAATACCGTAATTAATTCATATTTGCCATAACTAAAATCCATGAAGGATCATTACCACACCGGGATTAACACCATTAATTCCCGGGCATCACATAATTATACTAATTAAAATTAAAACTAAATATTAAAATAATTATTAAACTAATGAAAGCGATTCTTGGTATCGGTCGACTCTTCCTTGGAATTATCATCTATTTCATCGATTCACAAAAGGCTCAATTTTTCATATGAATATTCATCGTTGGACGTTTGATCCAATAATCAAAGTCCTATCTCACCTTACGTTTAGTTAAGTAGCCCAAGCGTTCTAGTTTAACCCTTATCAAACAATCAATCAAAATACAAGCGATTAAGATTTAAATTGGTGATAGCATGTGAACTAGTGAGATCGATGAAGCTAAACAACATAATCCAAGCGTCTATGTTTAATCTAGTCAAGTGTTCTTCCTCAGAATTTAACAAACTCACAAGTGTAAATTCATCAATCTTAGTTGCTTCGTAAATTAGAGGGATCAAACGAATCCGTATTTGATATCGAATTTAGCATTAGATTTTATGCAAGTTGCTAGGTTGTCAATCCAATAAACAAACACAACAATCATATCAATAAAATCAGAAAAACTCTTGATACTCAATAAAATTGATAATTAAAGCATAATAATCTCCCCAAGAGAAATAAAATCCAAGGATTTGTCTTCCTCAACCAAGAATTAAAACTAGCTAGACATAATCTACGATAAAGCTCCGGTGAGAGATTGTATCACCTTGAGATTGATAATCTCGATGGCACGATTTATTCTGAAGAATGATCGTGAGATTTTGTTAACTTCCTCCGAGGAGGAATTGTAATACCTTGGGGTTATGGTAATTCATTTTTGAGTATTTGATAGCATCCCTGTGTTAGGATCGTTGAATCCTAGGGTAAGCGAGGGATGGACATGTTTTGGGATTTGTTAGGTGTCGCGGTTGACACGTGTGGCGGGAATGCAATTGATTGTTCTTGCATGTCCTTTCAGGAATTTGAGACCTTGTAGAGTCTCGTTGATGTGTTGGACCAATATGTGATTTCTTGGAACTTACGGATGTATACATCTTTAGAGATATGTTTTGTGTTGATCGGTAGCGGTGAATTGCCCGATCCGCGTTGCAAAGTGGTGCAACTGCTCCTTTGATGGAGGTATAATTGGAGAACCGTAAATATTAATGCGATAAATGCATAGTCATAGTGTGGAGATGTGTTTTACCGTCCGATGCCCGTACGTCTCTTACGTACTTTTTCAAAAGGAGGAGGAGTCAACAGACTTTATCTCCTTGATGGTGCCGGTACCTGGGATGGTTCTACAAGACCACACAATACCATCTTAGATGCCTCAATACCATCTCACATCATAAACTTAACAAATAAAACATCATCATATTTTTCAACTTTCTGTCTCTCTCAATCGATCGGCCCCAAGGTCTCGATCGATCGGCCCCAAGGTCTCGATCGATCGAGAAACTGTGCACAAATAGTGCCCAAACATTCTGCCTCGATCGATCGATCGAAATATTTTTTCGATCGATCGAGGAGCTTCACCGGTCGATCGAGAAATCCTTCGATCGATCGGCCCCTGAAATTCAAAACATGCTTTAAACATTCTTCCTCGCTCGATCGATCAGGAATAAAATCTCGATCGATCGAGAGCTCTGAAAAAATCGGGACTTCCCCAGATTTTTGAGCACCTCATTTCATACCATCATTTCTACTTCATAAGGCGTAAAACATGCCTGAACAAGAATGTTATAAGCTTCATAAGACTGCCATGCATGTACTCAAATCAAAGGTTTAACAAAACCTAAGCTAACATGCATCATAACATCATCATAATCTTCATCCTCAACCAACCTTAAACAGAAACAGAGCATGCTTATCTTTTCCCAGATTTTCGAGCATATAGTTTCATAACAAGAAATCTATCACATAAATCATGTAAAATGCTCAAACAACCATGCTAGTAGTTACATAATACTACCATGTAAGCATCCCTACCAAGGTTTCACCCAAACCTATACCTATCATGCAATAAAACATCCCACCAAAACCAAACCCCAAACAAAACTCTGAAAAACAGAGTATTAAACTTTACTCCTCTTCTTTGGTAGGCTTTTGCACACAAAATCACAAGCTTTTTCCTCCTCCTAAGGTTGCATTTGGGGAAGGGTGGTGTTCGAATGGGGTGGTGTGGTTGGGGTGCCTTATGGTGTTTAATTGTGTCCCGGTATTTCATACGATGTATAAAAATATCTCCCCTTGATATTTTATAATTGTACTACATCAATACAACAATTAAAAACACCTAACATGCTCCCTAAACCATATCATCATATCATAATTATAAACCCCAAGTAAGGTACCACAACCCTCTTAAACACATCGTAAATCATCATCGTAGCACATAATCATATAACATTTCGGGGGTATTACATTACTCCCCTACTTATAAGATTTCGTCCTCGAAATCCACATGCATCATCATAACGGAACTAAACATAAAAACATACCAGAGAATAGTTTCCGGGTAGTGCTGCACCATATGTCGTTCCGTCTCCCACGTAGCCTCCTCGACACCCCGACGATCCCACTGAACTTTGACTATCGGTATAACTTTACTTCGTAGTCTGCGATCCTCTCGATCCAGAATTCTGATTGGTCGTTCTACGTAGGACACATCTGAGTCTAACTGAACTTCAGTAGGCTGTAAGACATGAGACGGATCTGGCTCATACTTCCTTAACATAGAGACATGGAAAACATCGTGTATGCCCGATAAAGACGGCGGTAAAGCCAGACGATAAGCCAATGTACCGATTCGCTGTAACACTTCATATGGCCCGACATACCTCGGAGACAACTTTCCCCGCATCCCAAAACGAACCACACCCCTGAAGGGCGAGATCTTTAAGAAGACCCTGTCTCCTAACTGGAATTCCAGCGGTCCTCGCCGCTTATTGGCATAGGCTGCTTGCCTATCCTGGGCCGCTTTCATCTTACCTTCCATATCCTTGATCATATCAGGTCCTCCGACCGCTTTGCTAGTCAAGTCCTTCCAATACAGCGGTGATCTACATCGTCGTCCATACAGAGCTTCAAAAGGAGCCATTGAATGCTCGCCTGATAACTGTTATTATAGGAGAACTCCACCAGCGGCACTGAATCCTGCCATGGAGTATCAAACTCCAAGATACATGCCCTCAACATGTCCTCGAGCGTCTGAATGGTACGCTCTGTTTAGCCGTCTGTCTGAGGGTGATAGGCCGTACTCAGTCTCACCTCTGTGCCCAAAGCTGTTTGGAGACCCTCCCAGAAATGTGAAGTGTACCTCGGGTCCCTGTCAGACACTATCGAGACTGGAATACCATGCAATCTCACCACATCCCGTATATACATCTGGGCCATCTTCAAGTATGTATATGACATACTGTAAGGGATGAAATGAGCCGTCTTCGTCAGCCTATCCACGATCACCCAGATCGCATCAAATCCTGAGGCTGTCCTTGGCAAGTGGGTCACGAAGTCCATAGATATATGCTCCCACTTCCATTCAGGCACCTCTAAGCTCTTCAGCTCGCCACCGGGCCTCTGCCTCTCTGCCTTTACCTGCTGGCAGATCAAACATCGTTTAACAAAAGTAATTACCTCACGCTTCATGCGCTCCACCAGAATTGACCGCATAGGTCTTTGTACATCTTCTTTCCTCCTGGGTGGATACTGAACCGACTACTGTGGGCTTGCTCCAATATTCCCCTACGTAACTCTGGTGTATCTTGGACTACCCATTGGTTGCCCAGTTTCAAAGAATCATCCTCTGCCACTCTGAACTTAGATGGCTGACCCTGAAGTACCAACGACGTCCATCTCTGAACCTCATCATCCGACCTCTGGGCCTTCGTGATTGCCTCAAATATATCTGGCTCTGCCAATAAGGTCGACACTCGCACAGGCGACGTGTCTACATCAAATCATAGCCCAGATGACAGTAAGAAGTCATCAAAGCCGACAAGCACATAGTATCTTCAGCAGTACTCTTCACCTTCCGACTTAAGGCGTCTGCTATTAAGTTCGCTTTACCGGGATGGTACTCAATCTCACAGTCTTTGAGTAAATCCATCCACCTTCTTTGCCTCATATTCAATTCTGCCTGAGTGAATAAGAACTTCAGGCTCTTATGGTCCGTAAAGATGGTAAATGTGTAAGTAATCCTATGAGCATACAACCCAGCGGAATAAATTTTTTTTTGGATTACAAACCAGCAGATCTATACATAGGTTATCATATCGGATTAATGAATACGAAGGTCTCACCCTTGTAGCGTGTTTGAAGCAGAATCCACGGAGCAGCACCACGTCTTACGCCTTCTCCGAGTCACTAGCAAAACTCGATGAGTTTTGCCTCAACTGTATCCACACGATCAAATCGGGTGAAGGGATAGTTTAATAACAAGTTGCTAGACAAGTTATTAAACCGGAACAAGGAACACACACTCGATTCTCAATCGAATACTCGCCGGAATCACAATCCCTCTTCGGCTATCAAAGAAAAGCCGAGAGCAAATTGTCAAGAGGCGGCCGAGGCCAACTTTTGTGTGTAGGTTGAATGATATGAAGTTGTCTTACCCATTAAACCCCTTGCAATCATATTTTATATAATTAATTAAAGGCTTTCATAAAGCCTCATGGGCTTAAGCCCATGATTTAATTAATCATTATGATTATTAATTAAGACTTCTCTTAATTATTTAATTCATCTCATGAATTTAATTTCCCTTCTCGATTTAATCTTTTGTGCGACCCGATAGGATCTTGTAATGTTGGCAGTGACATAAAATCTCATTTTACGTCTCAAGCATTGAGCGGTATCTAGCAACACATCAATGCTACCCAAATTACAAGAATGTCAATGACTCGACATAACCTTTAGAACTTGTGATAATATTAACCATGTAGCTTAATCCCTTTGTCCTTTGTGTTTAGATTGAACACGAGTCATGGAATAGTCATACTCGTATATCCAATCTTTATTTCTTGATCCCCAAGTAGAACTAGAATAAACGAATAAGCTCGATATCTCATATCGACTCATTCGAGCATGGCCATGCATTTTAGTTCTCACTTGATCAAGGGCCAAACACATCTCCTGTTATATAGGAGGGACAAATCCTATCTCGATCAGTCAACATCCCTCTACATAATTCGTAGTGTATCCAATAGTCGCCTTTATAGTATACCCTGTTACGGGTAACGTTTGACGATATCAAGATACATAACTCCTTATGTTGGGATCTCTGATGATCACAAGTCGTAAGGATTTCATACATTATTATCACTATGAGAATTGCATATGACGATCATATAACTATCCATGTTGCATTCTCATGGTGGGTCTGTCCAGTACATCGTTCTCTAACATGTACCCATATGTTGATTTGATATCTCATATCAATGAACAATTCATCGATCAACATATACTAGTCTCTACGTATTATCATTATCCCTATTCATGATAATACTTGACTAGGGACATCTTTAAGAATAATACAATATTATTCTAAGGACATTAACATATATATTAATTCACAATGCACAGTTAAAAGAATAATATATAATAATGAATTGCCATTCATAAAACCATAAACATTGTAAGTCTTAAACAATCATCTAATGACTTGTCTCAGGGCATATCCCAACAAATCTCCCACTTGCACTAAGACCACTCAGACATATACCTAATGCCTAGAGATCTAGTATGACGATCATGCTTCTGCTGTGACAGCGGCTTCGTCAATGGGTCAGATACATTATCATCTGTTGGTACTTTGCATATTTTAACATCTCCCCTTTCAACGATTTCTCGAATGAAATGGAACCGCCTAAGTATGTGTTTGGATCTTTGGTGAGATCTTGGTTCCTTAGCTAATGCGATCGCTCCATTGTTGTCACAATAGAGTTCTATCGGATCTTTAATGCTAGGCACCACTCCAAGTTCAGAAATGAACTTCCTCATCCAAACAGCTTCCTTTGCTGCATCCGAGGCAGCAATATACTCAGCTTCCGTTGTAGAATCGGCTACTGTTTCTTGCTTTGAACTCTTCCAGCTCACAGCACCTCCATTTAGGCAATACACATATCCAGATTGCGATCGAAAATCATCTTTGTCGGTTTGGAAGCTTGCATCAGTGTAACCCATTACATTGAGCTCTTCCTCACCTCCATAAATCAAGAATGTATCCTTAGTCCTTCTCAAGTACTTCAGGATGTTCTTGACAGCAATCCAGTGACCTTCACCTGGATCAACTTGATATCTGCTCGTCATGCTCAAAGCATACGATACATCGGGACGAGTACATATCATGGACTACATGATAGATCCAATAGCTGACGCGTATGGAATCTTACTCATGCGTTGTCTCTCATCTGGTGTTGAAGGACACTGTTCTTTCGAGAGATAAATGCCATGCGTCATAGGCACGAATCCTTTCTTTGATTCTTGCATGCTAAACCTTTTAAGCACCTTGTCTATGTATGTACTTTGACTTAGACCAAGAAGCCTTCTCGATCTATCTCTATAGATCTTGATTCCTAATACATAGGTGGCTTCTCCCAAGTCTTTCATCGAAAAGCAATTCCCTAGCCAAATCTTTACAGATTGCAAGGCAGGGATATCATTTCCAATAAGAAGTATGTCATCTACATACAGCACTAGGAAAATGATTACGCTTTCACTGACCTTCTTGTAGACACAAGGTTCATCTTCATTTTTGATAAAACCAAACTCTTTGATTGCATCATCAAAACGAAGATTCCAACTCCGAGAAGCTTGCTTCAATCCATAAATGGATCGTTGTAGCTTGCATATCTTTCCAGCATCCTTTGGATCGACAAAACCCTCGGGCTGTGTCATGTACACATCCTCGAGCAGATTTCCATTAAGGAAAGCTGTTTTGACATCCATCTGCCAGATTTCATAATCATGAAATGCAGCTATTGCAAGTAAGATCCTTATGGATTTAACCATGGCCACTGGTGAAAAGGTTTCATCATAGTCAATACCATGAATTTGTTTGAATCCTTTTGCAACCAGCCGACCTTTATAGGTTTGTACGTTACCATCCATATCGGTCTTTTTCTTGAAAATCCATTTGCACCCTATGGGTCGTACCCCTTCAGGTGGATCAACCAAAGTCCATACTTGGTTTGTATACATGGATTCCATCTCAGATTTCATGGCCTCTTGCCATTTCTCAGAATCATTGCCCATTATAGCTTGTTGATAAGATGACGGCTCATCCTCATCAATAAGTAGTAAGTCACCTTGTTGAGTCACAAGAAATCCATATCTCTGTGGCTCCCGGTGTTCTCTTACAGACCTACAATGAGCTTGTGTCTCTTGAGCAGGTACTTCTTCCACAACAGCTTGCGGTGCCTGCTCTGTTTCCATCTCAATCTCAGGTTCAGTGTTTTCTTGTGGTTGAACTTCACTAAGTTATATTTCTCTCCACTGGTTTTTCTAGAAATAAATTCTCTTTCAAGAAATACACCAGTCCGAGCAACAACTACTTTGTTCTCGGTGGGATAATAGAAATAGTATCCTTTCGTTTCCTTAGGATACCCCACAAATAAACACTTATCAGATTTGGGTCCAAGTTTGTTAGTGGCGTGATGCTAACGAAAGCCTCACAACCCCAAATCTTCATAAAAGACATACTAGGACGCTTCCCAGTCTATATCTCATATGGTGTCTTTTCCACTGATTTAGATGGAACACGGTTCAGTAAGAAAATCGCTGTTTCTAGAGCGTGTCCCCAAAACGATATCGGAAGATCTGCATGACTCATCATTGATCTAACCATGTCTAACAAGGTTCGATTTCTCCTCTCGGATACACCATTCCATTGTGGAGTATACGGAGGAGTGAGTTGTGGGACTATCCCACACTCCTTTAGATAGTCATGAAACTTTTGGCTTAGGTATTCACCTCCTCGATCTGATCGAAGGATTTTGATACTTTTGCCAAGTTGGTTTTGTACTTCATTCTTGAAATCTTTGAACTTTTCAAAGGTTTCATGCTTATGCTTCATTAGGTACACATACCCATATCTACTGAGGTCATCAGTAAATGTAACGAAGTATTGAAAACCACCTCTAGCTAGTGTACTTATTGGTCCACATACATCACTATGTATTAGTCCCAATAAAACATTTGCCCTTTCAACATGTCCCTTGAAAGGGGCTTTTGTCATCTTGCCCATTAAACAGGATTCGCATGTTTCATATGATTCAAAATCAAATGAATCTAATACTCCATCCTTATGAAGTTTAGATATGCGGTTCTTGTTTATGTGGCCCAAGCGACAGTGCCAGAGATAAGTCGGATTACAATCATTATTTTTAATCATTTTAGTATTTATGTTATAGATAGGCATATCAAGATTTAATACATAAAGACCATTAACCATTTGTGCACTAGCATAAAACATATCATTTAAATAAATAGAACAACAGTTGTCCTTTATTATAAATGAAAAACCATACTTGTCTAAACAAGAAATAGATATTATGTTTTTAGTAATAGAAGGCACAAAATAACAGTCTTTTAAAATCAATGATAAACCAGAAGGTAAAGCTAAATGATAATCTCATATAGCTAATGCAGCAACTCTTGCTCCATTTCCAACTCGGAGATCAACTTCACCTTTCGCCAACGTCCTACTCCTTTTGAGATCCTGCACATTTACACAAATGTGAGATCCACATCCAGTATCTAATACCCATGATGAAGAAGTAGATAAATTGACTTCTATAACAAAAATACCTGAAGCGGAAGTCACACTTCCTTTCTTTAGATCCTCCAGATATACTTTGCAGTTTCTTTTCCAATGGCCGGTCTCACCGCAATGGAAACAGTTCCCTTCCTTTGCTATCCCTCCCTTTGGCTTCAGTGCAGAAGACTTTGGCTTAGATTTAGCAAAGACCTTCTTTGCTTTCTTGTTGCCTTTAGCTTTGGCCCTTCCTTTGCCCTTATTCACAATAAGGACATTTGTGGCCTTAGTCTTCTTAGTATTTGCTTCATATGTTCTCAACATACCAAGCAATTGTGGTAGAGTCTTTTCCATGTCAGTCATATTGTAATTTACTACAAATTGACTGAAGCTCTCAGGCAACGATTGCAAGATCACATCGGTGGCCAACTCTTGGTCCAATGGAAAACCTAGCTTGTCCAGATTCTCAATGTACCCAATCATCTTGAGCACATGAGTTCCAACTAAGCTTCCTTCTACCATCCTGCACTGAAATAACGCCTTAGAGACGTCATACCTCTCTTGTCTTGCTTGCTGTTGGTACAACTGCTTTAAGTGTTCGATCATATCGAAAGCCTTCATTTCCTCATGTTGCTTCTGAAGCTCAGAGTTCATGGTGGCAAGCATGAGGCACCCAACATCAAGTGCGTCACTTTGATGCTTCTTGTAAGCATCTTTTTCAGCTCTTGTAGCTGTTAGGGGAGGTTCCTCAGCGGGCAAGGGTTCCTCTAGGACATATTGTTTCTTTTCTTGTTTGAGGACTATCCTCAAGTTCCTATGCCAGTCTAGGAAATTCGTCCCATTTAATTTGTCCTTCTCAAGGACCGATCGCAGTGATAAAGTGCTAGTAACGTTGTTAGTTGCCATGGATATCTACAATATAAATATGCAAAATAAGTTTATGATTTAAATCATTTAACATGGTCTTATATTAAATGATACTCCCACTATTTTGTTTGAAAAATATCAACCCTCGAAACCTTTAGTGGGCCAAGATCCATATTTCGCCTAATCTTGAGTTAGCTTTGGCTAATCGCCCAAGACTCGGTTATTTAGGTAGACAACACTTTGTCAATTACATCACATATAATTCTTGGATAGTTGGACGAACAACACTTTGTTCAATTCATCAAATGAATTAAAATCCAACCCATGCCTCTAGGTTCCCAATCCTATTGAGATAACCTAGTTAAGTCGTACCCAATTAAAGTATAACGGATATCACTTTTATCCTTTCGCGCCTTACTAAGATTGCCACGGTGCTTTGCTTTGGCAAACCCACACATGTATAATCGAAGTTATTGACGAGTACTTTTATTTTGGAAGGCATCTAAAACTTAATATTTTAGAGGGATTTATTGATCTCATGATTAATTTGATAATTTAAAATATGTCCACTACATATAGTTGTATACATATCTACATATATGTGAATACTATTATCAAACTAAAACATAAGATAAATCATGCATCAACATACATAATAAAACGTGACATGGTTATAGCCCCTACTAATGATTTTCTCAAGCCAATGAGAAAATCCTATGAGTCAACCTAAGGTAACTACACAAGCACCTTCCTTTGGCTACAATTTGTGAATGGACTCCTCATCCGGGCACGATGCTCCATCTTCATTGATCACCATCAATAAAATAAACTACACTATTTACAAGATATAGAATTCCTCGATTCACATTCGAGGGGAACATAGGGGAGGGATTACATTTAGAATGAAATAGAGAAAGGCACGACACGCAGGTCGTATTATACATTACAAACATCCACAAATCCTATCTAATAGGTCAAAGGGCTATAACCACGCACCATGCTCAAACAACACATAAAGCATGCATTAACATTTAATTAATTAAATTCTAAACATTTTAAATTTAATTCTAATTAAAACTGTAAAATAATTTTTGAAAAATTATCGTACGCTCGGGACATCACATGTCACGAACTAAAGCGACTAAGACACGAACCACCATGGTTCGAACCATGAAGCACACGGCTGGACCAATAGTGGGCCTAGGGTTCGAAACCCTAGCCCATGGCCGAGCCATGGCTCGTGCGGCGGCGGCGCTAGGGTTCCAAACCCTAGCGCCTCGCACCTTCATGCATTTTTATCGAGCCATCTTGTTTTAAACGATGGAATTTGTTAGCCACGAGTCACGTTCATGCCATGCACGGGGTTCGCTCAACCATCTCGAGCTAAGGGTTCGAAAAACCTTGCTCTCATGTGGTAAATGTGATGACCAGGGATTATAGGTGTTAATCCCGTAGTGTTAATAATCCCTAAAGTGGTTTTACGTGGCGATTTGGAATTTAATCGAGGTGTTGGGCCTTCTGGGCTCGTTTATTTGGGTAGTTGGGATCGTTGGATCCAGAGGTTGAGATTGTATTCTCATTTGGGTGAAAAACCTAAGAGTTGGGTTTTTGTTGTGTCTCGGGATCTGGGGTGCTGTGTGAGCACCGGTAGGGGATTTTGGAGTTAGAGAGAGAGTTTTTGAAAACAGATGATTTTTAATGAATCATGATGTATTTGTGGGGCTATTAATTTTTCGGGGTATTTTTGCTATAAATACCAATTGAACCCAAAATTTAGAAATTATTTCATTTCAGCCCCAAATTCCTCTCTCTCTCCCCGCATGCGATTTTCCCGTCGCCCCCCAGCTCCCGCCGCTTCAGGCGCTTCGTCCGCCGCCGTCCGGCCGCCGTTCGCCGCGTGCGACCTATCACCGGCTTCGTCTCGTCGAGGCGCAGCTAACCCCTCCGTCAATTCGAAGTTTCGTCGCGTTTTGAAGTCAAATTTTGGCTGGAGGCGTCGATCCCCAATTTCTAGGGTTCATCGATTTTCGTCCGATTTCTTCCAATTTTCGATTGGGTAACCTCCCTTACCCCTTTTTCGTCATTTTCGTGTATTTCCCTGCCTTTATTGTGTTCGAATTTGATGAATTTTAAGGGTTCGAATTTAAGGGCTTGTTTGGGTTCGAATTTAAGGGGGTTGAGTTCGAAAATTTGAGGTTTTTGGCAAGGGTGATGATTCTTGCTATTGATAGCTTAATTCTCATTTTAGATGAATTATGGTATTTTTTTTGGGTTCGAAATTGTGAGATTCGGGTTCGATTTTTGTAGGGTATTCTTGAACAAATTTCGATATTGTCTCATTTATTTCCCTCCCTGCATGTACCCTGCCCCGGGTCTTTTAAGAGATTAATTGTCGTGTGTTGACAATATTTTGAGGGTTATAGGTGTGCTTGAGCATGGGTTACATGTTCGTAAATAATTGTGAATTATTTATCGTGTTAGCACATCATTCCTCGGGGCATGGAACTCGAGCAAGGTTTGGCTCGGACTTCGGAGATTTAAGGTACGTGCGACGTACGAGCATTTCTATATATTAGGGCATTTGTGAATGCATAATGAAATTTGATTTCATTGAATAATCGCGCATGAAGATTATATATATATATGTTGATATAGCCAAGGAATGACCCAAATCTTGATATCGCCGCTTGTAGCGTGCGTGACACTAGAGTAGGATGACTCTTACATGATATATGGGGTACTGGGTTTATATGACCATTGTAGGGCATTTGAGATGCCTGAGAATGATCGTGGGATCATGTATTCATTATAAGACATTTGAGATGTCTATGTATAATGAAGAATTGGTAAAATAAATGCTAGGCATTTGAGCTATCTGTGATTGATAGCGAGGTTGTGAAATCAGTATTAGATATTGAGATATCTATATTTGCATGTTTAATGAGTTTGCAACCACTATCTGTTGATATTCGAGTATTAGGCATGCGATGAGTTAATCAATGCGTTGATTTACTGATTTTTGAGATTTGATGAGTTTGATGATTGTGAGAACAGGGACAGTACACGGAATCCCGGATGAGGATGTTGCCATCCAGGGAGTATCATTTAAAATTCATTAATATTTACTTGTGTTGTAAATTATGAATTTCATTATTATGATTATGAGATCTTGTGTATTGGTATGCTCACCCCGTTGGGGGCTGTCTCTGTTGGGGCAGGTGAACAGGTGCATCGATGGCTGTGGAGCTGAGCTCGAGCTGTTGATTGGATGTACTCACAGGATCGTGGTACCAGGGCTTGATGGAGCACGGTATCGTATAGAGTACTTATATACACCCGAGGTTTATATACACATTTATGATGCTCGCATGTGAGCACGGACATTCTTGTATATGGGTTGTATATAAAGGCATGAGCCTTCCTCTCTTTCATTATATGTTGCATGCAATTGTGTAGAATTGCTAATGATATGAGAGTCGTTAGTGTATTATGTGGGTGTTGAGACCCATTTATGTCGTCATATGTGTGGTGTCTTCCCTGGCTGGGAATTTACTTGGTATTACTGCTTTCTGATGAGTATTATGTTTTCCCTGGCCGGGAATTATGTTAGGTGTTGTGCTTTTACTTCGGGATAGCTCTATTTATGGGGAGACTCTGCCCAAATTTTTATAAAAGTCCACAATGTGAAAAGTGGCAAAAAGGGATGGTATTGGGCGAACTTTGTGAGTCTATTTCGTTGTTAGGCTCATGACCTTATAACATTGAGTGTTAAAGGAATTTTTTTGTAATTGCCATGCAATGATAAGGTATCATCTGAGCTTCCCGATTGGCTTTTTATTGAAAGCATGTGCCACACATAGTGGTTAATACACTAATTAAGGGTTAAGGGCTTGGGGTCCTTACATTAGTGGTATCAGAGCAGTGGTTGCTCTTTGGGGCTGTTAAGGGCCTAAGAAGTTATTGATAGCACATACTTATGCATGATGGCATTAATGTTGTATGACACAACTAGTTGTTTATGTGCTTTTTCTGATATGAAAAGTGGTGTTGCTAATCAGTGTGATTGCAGGAATCGTGTGGAACACGATAGGATGGCATTAATAGTGATGTCTGGCACTCCGTGTGTTATGTGCCAAGGAATCTGATTTTGTAAGAGAATCAGGTAAAGGGATATTTCCGAGGTAACATGTCTTGGTATACGTATTGACTTGCAAGTGGTTGCATTTATGCATTGGATGATTGCTGCATAGCGTATATGGCTATTGTTGCTAACCATGATGGTTGCAGGTTACAGGAAATATGGAGTACGTAAGCGACGTACGGGCATCCCAACGGTAACATGTATTCATGTTTGTCTGTGTGACACATGATGAATGCAATGTGATGCATTACGGTTATGATACATGTTATTATGCATTGTTGTTGCATATTATGCATTGTTGTTGCATATTGTGATGTGGAATAAAGAGGTGTATTCCACGAGTCAGGGCGATCACAGTTAAGGTTTTAATGCTTACGCTTTATCGCTGCGCATGTGGAGCGGGAGGGGGGAGGCTCGCTGGCACATGGAGGCGAGGTTACGCATTATTGCTGCGCATGTGGAGCGGGAGGGGGAGGCTCGCTGGCACATGGAGGCGAGGTATACCATACTGAGCGGGGAAGCATTAACATAACTGATGATGACTGACTCAAGAAAGGATGATGATGCATTCCTTTGTGATGACACGGATGATAGCGGTGATGTGTCCCGCTGTGTCGATTTATATGCATTCCTTGTGATGACACGGATGATAGCGGTGATGTGTCCCGCTGTGTCGATTTATATTCATTCCATTGTGATGACACAGATGATAGCGGTGATGTGTCCCGCTGTGTCGATTTATATTCATTCCATTGTGATGACACGGATGATAGCGGTGATGTGTTCCGCTGTGTCGATTTGTATTTATAGCGACGGTTCATTCCGCTATATTTATTGGCGAGGGTTCATTCCGCCAGGTGTATTTATAGCGATGGTTCATTCCGCTATATTGATTGGCGAGGGTTCATTCCGCCAGGTGTATTTATAGCGATGGTTCATTCCGCTATATTGATTGGCGAGGGTTCATTCCGCCAGGTGTATTTATAGCGACGGTTCATTCCGCTATATTGATTGGCGATGGTTTATACCGCCGGACACGGATGATAGCGGTGATGTGTCCCGCTGTGTCGATGATGATGATTCACCTCTTTGTGATTATTGGCGATGATTCGTGCCGCCGTATATATAGATAGCGATGCCTCTTTCCGCTATTATGTGGACGATGATTCATGCTCAGGTGTATAGCGAGGTTTCATGCCACTTATTATATGACGAGGTGTCATGCCGTCGATTCTATAGCGAGGGATTGTGCCGCTATGTACTCAGCACAGGATTTTGCCGCCTTCGAGCGATGGGTGCTGATTACGTACTATTATTGAGCGACGGAGACAGGTATACCGCCATATTGTTAGCGATGAGGTATGAGATATTGCTATTCTATTAGCTTTATTGTAGCTGGCATGCGTAGATATACATGTCTTATTATGCCTATTTTACTAGCATGATGGTGGATGACATGTATCGTCACTAGTTGACAATGCCTTAGATGCCATGAGTTGGCATGTATCGTCACGGGATGACGATGACGATGGTGTAGGAGATGTCTTATTAGACATGCATCATCGTTACGATGATCGATGCGTTGAGTATACGTATTCAGTGGTATGCCTTGGGTGCCAGTACCGAGCACAAGGTGGTGTGTGCGGCACCGATTGACGTGACCCTTATACCGAGCGGGTTGCTCGAGGAATGGTTGGATGCGCTGTGCATTTGATTGTACCGCAGCTTACGTTTGGGGTGATCATTTTACGAGTGGTGATACCCTTGAGGTATGCTCGTTGGAATGGCTTTTGGCCATGTAATTTGACGACAGGAGTAATCATGGAGGAAATTACTCGCTTTCTGTCGATGTGACATGTGGTAGACATGGTCACACCACCCTTGAGGGTGTAGGATGGGTCCTAAGGGAGTAGGATCAGGTTATGTTAAGTACATAGGGACATTGGAGTGTCCAGGGTGTATCGACATTAGAGGAATGTTGGATAAAGACCCACTACTCTATTGAGTTTTCTTCCCATAGTATGGTATGCCGTGCGGAAACATCCATCTTATTGGTAGGATTGAGGTGAACCTAGAGAGGCAGCGACTAGTTTGTCTGCCGTGTGTGTGCAGCACCATGAGGGGCTTGCTAGAGCCGTTATACTGATCGTTGGAACCAAGTTCGGCAAATCGTAAGGTGATACGATGTGGATTGTGGTGGACCTATTAGTCACCATGTCATTTGAGACTGAGGTTGTGCATGCCTCACTGAAACGTGTATACGTTTGTGTTTAATCTTGGTGAGACTTGTCTGGGACAGCTCAGGATGTTGGAGTACCAACAAGAGAGTCATCAGGTCGTTATTGACTCAATCTAAGGGAATCCGTGTATTTGGGATGCAATGGGTGTTATTGTATCCAGTTTTTCCGAACAGTGGTTCGAGACTAGTGGATCTCGAGTTCGATGGCGCTTCCCTTGTGAGGAAGGGGGGTATTACGATACCTATTTGGGGAATCTTTGAAAGATTCGGTAAGTTGGTGCATGTGGTGTTGATTTTGAGAATCACGCCGTGTTGTTGATCGTCGATTTTCATTCTCCACTGGATGGGAATGACTCAGGATTGACGGTTGTGTTTGCGGCTTAAGGGTATGTTGTAGATACCTGAGCCAAGTGCATCGAGTATGCATGTGGTGTTCGTGCTGAGGCAGGTATACCGATGAGTATACGGATGCCAGTTGTTGATTTCCTTCCTGTCAAGCATAGAGTTATGCTATTTTAGGATGGTTAAATCTCTGATGAGAGATATGGAACACCTTGAGATTGGGAATCTCCATGGCACGATGATCATGAGGGATAATCGTGAAGTTAGTTGACTTCCCTTGAGGAGGGATTATCTTGTGAGGGTTAAGGTATTTCATTATTGGTGTTTCCCTCCGAGTTATGCGATATCCTTCCCAAGTTTGGATTGTTAAATCCTAGGATTATCAAGGGATGGCAGGAGTTGGGTGTCACTGTCGACACAAGCGTTGAGGATGCAATAGGTTTATTGCATGTCCTTTCAAATTTTGAAACTCTGTGGAGTCTCGATTGTTTATTACGACCAGGATGTGGTTCTTGGGATATCCGGAGGTGGACATCTTGTGAGATGTCTTTTGTGTGGATCGGTGGCCGTGAGTTGCCCGATCCGAGTTGCAGAGGGTGCAACTGCTCCTTGGATGGAGGTGGTCTGTATAGCGGGAAACCAGGTTTGGTATGTGTACACCGTGGTGTACTAATGTTTCCCTCGTAACGATGTATGTTAGACATCGTGAGTCTTGGTAAAGATGTCATTGGATGATATCTACGATGGAATCGGGAGTGATTCGAATCCTTACAGTTCAGTTGACTAACTGCTTTTTGGATTATTAGCGTTGAGCTGTGCTGACGCTCTTTGACGTTATGATGGATTTGGAAGTTTATTCCACTCCAGAGTTTGACACGAAGTCAACGTTCTCACGGTTGAGGTGTCATTCAGGATGTGTTCTTACTAGTTGTATTAGAGCTAAGGATGACTGTCCGATCTACAGTCGTAAGTATTGGTTGTTTTGCAGTCATGAGAGACTGCCTTTTGGGATGACCCGCATCGAGGTTATGGCTTCATGTTGTTGTGTAGCCTGGGTGTTATGTGATACACCGGTGCTAATTTCGAGGACGAAATTCTTTTAGTGGGGGATATTGTGATGACCAGGGATTATAGGTGTTAATCCCGTAGTGTTAATAATCCCTAAAGTGGTTTTACGTGGCGATTTGGAATTTAATCGAGGTGTTGGGCCTTCTGGGCTCGTTTATTTGGGTAGTTGGGATCGTTGGATCCAGAGGTTGAGATTGTATTCTCATTTGGGTGAAAAACCTAAGAGTTGGGTTTTTGTTGTGTCTCGGGATCTCGGGTGCTGTGTGAGCACCGGTAGGGGATTTTGGAGTTAGAGAGAGAATTTTTGAAAATAGATGATTTTTAATGAATCATGATGTATTTGTGGGGCTATTAATTTTTCGGGGTATTTTTGCTATAAATACCAATTGAACCCAAAATTTTAGAAATTATTTCATTTCAGCCCCAAATTCCTCTCTCTCTCCCCGCATGCGATTTTCCCGTCGCCCCCCAGCTCCCGCCGCTTCAGGCGCTTCGTCCGCCGCCGTCCGTCCGCCGTTCGCCGCGTGCGACCTATCACCGCTTCGTCTCGTCGAGGCGCAGCTAACCCCTCCGTCAATTCGAAGTTTCGTCGCGTTTTGAAGTCGAATTTTGGCTGGAGGCGTCGATCCCCAATTTCTAGGGTTCATCGATTTTCGTCCGATTTCTTCCAATTTTCGATTGGGTAACCTCCCTTACCCCTTTTTCGTCATTTTCGTGTATTTCCCTGCCTTTATTGTGTTCGAATTTGATGAATTTTAAGGGTTTGAATTTAAGGGCTTGTTTGGGTTCGAATTTAAGGGGGTTGAGTTCGAAAATTTGAGGTTTTTGGCAAGGGTGATGATTCTTGCTATTGATAGCTTAATTCTCATTTTAGATGAATTATGGTATTTTTTTTGGGTTCGAAATTGTGAGATTCGGGTTCGATTTTTGTAGGGTATTCTTGAACAAATTTCGATATTGTCTCATTTATTTCCCTCCCTGCATGTACCCTGCCCCGGGTCTTTTAAGAGGTTAATTGTCGTGTGTTGACAATATTTTGAGGGTTATAGGTGTGCTTGAGCATGGGTTACATGTTCGTAAATAATTGTGAATTATTTATCGTGTTAGCACATCATTCCTCGGGGCATGGAACTCGAGCAAGGTTTGGCTCGGACTTCGGAGATTTAAGGTACGTGCGACGTACGAGCATTTCTATATATTAGGGCATTTGTGAATGCATAATGAAATTTGATTTCATTGAATAATCGCGCATGAGGATTATATATATATATGTTGATATAGCCAAGGAATGACCCAAATCTTGATATCGCCGCTTGTAGCGTGCGTGACACTAGAGTAGGATGACTCTTACATGATATATGGGGTACTGAGTTTATATGACCATTGTAGGGCATTTGAGATGCCTGAGAATGATCGTGGGATCATGTATTCATTATAAGACATTTGAGATGTCTAGGTATAATGAAGAATTGGTAAAATAAATGCTAGGCATTTGAGCTATCTGTGATTGATAGCGAGGTTGTGAAATCAGTATTAGATATTGAGATATCTATATTTGCATGTTTAATGAGTTTGCAACCACTATCTGTTGATATTCGAGTATTAGGCATGCGATGAGTTAATCAATGCGTTGATTTACTGATTTTTGAGATTTGATGAGTTTGATGATTGTGAGAACAGGGACAGTACACGGAATCCCGGATGAGGATGTTGCCATCCAGGGAGTATCATTTAAATTCATTAATATTTACTTGTGTTGTAAATTATGAATTTCATTATTATGATTATGGGATCTTGTGTATTGGTATGCTCACCCCGTTGGGGGCTGTCTCTGTTGGGGCAGGTGAACAGGTGCATCGATGGCTGTGGAGCTGAGCTCGAGCTGTTGATTGGATGTACTCACAGGATCGTGGTACCAGGGCTTGATGGAGCACGGTATCGTATAGAGTAATTATATACACCCGAGGTTTATATACACATTTATGATGCTCGCATGTGAGCACGGACATTCTTGTATATGGGTTGTATATAAAGGCATGAGCCTTCCTCTCTTTCATTATATGTTGCATGCAATTGTGTAGAATTGCTAATGATATGAGAGTCGTTAGTGTATTATGTGGGTGTTGAGACCCATTTATGTCGTCATATGTGTGGTGTCTTCCCTGGCTGGGAATTTACTTGGTATTACTGCTTTCTGATGAGTATTATGTTTTCCCTGGCCGGGAATTATGTTATGTGTTGTGCTTTTACTTCGGGATAGCTCTATTTATGGGGAGACTCTGCCCAAATTTTTATAAAAGTCCACAATGTGAAAAGTGGCAAAAAGGGATGGTATTGGGCGAACTTTGTGAGTCTATTTCGTTGTTAGGCTCATGACCTTATAACATTGAGTGTTAAAGGAATTTTTTTGTAATTGCCATGCAATGATAAGGTATCATCTGAGCTTCCCGATTGGCTTTTTATTGAAAGCGTGTGCCACACATAGTGGTTAATACACTAATTAAGGGTTAAGGGCTTGGGGTCCTTACAGTAAAGTTACTAATCCATGCATGCGTGAACCATTATCGAGTCAAAGAGTTCAAAACTCATCCACGTCTCAAAACTTTAGAAAATAAGGCGATGATGGCCGAGCCATGCACGGCTATTAGGGTTCGAAACCCTAGCCGTCACGTCCAATGGGTTCTAAACCCTAATTAATTTTCGACACTTCCATGCACAATTATTAGCCACAACGACTAAGCCAGCTCGAGCCAAGGGTTCGAAAACCCTAGCCCTCATGTGGCTAGCCGTGGTGACATTTGTGATGGTGATGGCCGAAAACTTTATGACATATGGTTCGATATTCGCCTAATTATATCAAATACAACTTTACGATGATTTTCAAAAAACTAAATATTTATTTCATATCATATATGAATTAAACAGTTTTAATTAGCATGCAATATTAATTCTAATATGATTAACACAATTTAATCACATAAATCCGATATGAGCCTTGTACACGGCTCTGATACCCTTGTAAGTAATCCAAGAGCATACAACGCAGCGAAATAAAATTTTTAGGATTACAAACCAGCAGATCTATACATAGGTTATCATATCGGATTAAGGTATACGAAGGTCTCACCCTTGTAGCATGTTTGAAGCAGAATCCACGGAGCAGCACCACGTCCTACGCCTTCTCCGAGTCAATAGCAAAACTCAATGAGTTTTGCCTCGACGGTATCCACACGATCAAATCGGGTGAAGGGATGGATTAATAACAAGTTGCTAGACAAGTTATTAAACCGATACACGAAGCTAACTCGATTCACAATCGAATGATGGCACGAAAACAATCAAGGATGCCCTTCGACAATGAAGAAGCCGAGAGCAAACTTGAGAGGCGGCCGAGAGCTTCTCACGTGTAGGTTTTGATATTATGAAGTGTTATATCAAGTCTTCATAATTAAAACCTTGTTAACACATTATATATGATTAATTAAAGGCTTTCATAAAGCCTCATGGGCTTAAGCCCATGATTTAATTCAATCATTATGATATTTAATTAAGACTCCTCTTAATTATTTAATTCATCCCATGAATTTAATTTCCCTTCTCGATTTAATCTTTTGTGCGACCCGATAGGATCTTGTAATGTTGGCAGTGACATAAAATCTCATTTTATGTCGCAAGCATTGAGCGGTATCTAGCAACACATCAATGCTACCCAAATTACAAGAATGTCAATGACTCGACATAACCTTTAGAACTTGTGATAATATTAATCATGTATCTTAATCCCTTTGTCCTTTGTGTTTAGATTGAACACGAGTCATGGAATAGTCATACTCGTATATCCAATCTCTATTTCTTGATCCCCAAGTAGAACTAGAATAAACGAATAAGCTCGATATCTCATATCGACTCATTCGAGCATGGCCATGCATTTTAGTTCTCACTTGATCAAGGGCCAAACATGTAAGGACCCCAATTACTTAACCCTTGATTAGTTTATTAATCATTTTGTGTGGCACATGCTTTCAATAAAATTATTCGGGAAACTCAGATGATACTTTACCATTGAATGGCAATTACAAAGTTTTCTTTAACATACAGTGTTATAAGCTCATCATCCTAACAACAACAGACTCATAGGGTTCGCCCATTACACCACTTTTTACATTGTGGACTTTTATAAAAATTTGGGCAGAGTCTCCCCATAAATAGAGCTATCCCGAAATAAAAGCACAACGCATAACATAATTCCCGGCCAGGGAAGACATAACACTCATCAGAATACAGCAATATCAAGTAAATTCCCAGCCAGGGAAGACACCACACATATGACAACAAAAGTGGGTTTCAACACCCACAATACACCAATGACTCTCATATCATTTAGCAATTCTACCTCTAATTGCATGCAACATAGAATGTACGAGAGAAAGGCTCATGCCTTTATATACAACCCATATACAAGTATAATCTTGCTCACATGCGAGCATCATGAATATGTATATAACCCTCATGGGTATATAAGTACTCTATACGATACCGTGCTCCATCAAGCCCCGGGTACCACGATCCTGGGAGTACATCCAATCAACAGCTCGAGCTCATCTCCAAAGCCATCGATGTACCTGTTCACCTGCCCCAACAGAGACAGCCCCCAACGGGGTGAGCATACCAATTCCACAATTTCATAATCATAATGACATAATACATAATTTACGAAAATGTAAATATTGTGGAACATATGTGATACTTCCTGGATGGTATCATCCTCATCATAGCGTACCCCTGTAATAACCCTGTTCTCAAAACAGATAAATCATCAAATCCTGAATATGCAGTTAATCATCATATTGGTTAACCCTAGCCAGTTTCAATTTAACAACATTTCATAACATCTTTCTTTATCTAGCAATTATCATAATTCTAGATATCATATTGAGATTTCCTTAACTTCCGATACTAGTTAATCACTTCTCTGATTAACTACGTCTATGTTCCTATTCATTACCAATAGGGAATAAAATACAGATATCCTAGATATCTAATCAAATACCACATTTTCATTTCTTACTTCAAAGTAGCATCATACTATCGGTGTTTGCTCCGTAGCAACCACACCCCATCATTTGCTCGCTTCATAGCGGCACTAAGCATTTCACCATGTGAATCAACATAACTTAACCAAGTCCCGGTACCATCATAGTAAAACATTTCATGTATTTTAAATCATGCATCATACTTGTAAAAACATCATTTAAACTATGCTCGTACGCTAAACGTACCTTAAATCCTCGAAGTCCGAGCCAAACCTTGCTCGAGTTCCATGCTCCGAGGAACGATGTGCTAACACGATAAATTAATTCACAATTAATTACGAACATGCAACCCATGCTCAAGCACACCCATAACCCTCAAAAATATTGTCAACACACGACAATAAACCATTATCGAAAATTGCTCAAGAATTCCCCACAAATTTTCGAACCTTCACAACACAAATCGAACCCAATTAAACACCATAATTCATCTAAAATATGAATTAATCAATCAACAACACGAATAATCGCCCCACATGCCAAAACCCCCAAAATTCGAATTCAAAGCCCTAAATTCGAATCTTCCTCAATTTCGAACACAATCAAGCATCATAATGCATCTAAAACATGAATTAATCAATTACTAACAAGAATCATCACTCCTTGTCAAAAACCCCAAAAATCGGATGAACTCCAGTTTTCGAACCCTACGCTTTTCTGGCAAATCCGAACGTGATTCTCGACGAAACTTCGAATTGTTGGTATGGATAGGAGCGCCTGGAAGAGACGATTCCAACGGCGGGTGGCACGCGCCGAACGGCGGCCGGACGGCGGCGGGCGAACGACTTTTACGCGCGGGGGTCAAAGGGGATCGAGAAGTGCGCGGGCGGGAAGAGAGAGAGGAGGTGGGGAAAAATAGTTCCGATCCTTAAAATCTCGGGTTCAACTGGTATTTATAGCAAAAATATCCCGAAATACTAATAGCCCCACAAATACATCATGATTCATTAAAAATCATCTGTTTTCAAAAATTCTCTCTCTAACTCAAAAACCCCCTACCGGTGCCCACACACAGCACCCGAGATTCTGAGTCACACTAAAAACCCAACTCACAGGTTTTCACCGAAATGAGAATACGATCTCAACCTCGGGATCCAACGATCCCAACTACTCAAATAGACGAGCCCAGAAGGCCCAACACCTCGATTAAACTCCAATTGTCACGTAAAACAACTTTACGGGTTATTAACACTCCGGGATTAACATCCCTAATCTCTGGTCATCACAATATCCCCCACTAAAAGAATTTCATCCTCGAAATTAGCACCGGTGTATCACATAACACCCGGGCTACACAACAACATGAAGCCATAACCTCGTTTCCTGACCATATCAGAATCGTCTTAAAAACCGCGAGGATACTTACCTCTCTTCAAACTCTGAAACAGAGCAACTTACCAAAACCAACATATCACCCAAGAGGCAAAACGTACCTCGATGCGGGTCATCCCAAAAGTCAGTCCCTCATGACTTCAAAACAACCAGTACTTACGACTGTAGATCAGACAGTCATCCTTAGTTCTAATACCACCAGTAAGAACGCATCCTGAATGACACCTCAACCGTGAGAACGTTGACCTCGTGTCAAACTCTGGAGTGGAATAGACTTCCAAATCCATCATAACGTCAAAGAGCGTCAGCACCACTCAACGATAATAATCCAAAAGTAGTTAGTCAACTGGAACTGCAAGGATTCGAATCGCTCCCGATTTTATCGTAGGTATCACCCAATGACATCTTTTATCATAATACACGATGTCTAACATACATCGTTACGAGGGAAACACTAGTATACCACGGTGTACACATACCAAACCTGGTTTCCACTTTCAAACCTCCTCCATCGAAGGAGCAGTCGCATCGCTGCAACTCAATTCGGGCAACTCACGGCCACATATTCATACAAAAGACATCTCACAAGATGTCCACCTCCGGATATCCCAAGAACCACATCCTGGTCAAAAAAATAAACAATCGAGACTCCACAGAGTTTCAAATTTGAAAGGACATGCAATAAACCCATTGCATCCCAAATACATGGATTCCCAGATCGAATCAACGACGACTTGATGACTCTCTTGTTGGTACTTCAACATCATGAGCTGTCCCAGACAAATCTCACCAAGATTTAAACATAAACGTATACACGTTTCGGTGAGGCATACACAACCTCAACTTCAAATAACGTGGTGACTACTAGAGTCCACCACAAACCACATCGTATCACCTTACGATTTGCCAAACTTGGTTCCAACGAGCAGTATAACGGCTCTAGCAAGCTCATCATGGTGCTGCACACACGCGGCAGACAAACTAGTCGCTGCCTCACTAGGTTCACCTCAAACCTACCAATCAGATGGACGTTTCCGCACGGCATACCAGACCATGGGAAGAAAAATCAATAGAGTGGTGGGTCTTTACCCAACATTCCTCCAATGCTGATATACCCTGGACACTCCAATGTCCCCATGTACTTAACATAACCTGATCCTACTCCCTTAGGACCCATCCTACACCCTCATGGGTGGTGTGACAATGTCTACCACATGTCATATCAATAGAAAGCGAGTAATTCCTTCACAATTACTCCTGTCGTCAAATTACATGGCCAAAAAGTCATTCCAACGAGTATACCTCAAGGGTATCACCACTCGTAATATGATCGCCCCAAACATAAGCTGCGGTACAATCACATGTACAGCGCATCCATCCATTTCTCGAGCAACCCGCTCGGTATAAGGGTCACGTCAATCGGTGACGCACACACCACCTTGTGCTCGGTACTGGCACCCAAGGCATACCACTGAATACGTATACTCAACGCATTATCCATCGTAACGATGATGCATGTCTAATAAGACATCTCCTACACTATCGTCATCGTCATCCTGTGACGACACATGCCAACTCATGGCATCTAAGGCATTGCCAACTAGTGACGATACATGTCAACAATGACATCTAAACAACCTAGTCAGCTCGTGACGGTCCATGTACATCAGCGTATGTCATCCACCATCATGCTAGTAAAATAGGCATAATAAAACATGTATATCAACGCATGCCAGCTACAATAAAGCTAATAGAATAGCAATATCTCATATGTTAGTTCCGGACCTTATCGATGAGATTTTAAAGATGACAAAACAGTTCAGACCGGATCGATAGAAATCAGATTGACCAGATCAATCGGTCTCAGCAGAGCAAGATGGCAAAGCATTTCAGACCGGATCGATGGAAACTAGGCATACCAGATCGATCGGACATATCAGAGCAAACTGATAAAGAATAGTACATATCAGACCGGATCGATGGATTCCAGAATGACTAGATCGATGCTTCAGATCGATCTCAACCTTTATCAGATCAGAGCAGTCAAGGATACATAAAGGATGGCTTCTCAGTTCGAATCATCAACGGATATTTATTGCAGCATTTAATGCTGCAATTAATGCTACAAAGAACCAAAGACTGAAGATTGCCATAATAGGTAAGAAGACAAAGAAGAGCTTACCTGACAGTCGCCGAAAGCATATACCAGAACGGCAAGTATCCTGAAGAAGAAGACTGTAGCTTTCTCAGAGTCTAAAAAGAGTCATAGCTGCACATTAAGGGAAACAATGCCGTTGCCACCTTCAACTATAAAAGGATGCAACAAACAGATGCAAAGAGCTCTGGACTCTACAACTCACGCTGATCAATTGAAAAATATACGAGAAAGCTAAACAGCACACGCTCACAAAGTACAGAAGCTTTCGAGCTGAAGTTATTCATTTAAGCGCAATTACTTTGTAACATTTGATCATTGTAGGATCACTGTGCGCATTGTGTAGTGAAAAATAGAAGTGAGCAACATATTGTAACTGTCAGACAGAGTGTGTCTGAGCAGGTTGAGTGACTAGGAGTTTCAGACTGGTAGTGAGGTAAATCCAGCCTGAATCGGGTTTGTACAACAGGATTGTATAAATCAAAGTCTTCTAGTATAACCTTCCTTAATTGGAAGAAGGGGAGACGTAGAAGGATTACACCACCTTCGAACTTCCAGAAACATATCCTGTGTCTTATCATTCTGCACTTAGCCATCGAGCTGTTCTTACTTATACAAGAGCAGACCGTTTCCGCACTTACTTATTCGTGGTCTGTTCTGTTCAAAGAGTTGATTAAGAAACAGATTTCTTTCACTAATCAGAAAGAAATCACAAGGGATTAATTTTGTAAGGAGTGTTCATTCACCCCCCCCCTCTAAACACTCCGGACCGATCCTAACAAGTGGTATCAGAGCAGGTCATCTTAATCAGCACAAAGAATATTAAGCTGATGGCATCATTCAACAAAATCCCCATGTTCTCAAAAGAAGATTATGATGACTGGAGAATCAGAATGCAAGCTCACCTGGCAGCTCAGGATGACGACATGTGGTTCGTCATCACCGATGGACCAATGAAAATCCTAAAAATAAATACAGCAGTCGCCACTACCAGTGGAGAACCACAAATGGTAGAAAAAGACAGATCCCTCTGGACGAATGAGGATAGAAAGAAAGCAAACCTCGACAATGTGGCCAAAGACATCTTGTTCAAAACTTTGGACAAGAACATGTTCAGCAAAATCAAAATGTGCTCTACTGCCAAAGAAATTTGGGAGAAGATAGCACAGCTATGTGAAGGTAACGACCAGACCAAAGAAAACAAGTTAACTGTGGCTCTTCAAAGATTTGAGAGCATAAAAATGAAAAGTGGTGAAACTCTAAATGAGTTTGATGAAAGAGTCACCAGCATCATAAATGAACTGAATGGTCTGGGGAAGGAATATTCTAACAGAGAGATCGCTCTGAAAGTAATGAGAGCTCTGCCAAAGGAATGGGATGTAAAGACCATTGCCATGAGGGAATCAAAAGACCTTAACAAGGTTGAACTTCATGATCTGTTTGCAGACCTCAAGGCCTATGAGTTTGAGCTAATAAGCAGAGGTGAAGCAGAGCCATTCATCTCTCAACCCAACAAGGCCCTGGCAGCCATCCCAGACCAGATCGCTTCAACATCAGACCGATCTGCTGAACAGATGAGTAACGATGCTATGTCATTATTTATAAAGAAATTCGGTAAATTTATGTCTAAAAATAAGAGGAACTTCAAACCCTCTCATCATTATAAATCAAGAAAAGATGATACTGTTAACGATCAAGCTTGCTACAATTGTGGTAAGACCGGACACTTTATTGCAGATTGCACCAGACCGAAGAAAGAAGAAGAAAGGAAGAGAAGCATCGTGATGATAGAAAGAAGAAGCACCACAAAGACCGCAAGAATCATGGAAAATCCCAAAAAGTCTTAGTTGCTGAGGAAGGAAACAGCAAATGGGCTCAGACTGATTCCGATTCAGACAGCTCTGAATATTCTTCCAGCGAAAGCGAAGAAGAGGTTCAATGTCTGATGGCAGATGAAGAAATGAGTCAGACAGATGAGGTATTTGAATTTGAATCAAATGATTTTACACGAGAAGAGCTCATGTCCGCACTGCAAGACATGGCAAATGATTATAGGATCTTAGCTGAATCATTTGAGAAGAATAAAGCCAAAATCAGTACTCAAATGGATGAGCACAACAAACCAAGCTGCTCTGAGCAGGGTGAGTGCAAAAATCTCCAGATCGAGCTGAATAAACTGAAAATCTCTTATGATCAGCTCCATGAAGAAAATAAGAGAATTAGCACACAAAATGCTAAGCTCTCACATATATTCAAAACATGGACAAAATCCAGAACATCATTGGAAGAATTACAAGAAGCTCAAAGAAATGTTGGTGATTTCACCGGCATAGGCTTTGACACCAAAGAATGCACCAAAGATGAGTCTGAGCTGTTGCTGGTAAAGAATCAAGTCAAACAAATGACATTTGTTAAATCCAGCACAGTATATGAAACTGAAGCACCTAAGATTCAAACAGGAGTCTCTTACGTAAATCAAAATTTGAGAAAAGGGATTGGTTATGTCAACCAAGCCAACGATAAGGCATCAGCAAGATTTGTGTCTGTGAGACCAAATTCAAAAATGCAAGATCGAAGGCAAGGAAGACAATACAATTACTATAACTCAAAACCAATTCAACGAAGATATAGACTACCTTATGAAAATCAAAGGTTTTCACAGCGCACACATTATCACACACAACATCGAAACAGACCAGCACATAGCACACCCTACACACACAAGCCACTAAAGCTGATACAGGTGTGGGTTCCCAAAGGGCTAATCCGTTCTGGACCCAAATAGGATTGGGTACCAACAATAAATATGTGTGATGACAGGTACAGAAGAATCTCGCATCAGATTGGTACTTGGACAGCGGGTGCTCTCGTCACATGACTGGAAACATCAAGCTGCTGTCTGAAGTCACAGAATGCACTGGACCCAAAATCATCTTCGGAGATAACTCAAAGGGTAAGACCGTGGGCAAGGGTAAGATTGTCCATGGTAACATTATCATCAATGATGTGCTGTTAGTTGAAAATCTGTGCTATAATCTGATTAGTATCAGTCAACTCTGTGATAATGGTTATGCTGTAGAATTTCATAAACACACTTGCACTGTTAAATCATCAGACGGTATAACCATGCTCGTAGGAACCAGGAATGGAAACACATATAAGATTAACTGGAATCATGCTCAACCTGATAATCCTACTTGCTTCATCGCTAACAATGATAATAAACACTGGCTATGGCATAAGCGCTTGAATCATATCAACTTTAAGACCATTGCTAGCCTGTGTAAACATGATTTAGTTATCGGTCTGCCCAAGATCGACTTTGCTAAGGATAAGATCTGCGAAGCTTGCCAAATGGGCAAACAGATCAGATCATCCTTCAAAAACAAGAATGCCAAATCCTCCTCCCGCTGTTTAGAATTACTGCATATGGACTTGTTTGGTCCTATACCAATAACAAGTTTAGGGGGAATGCGGTATACTCTTGTTGTTATTGATGATTATTCACGTTTTACATGGACTATATTTCTGAGCAGTAAAGATCAGACCGGTCCGAAGTTGATCAAGCTGCTGAAACGCACTCAGAACGAGAAATCATCCAGCATAGACAGGATTCGAAGTGACAAAGGCACTGAGTTTTCAAATCAGAATCTTGAATCCTTTTTAGAAGATCATGGAATCAAGCATGAGTTTTCAGCCGCCAGAACTCCTCAACAGAATGGAGTTGCAGAACGAAGAAACAGAACGCTCAAGGAAGCAGCAAGAACAATGCTTGCTGATTCTGGAATCTCTCAAAAGTTCTGGGCAGAAGCTGTAAATACTGCTTGCTACACTCAAAACCGATCTATGATTAACAAGAAGCTGAATCTCACTCCATATGAAATATGGACTGGTAACAGACCATCTGTTTCTCACTTTCATGTATTCGGCTGTAAATGCCTCGTTCACAACAATGGTAAGAGTCATCTTACAGCATTTGAAGCTAAGTCAGATAATGGTATATTCTTAGGATACTCATCAATTAGCAAAGCTTATCGAGTGTTTAATAATCGAACTTTAACTGTAGAAGAATCTGTTCATATCGTTTTTGATGAATCATCATGTGTTGAGGGCAACAAAGATTCAATTCAAAATCAGATGGAAAATATCCATCTCGAAGCTAACAGTGATGATGAGATTGTAGCTAACAGGTCAAGAGACAATCCACCAGAACCAGAAGTGCCAGACAGACCGGATCAGGCCATTGAAGCTTCTTCAGATCGAGCTGATCCAGATGCTCCTGACTCAAATATTAAAGTAGATGCAGATCATGCTGCTATTATTCCAACCGAACCAGACAATCCAGAGTCAAGCTATCGATGGACTAAGAAGCATCCACCTAATCTAGTGATTGGTCGTCCTTCTGCACCGATTAGAACCAGAGGACAGATGATGGATGAGTTCACTCATGCTGCTTTCATCTCAACTCTGGAACCCAAGAAGATCGATGAAGCTCTGACTGACTTCAACTGGATTAAAGCAATGCAAGAAGAGCTTAATCAATTCGAACAAAATCAAGTTTGGAGTCTAACTCCCAGACCAAGCGATCTGCCTGTTATTGGAACCAGATGGGTTTTCAGAAATAAGCTAGACGCCGATGGAACTGTGGTTAGAAACAAAGCCAGACTGGTGGCACAGGGATTCAGACAAGAAGAAGGAATCGACTTCGATGAATCATTTGCACCAGTCGCCAGACTTGAAGCAATCCGAATCTTTCTTGCATATGCTGCCTTTAAAGACTTCAAAGTATATCAGATGGACGTCAAGAGCGCCTTTCTTAATGGAAAGCTTCAGGAAGAAGTCTACATTGAGCAATCACCTGGATTTCAGAACCATTCGTATCCTAATCATGTATACCTACTGAATAAAGCAGTGTATGGTCTGAAACAAGCTCCAAGAGCCTGGTATGACACTTTATCTCAATTTCTGCTGAACCATGATTTCCAGATCGGTTCAGTAGATAAAACTCTCTTTAAATTCATTAAGGGGGAACATACCCTATTAGTTCAGATTTATGTCGATGACATAATCTTTGGGTCAACTAACCCCAAATTGTGCGAGAAATTTTCTAAGTTAATGCAGGGACAGTTCGAGATGAGCATGATGGGAGAATTGTCATTCTTTCTGGGTCTTCAAGTAAAACAGCTCAACAATGGCACTTTCATCAATCAGACCAAGTATACCAAAGAGCTCCTCAAGAGATTTGGAATGGAAACATGCTCAACTGCATCAACTCCAATGAGTCCAACAATCAAGTTAGACAAGGACGAAGGGGGAACGGCAGTTGAAGTAACCATGTATAGAGGACTCATCGGATCGCTATTGTATCTTACAGCGAGCCGGCCCGATATTATGTTTTCAGTCTGTATGTGCGCCAGATTTCAGACAGAACCAAAGCAATCTCATTTCATTGCTGCCAAGCGTATTCTGAAATACTTAAAAGGATCTCAGAACGTTGGTCTTTGGTACTCCAAAGATTCAAACTTCAGCTTAATCGGATATTCAGACGCAGACTACGCTGGGTGTAAGATCGATCGTAAAAGCACCAGTGGAACATGTCAATTTCTAGGTGAAAGATTGATCTCTTGGTTCAGTAAGAAGCAGACATCTATTGCCACATCCACAGCTGAGGCAGAATACCTAGCCGCTGGAAGCTGTTGCGCTCAAATGCTCTGGATTCAACACCAGCTCAAAGACTACGGCATTCAAGCTGTTGACTCTCCGATATTTTGCGACAACACAAGTGCAATCGCTATAACGTATAATCCAGTTTTGCACTCTCGAACAAAGCACATTGATATTCGACATCATTTTATTCGAGATCATGTTGGCAAAAAGGAAATTCGGATCGAACACATATCAACAGAGCAGCAAGCAGCAGACATCTTCACCAAACCACTTCCTGAGGCTAAGTTTAATTATTTCCGTCAAATTCTTGGTTTAATTGATTTATCTTAATTAGTTTAGATGCTTTTATTCTATTCGCTCTTAAAGATTTTTGTCACTACAGATCGATAATACAATGTTCAGAAAGACACAGACCGGTCCGAACTTTCAGACCGATCCTTGTCAGTCTGATTTTATCCTATGATCTGTTTGGACAATTATTTGTTTTTAAAAACAAAACAGCCCGGACTGATTAACCTTTTAACTAGTTGTACTTTAACCGCCTTATCTTTCTTCATCCTGACCGTTTATTTTGAATAATTTATTTCTCAGTCTTGGAGATAAAGACACGTGTCTTCTCTCTCCTATTTAGCGGGCTGAACATTTCATACTTTTTCACTTTTTACAGTTTACCGCTTTCTACCTTCTTACTCTCCTACTCTCTTCCTCTTCGCACCTTCTTTAAACTTCTTTCATATGGCTACCATTACTCATAACTCACTCTCCGTTGAGTTTGATGATATCTACAGGGAAGAAGATGCTGCGATGGTGTCCATTTTTAGAGCCCTGGAATCATCTGGTTTACGGAATTTTTTGGAGTGCGGATCCGTTGTTTATGAACCAGAAATCCGCGAGCTGTTCGCCAACGCCGTCTCCCGGAAGTCATCCATCTCTACAACTGTCCAGGGCAAATCTTTCGAGATCTCGCCAACAACAATGGCCAAGACCTTTGGCCTCCCCAGTTCCGGCCTGACAGAGTTCGGACAGACTCCTCCAGCATCTCTCTTAGATCTTCAGGGGAAGATTTCTATTTCTGGCCACCGATTGCAACCCTCATTTAAGAAGAAGGAAATGCTCTTCCATTTCCAGGTGCTGTGCGAAGTGGTAGCCAAGCCACTTTTGGGTAAAGCAGGAAGCTTCGATGCTGTAACCGCCGAGAAGTTCAGGGCTATGGCAGCTATTGTATCTGGACAGAAGATAAACTGGTCCATGATTCTGTTTGGAGTACTGCTGGAAACGGTGATTGCATCCAAGCACGCCGTATGCTTTGCTGTTCCTCTCAGCAAGCTCTTGGAGTCCTTAGGCCTCGAGCTGAGCAAGCCGTCTGCTCTCCGCCCTTTTAAGGTCCTTAACTCCAAAGGGCTTGCACTGCTGAAGTCCAAGAGTGCTCCGCCTACTCCTACAACTCTGGTCTCAGTCAAGATTGAGAAGGACGAGGAACAAGCTGATGTGCGCAAACCTCGGGTCAAGCGGAAGCTGACCATTCAGACTGACTCAGAAGAAACTCAGTCTGCTCACTCATCCCCAACCAAGCCACTTCCCAAAAAACCCCGAACCCAGGTTACCAAACCAACCAGACATCTACCTCCACCCATACTGCCACCTACTAAAGCAATCCCTGCACCTCAACCCCCCGCTCAGCCTTCACAAGCCTCAACCCCTGCACCCAAAGTCACCCTTAGAATTCCCTCTGCCAATCCCGTGGTCAAAGGGATAGTTATCACTGAGTTGGGTGACTATACCCAATCAGGGATTAAGTCCCCTTCCTCCACCGGCAAGGGAAAAGCCATTCTCACAGAACCCATCTCTTCTAAACCCAAATCTGCTGCACAGACTGCCATCGACATCGCTATGGAGGATGTTGATGAGAAGCTAGCTGAACTCCTTGTGGTCTTTGATGAATATGTCCAGTACCGGACTGTCAACCACATTGATCTGTTCTACGGAAAGTTGCACAGACTGAAGAAGATGGAAGACGAGGTTCTGAGAGGCACTGAAACTGATGTTGTTCGACTTGCGGTGCAGCGCAGAGAGTTATTCACGGCAAAACACAGATTCAGACTGGCCAATCTGCTTCTCACTGCCAAAAAGAAGAACTTCGATCCGCTTGCTCCTACTGCCAGAGATGATGGGGCTGTGATTGCTCAACTTGAGATGGATATTCATGCTCTATCCCTAGCTGTCCGCTTTCAACGACAGAAGCTAGGTATCTCCACTCCAGCCACAAGCCCGGATCATCCTTCTGTCAGCAAGACTCTGGCAGAACCTTTTATCGAGGTTATTCCTTCTGTTGAAGCAAAACAGACAGAAGATCACCCTGCAGAACTCGTACCAGAACAGACAGCGGAGCAGCCATTGCCTAATGCTCCGTCTGCAACAGATGATGAATCAATGAATGTTCTGTTGGATTCTCCGACAACATCTATTCCATTGAAGTCATCAGCCTCCCTTGCTCAAAACAGTCCAGCTGAAGCATGTGCAACAACTGAAGTACCAGACCTTCTCGATCCGGATTTGGTGGTATCTACAGTGGTTGCAGCTCTCCAAGATGAGGAACCTTCCAGTCCCCACTCTCCTCCGGGACCATCAGATGAAGATTTGGCATTCATTCATAGTTTTTCCTCGGATCTGGTCACTCTGATCCGATCCGAAATTCATCAAGCTGCCATTTCTTCCATCGTGCCGATTGCTGAAGCAGATGCTCCTGCTATGTCATCATCAGATCACTCTCCCAGCCAGCTATCTGATGCACCTCCATCCCTGGCACGGACTCTCCAGCACTTTTCTGATAACTGTCTGTCATTAACTCAACGAATTCTCGAGGTTCATCAAAGTCAAAGAGTCACAACTTTGGACTTTAATTCTTTCAAAGAGAAAATGACTGCCAGTATCGGAAGCCTCCAGCGCGGCATCAACGATCTGTTTTCTCAACAAGCCTCCTACAAGAACAGTCTGAGGAAAGAGCAGGTCGAGTTAGCCACTGAAGTCAGAGCATCTGTTTCTAACTCCCTCCGTGCTCAAGACGTTCGTCTTGACGCTATCAGCGCGCAGCTAGCCCAAGTTGTTGAATTCCTTCAAGAGCTTGCTGCTGACAAAAAGGGGGAAAAGAAGACAGACTTCAAGCCGCCTCCAAGCTCAAGAAGATAGCAGTCTTAGTCATTTAACTTGTCAGACTGTCTGTATTTAGGATTTCTTGATGATCAATAAAATCCTTCTTTTGATTAAGTCCTTGTTCATTTATTTTGAACTTTAATAAAGGCTTAATAATAAAAGATTGAATCGATCAAACTTAATGATGTTCATTTATTTTGAACAAAGAAGTAATCGATCCAAAAGCATTCGCTTCAGAGCTCTTATCAAGACTGGTTAAAAAGACTTAGAAGCTAGGTTTTGTCATCATCAAAAAGGGGGAATTTGTTAGTTCCGGACCTTATCGATGAGATTTTAAAGATGACAAAACAGTTCAGACCGGATCGATAGAAATCAGATTGACCAGATCAATCGGTCTCAGCAGAGCAAGATGGCAAAGCATTTCAGACCGGATCGATGGAAACTAGGCATACCAGATCGATCGGACATATCAGAGCAAACTGATAAAGAATAGTACATATCAGACCGGATCGATGGATTCCAGAATGACTAGATCGATGCTTCAGATCGATCTCAACCTTTATCAGATCAGAGCAGTCAAGGATACATAAAGGATGGCTTCTCAGTTCGAATCATCAACGGATATTTATTGCAGCATTTAATGCTGCAATTAATGCTACAAAGAACCAAAGACTGAAGATTGCCATAATAGGTAAGAAGACAAAGAAGAGCTTACCTGACAGTCGCCGAAAGCATATACCAGAACGGCAAGTATCCTGAAGAAGAAGACTGTAGCTTTCTCAGAGTCTAAAAAGAGTCATAGCTGCACATTAAGGGAAACAATGCCGTTGCCACCTTCAACTATAAAAGGATGCAACAAACAGATGCAAAGAGCTCTGGACTCTACAACTCACGCTGATCAATTGAAAAATATACGAGAAAGCTAAACAGCACACGCTCACAAAGTACAGAAGCTTTCGAGCTGAAGTTATTCATTTAAGCGCAATTACTTTGTAACATTTGATCATTGTAGGATCACTGTGCGCATTGTGTAGTGAAAAATAGAAGTGAGCAACATATTGTAACTGTCAGACAGAGTGTGTCTGAGCAGGTTGAGTGACTAGGAGTTTCAGACTGGTAGTGAGGTAAATCCAGCCTGAATCGGGTTTGTACAACAGGATTGTATAAATCAAAGTCTTCTAGTATAAACCTTCCTTAATTGGAAGAAGGGGAGACGTAGAAGGATTACACCACCTTCGAACTTCCAGAAACATATCCTGTGTCTTATCATTCTGCACTTAGCCATCGAGCTGTTCTTACTTATACAAGAGCAGACCGTTTCCGCACTTACTTATTCGTGGTCTGTTCTGTTCAAAGAGTTGATTAAGAAACAGATTTCTTTCACTAATCAGAAAGAAATCACAAGGGATTAATTTTGTAAGGAGTGTTCATTCACCCCCCCCTCTAAACACTCCGGACCGATCCTAACATCATACCTCATCGCTAACAAGATAGCGGCATACCTATCTCCGTCGCTCGATAATAGTGCGAAATCAGCACTCATCGCTCGAAGGCGGCATAATCCTGTGCTGAGTACATAGCGGCACAATCCATCGCTATAGAATCGACGGCATGATACCTCGTCATATAATAAGTGGCATGAAACCTCGCTATACACCTGAGCCTGAATCATTGTCTACATAACAGCGGAAAGAGGCATCGCTATCAACATATCTGGTGGCACTAATCATCGCCAATCGTCATAGGAGAATGAGTCATCGTAAATCCACATAATAGCGGAATGGGGCATCGCTATTAACATATCCGGCGGCATAAACCATCGCCAATCCTCATAAAAGAGTGAGTCATCGTAAAATAGCGGAATGAGGCATCGCTATCATCATATCCGGCGGCATAAATCATCGCCAATCCTCATAGGAGAATGAGTCATCGTAAAATAGCGGAATGAGGCATCGCTATCATCATAAACATCATCATAATCATCATATCATCTTTACTCATCATAAACATCATCATAAACATCATATTCACATATATACTCACAACAAACTATGTTAATTAGAAATGGGACTATCCCGGTTCCATTATGACAGCGGCACAATTGGCCCCCTCGCTCGACATAACACATCGTATGATACCCATCGCTACGCCTTGATAGCGGATGTATCTCTTTATTCAGCGGATGATACCCATCGCTACGCCTTGATAGCGGATGTACCCCATCGCTCAGCGGATGATACCCATCGCTACACCTTGATAGCGGATGTACCCCATCGCTCATCAGCGGATGATACCCATCGCTACACCTTGATAGCGGATGTACCCCATCGCTCATCAGCTATGTGAGCGGCAAGACCTTCCTCGCTTGCCCATAATAACCACCGGACATTCAACCATTCTAAGTAACATAGTGAAACATACATTATCATCTTGTAACATCATCATCATATAAACATCATCATCTTATAGCATCATTATCTTAGAGATGTAACAGTAAATGTACGAAATCATAGTTGAGTAAGCTTGCTGGTTATTCATTAACTTCTTTTCATTTTCCCTGGTTCATATTCATGCATATGGGCATCTTACCCTGTGGCATCTTACCACCTTATAAACATCATATCATTCTATAAACATCATATTAACATCATCATAACTTATCATAGTCGTCATCGTAAACGTCATATCATCTTCATTTATCATAACATCATCGTAAGTATCTTGTCATCTTTATTCATTATAAAATCATCTTCATCGTGAACTTACTTATCATAACATCATCTTAAACATCTTATCATTTTTATTCATTATACACATCATCATGGCATCGTAAATTCTTATGCAATCATAGTATGATCATATTATAGGAGTATGGCCTCTTACCATATGGGCATCTTACCCCGTGGCCTCTTACCACATCATAACATCGTATCACATCATCATAAACTTACTTGTCATAAACATCGTCATCATAACATATTCGTCATAAACTTACTTATCAAAATCATCATAATCATCATCATCATAAACATCATAAATACTTATGCATTCAATGCATAGTCAGAGTTAGGAGTGTGTTACCGTCCGATGTCCGTACGCTTCTTACGTACCTTCCTTGCTTGAACATTACATGAACAAACGCATTAGTATATTCAATAATAATTGAGACCATACCGAAGTATTCCACTGTCGGTTGTCTACCCAGTCTGTCCTCAGACAATACGTCATATCTTTCTTTTCCCTGATTTTCTTCCAAAATCAGATTCCTTGGCACGTAGCATATAGAGTGTTAGACATCACTATTAATGCCATCCTATCGTGTTCCACACGATTCCTGCAACCACAATGGTTAGCAATACCACTTTTCATAACATAAAAGCACATAAACAATTAGTCATGTCGTATAACATTAATGCCATCATGCATAAATATGTGCTATCAATAACTTCCTAGGCCCTCAACAGCCCCAATGAGCAACCACTGCTCTGATACCACTAATGTAAGGACCCCATATACTTAACCCTTGATTAGTGTATTAATCATTATGTTTGGCACATGCTTTCAATAAAATTATTCGGGAAACTCAGATGATACTTTACCATTGAATGGCAATTACAAAGTTTTCTTTAACATACAGTGTTATAAGCTCATCATCCTAACAACAACAGACTCATAGGGTTCGCCCATTACACCACTTTTTACATTGTGGACTTTTATAAAAATTTGGGCAGAGTCTCCCCATAAATAGAGCTATCCCGAAATAAAAGCACAACGCATAACATAATTCCCGGCCAAGGAAGACATAACACTCATCAGAATACAGCAATATCAAGTAAATTCCCAGCCAGGGAAGACACCACACATATGACAACAAAAGTGGGTTTCAACACCCACAATACACCAATGACTCTCATATCATTTAGCAATTCTACCTCTAATTGCATGCAACATAGAATGTACGAGAGAAAGGCTCATGCCTTTATATACAACCCATATACAAGTATAATCTTGCTCACATGCGAGCATCATGAATATGTATATAACCCTCATGGGTATATAAGTACTCTATACGATACCGTGCTCCATCAAGCCCCGGGTACCACGATCCTGGGAGTACATCCAATCAACAGCTCGAGCTCATCTCCAAAGCCATCGATGTACCTGTTCACCTGCCCCAACAGAGACAGCCCCCAACGGGGTGAGCATACCAATTCCACAATTTCATAATCATAATGACATAATACATAATTTACGAAAATGTAAATATTGTGGAACATATGTGATACTTCCTGGATGGTATCATCCTCATCATAGCGTACCCCTGTAATAACCCTGTTCTCAAAACAGATAAATCATCAAATCCTGAATATGCAGTTAATCATCATATTGGTTAACCCTAGCCAGTTTCAATTTAACAACATTTCATAACATCTTTCTTTATCTAGCAATTATCATAATTCTAGATATCATATTGAGATTTCCTTAACTTCCGATACTAGTTAATCACTTCTCTGATTAACTACGTCTCTGTTCCTATTCATTACCAATAGGGAATAAAATACAGATATCCTAGATATCTAATCAAATACCACATTTTCATTTCTTACTTCAAAGTAGCATCATACTATCGGTGTTTGCTCCGTAGCAACCACACCCCATCATTTGCTCGCTTCATAGCGGCACTAAGCATTTCACCATGTGAATCAACATAACGTAACCAAGTCCCGGTACCATCATAGTAAAACATTTCATGTATTTTAAATCATGCATCATACTTGTAAAAACATCATTTAAACTATGCTCGTACGCTAAACGTACCTTAAATCCTCGAAGTCCGAGCCAAACCTTGTTTGAGTTCCATGCTCCGAGGAACGATGTGCTAACATGATAAATTAATTCACAATTAATTACGAACATGCAACCCATGCTCAAGCACACCCATAACCCTCAAAAATATTGTCAACACACGATAATAAACCATTATCGAAAATTGCTCAAGAATTCCCCACAAATTTTCGAACCTTCACAACACAAATCGAACCCAATTAAACACCATAATTCATCTAAAATATGAATTAATCAATCAACAACACGAATAATCGCCCCACATGCCAAAACCCCCAAAATTCGAATTCAAAGCCCTAAATTCGAATCTTCCTCAATTTCGAACACAATCAAGCATCATAATGCATCTAAAACATGAATTAATCAATTACTAACAAGAATCATCACTCCTTGTCAAAAGCCCCAAAAATCGGATGAACTCCAGTTTTCGAACCCTACGCTTTTCTGGCAAATTCGAACGCGATTCTTGACGAAGCTTCGAATTGTTGGTATGGATAGGAGCGCCTGGAAGAGACGATTCCAACGGCGGGTGGCACGCGCCGAACGGCGGCCGGACGGCGGCGGGCGAACGACTTTTACGCGCGGGGGTCAAAGGGGATCGAGAAGTGCGCGGGCGGGAAGAGATAGAGGAGGTGGGGAAAAATAGTTCCGATCCTTAAAATCTCGGGTTCAACTGGTATTTATAGCAAAAATACCCCGAAATACTAATAGCCCCACAAATACATCATGATTCATTAAAAATCATCTGTTTTCAAAAATTCTCTCTCTAACTCAAAAACCCCCTACCGGTGCCCACACACAGCACCCGAGATTCTGAGTCACACTAAAAACCCAACTCACAGGTTTTCACCGAAATGAGAATACGATCTCAACCTCGGGATCCAACGATCCCAACTACTCAAATAGACGAGCCCAGAAGGCCCAACACCTCGATTAAACTACAATTGTCACGTAAAACAACTTTACGGGTTATTAACACCGGGATTAACATCCCTAATCTCTGGTCATCACAAAACACATCTCCTGTTATATAGGAGGGACAAATCCTATCTCGATCAGTCAACATCCCTCTACATAATTCGTAGTGTATCCAATAGTCGCCTTTATAGTATACCCTGTTACGGGTAACGTTTGACGATATCAAGATACATAACTCCTTATGTTGGGATCTCTGATGATCACAAGTCGTAAGGATTGCATACATTATTATCACTATGAGAATTGCATATGACGATCATATAACTATCCATGTTGCATTCTCATGGTGGGTCTGTCTAGTACATCGTTCTCTAACATGTACCCATATGTTGATTTGATATCTCATATCAATGAACAATTCATCGATCAACATATAATAGTCTCTACGTATTATCATTATCCCTATTCATGATAATACTTGACTAGGGACATCTTTAAGAATAATACAATATTATTCTAAGGACATTAACATATATATTAATTCACAATGCACAGTTAAAAGAATAATATATAATAATGAATTGCCATTCATAAAACCATAAACATTGTATGTCTTAAACAATCATCTAATGACTTGTCTTAGGGCATATCCCAACATGAACATCATCTTCTCTTACTCGAATCTGATGGTACCCCGACCTCAGATCGATCTTACTGTAGAGCCTCGTACCCTGCAGCTGGTCAAACAAATCATCAATCCTTGGGAGCGGATACTTATTCTTTACTGTGGCTTTGTTCAGCTGTCTATAGTCAATGCATAGACGCATCGATCCATCCTTCTTCTTAACAAATAAGACAGGCGCACCCCAGGGTGACACGCTAGGGCGTATGTAGCCTTTGTCAAGGAGCTCTTGCAACTGAATCTTTAACTCCCTTAGCTCTGCTGGTGCCATCCTATACGGGGCACGAGAAATTGCAGACATCCTCGGTAGTAACTCAATCCCAAACTCGACCTCTCTCGTCGGTGGAAATCCGGGAATCTCCTCCGGAAAGACATCAGGAAACTCCGCCACTACGGGCACATCCTCAACCTTTAATTCTTTCCTCTTTTCCGCAATATCCACAGCATAGATAAGATATCATGTATGGCCTCGTTCCAATAACTGTGCCATCTTGACAGCAGATATCAACGGAATCTTTGGACGGGAACCATCCCCATAAAATGTCCATTGGACTCCCATATCAGATCTAAACCGGACAGTCCTTTGTCTGCAGTCTACCACTGCCTGATACTTGTTCAGAACATCAATGCCCACAATGCAATCAAAGTCTGACATTCCCAGCACAATCAAATCTGATCTTAACTCATTATCCTCAAAATAAATGAGGCCATCATAGACAATCTGATCCGTAGTCAAATCTTCCAGCGGGTCTCGAGACCATAAGAGGCATGGGGGACGGAGAAGTGCATATGTGGTGCCTTTCAACAAAACTCGTCGACACAAAAGAGTGTGGCGCACCTGTGTCTATCAATATAAGAGCAGGGTGCGTAAATAAAAGACATGTACCCGCTATCACCTCTTCCGGAGCCGCTGTAGCCTGCTCCCTCGTCAAAGCATACACCTGTCCCTGAGGTGGCCCCGCGGGCTGACCTCCATACTGTCTCGGCACAAAAGGTGGCCTGTGTTGTGCCGCTCTGTCCGCAGGTCTCTCCGCAGAGTTCTGATGTCTTCCCCTGTTGGGACACTGCCGAGCAAAGTGGCCTCTGTCGCCACAGACATAGCATCCTACGCAGTCTTTTGCCAAATGTGGTTGCCCACAAAGAGTGCACTGAACTCTTCCAGATCTGTCTCCCTGAGGCTGTCCTCTTCCCGTAGGGGCGTCATTCCTACGATTCCCCTTCCAACGATTCTCGGGCCTCTTGCCACTAAATCTCGACGCTGAAGTGTTCCCCCTTGGTTTGAACTGATCACCCCTCGGCCTCAAATTGTCAGAAGTAGATTTCCGAGGGGGTGTTGGAGGTGGCACTGTATCAGGATATGTGCCAACTCCCAGTTCGGCTAGCTCGGCTCGTGAAAGTGCATCATCAAAACAGGTAGGGCCATAAGTGATCACCCTGTCATACAGTTCAGGCCTCAAGCCCTTCATGAAGTTCCTCATCTTCGCTTGAGTGCTTGCAGCAATGTGAGGTACATACCGAAGTAAGGAACAGTAATGTAGAGCATAATCTGATACATGCATGGTACCTTGCTTGAGGTTGGTAAACTCATCCTCTTTAGCCTGTCTCGCAGCAGCTGAGAAATAACGGGCCAGAAACCGCGTCCTGAACAGTTTCCAATTGATCTCCTGACCCTGAGGCTCTTGCTCTATCACTGTGGTCTTCCACCACATCAATGCCTTCTTAGCCAGCTGAAATTCTGATAATCTGATCCATGCCGTCTTTGCACAAGGCGCTGCCACAAATATCTGCTCAATCCTCTCTAACCATTCCTCAGCCTTTTCCCCTGTTTCAGTTCCTTCGAACATAGGGGGTCGGTACGTCATAAATTGAGCCAAGCTCAACTCCCCGGGCAATAATTGCTTTTCCGAAGGCTCTTCGCCCAAGGCTGGCGGTGGCAGTGGGTTCGTACGCCCAGCATAGCGTCACCCACTTCTATATTCGCTGCCATGCTGCAACACAAAGGTTAACAACAATACCCAAAAGCAGTTCATAAAGTACATCGTTAGATAATTAAACATGTTAGCATAACATCTTCTTCTTCATGTGCAACACACATATAAACATGTTCAAAAGTAAGCACCTAGCTAACTTATTGCTAAGGCTACCCTTCACTCATTCCCGAGTTAGCTAACCACTGCTCTGATACCACTAATGTAGGGTATTCCTACCTTAACAGTGTTATAGTGACATAAGAAGGACCAATCATGCATTAAATAACATCTTAAGGTTCCGGTTGTTACATGAGCTAACAGGATTACAGGCCAAAATACAATACTTCAAAAATTATTAATTACATTCCCCAAAAGAATGTTAGCGTTTAGATTTACACTACTCCTAGAGTAGATACTAATCATGACTTGCATCCTATACGTCCCTGTGTTCCTCGTAGCTCACAGCCTCAACCCGACCCTTAGTCCTTTAGTCCAAAAGTGTACCTACAGGGACAATACATCATGAGCATATACAATTGCACTTAACATCATAAAAACATCATAGTAAATGTAAGAAATCTTGGTTAAGTAAATATGCTGATTGATCATTAACTTCTTTTCGTTGTCCCTGATTCATATTCATGCATATGGGGCATCTTACCCCGTGGCATCTTACCACAAATAACATCGTATGGCTTCTTACCATATGGGGCATCTTACCCCGTGGCATCTTACCACAAATAACATCGTATGACCTCTTACCATATGGGGCATCTTACCCCGTGGCATCTTACCACATCATAACATCGTATGGCCTCTTACCATATGGGGCATCTTACCCCGTGGCATCTTACCACATCATAATCATCGCATCACATCGTTATATAAACATCGTATAAACATCATCGTATAAACATCATCATATAAACATCGTATAAACATCATCATTTCATCGTAAATATTCATGCGATAAATGCATAGTCATAGTGTGGAGATGTGTTTTACCGTCCGATGCACGTACGTCTCTTACGTACCTTTTCAAAAGGAGGAGGAGTCAACAGACTTTATCTCCTTGATGGTGCCGGTACCTGGGATGGTTCTACAAGACCACACAATACCATATTAGATGCCTCAATACCATCTCACATCATAAACTTAACAAAATAAAACATCATCATATTTTTCAACTTTCTGTCTCTCTCGATCGATCGGCCCCAAGGTCTCGATCGATCGAGAAACTGTGCACAAATAGTGCCCAAACATTCTGCCTCGATCGATCGATCGAAATATTTTTCCGATCGATCGAGGAGCTTCACCGATCGATCGAGAAATCCTTCGATCGATCGGCCCCTGAAATTCAAAACATGCTTTAAACATTCTGCCTCGCTCGATCGATCGGGACTAAAATCTCGATCGATCGAGAGCTCTGAAAAAATCGGGACTTCCCCATATTTTTGAGCACCTCATTTCATACCATCATTTCTACTTCATAAGGCGTAAACACATGCCTGAACAAGAATGTTATAAGCTTCATAAGACTGCCATGCATGTACTCAAATCAAAGGTTTAACAAAACCTAAGCTAACATGCATCATAACATCATCATAATCTTCATCCTCAACCAACCTTAAACAGAAACAGAGCATGCTTATCTTTTCCCAGATTTTCAAGCATATAGTTTCATAACAAGAAATCTATCACATAAATCATGTAAAATGCTCGAACAACCATGCTAGTAGTTACATAATACTACCATGTAAGCATCCCTACCAAGGTTTCACCCAAACCTATACCTATCATGCAATAAAACATCCCACCAAAACCAAACCCCAAACAAAACTCTGAAAAACAGAGTATTAAACTTTACCCCTCTTCTTTGGTAGGCTTTTGCACACAAAATCACAAGCTTTTTCCTCCTCCTACAAGCAGCTTACTCCACCGATTTTGGGAGGGAAAGAGAGGGAGAAGGAGGTGGAGGGGAGTTGATTGCAAGCCAATAGTCATAGCATGGGTTGGGGCAAGTGGGGGTATGGGTGTTGAACAAGTGGGTGGGGGGGGGGGGGGGGGGGGGCGAAGGAGGTTGCATTTGGGGAAGGGTAGTGGCCGAATGGGGTGGTGTGGTTGGGGTGCCTTGTGGTGTTTAATTGTGTCCCGGTATTTCATACGATGTATAAAAATATCTCCTCTTGATATTTTATAATTGTACTACATCAATACAAATATTAAAAACACCTAACATGCTCCCTAAACCATATCATTATATCATAATTATAACCCCCAAGTAAGGTACCACAACCCTCTTAAACACATCGTAAATCATCATCGTAGCACATAATCATATAACATTTCGGGGGTATTACAACAAATGTACCACTTGTTGACATTTCTGTAATAAAATCATAAGCCATTGGTTCTTTTTGTATATACATCTCCAAACAACTATGATTTTGTTCAGAATCCAATATCCATGCTAAATTATAATCAACGTCAACAAGATTTTATGTTTCATCCTCGAAAAATCACTGAATATATATTTACTATATATTTTCAGAATAATTTGGTTACTATAATGCGAGTAATATTATATACGTTCAATAACTGCAAATAATTAATAGTGCGAGATATTGACATGCCTCTTGAGGAACCACTGTCATATCTAATATATTCTGAATCTTGTAATATATCGTCTCCCCAATACAATAAAACTTGAATTTATTACCTTAAAAAAGAAATACAAAATTTATAAATTATGATAGATATATGATGTTAAATTAGATTATAAATATTATATTATAATAATAAATTTTTCTATTAATTTTTTCATAACGACGTACCTGTGGTTGGAGAATTGGAGAAATGGTTGGATAATGCTGCCAGAGGAATAATGAAGATTTGGTATATGAATTCTACGAACAAATATGAATGAATAAATAGACTCTGGCTACATTAATTAAAAATGTTTTTTTAATCAATGTCGCTAAAGATAAAAAAAATTATTAGACGCCATAATGTGTCGACATCGTTTAGAAAAACATTTTTAAACCATGTAGTAATGTGAGATAACGACAACAAAAATTTAAAAAATATTTTTTTAATGATGTCGCCATTTAACATAGCGACATTCATAAAAAAGAAATTTAATGATGTCGCAATGTTAGATGGTGACTTCAGTTGACTGACATTGCAGGTTAGTCTTACAAGAAAAAAAACTTGAGTTAGTTTTGTAAAACACTTTAAAAAATCGGGTTAGATTGTTAAAAAAACCCGTGATATAGACCTTTGCCCTTTGTGTATCAACATCAAATCAAATGATCATATCAACCTTTTTTTTTATTTTTTTATACAAACTATGGAAATTATTATTCGCTATCACATAAGACACTACCCAATGTAATAATAAATCTAAGTCATTGATCCAACTTAAGAGATAGTGCCTCATGTGGTAGCCAAGAAGTAACCTTACGTGGATGAAGACTTGAACTTAGTATATACAAGGGGAGTTAATCATAAATCATTAATATCATCTTTTTTCACAATAAAATTACAAAATATTATGTCAAAATAAAATAAATTACCTTAATCAAATAATTACAATCATAATTATCCTAACCAATCATTATCATTAATCCGACTAAAAAGTTATAGTTTGATTACGTATTGACTTTTAGTGAGTGACTTAGTGTAATAATTTTTTGTTAATATTTTTTTTTTGACATGTAATAGGATGAAAAAAATATGAATAAGAGTTCGAATCGTGGTCAACGTAGAGTTGACTAAACATTTAATATTTTCCAACAAAATAAAATGCTTGACCTCTCCTAGGTAACAACGACAAGGACTTCACGTCTATATCAAATCAAAAATATTACTGCGCACACCGCCACGGCGGACATGAAAAGCACATTCAATTGCAACTTTGTGAGATCCCCTTTCGATTCCACCCGATAAATATAGACTCTGGACATACTTTCCCCTTCTCTCATGAATCTCCTCCTCCTTGTTCCTTCTCTCTCACGCACTCAGATTCACACAGTGAACCGAAGAGGCAATTCGGGGAATTTATAACTTCAGGTTAGTTGTTTCTTATGGTAATGCAATTAGTGTATCTTTTTTTTTTTAAAACAAGTGCGATAATGGGTCTGTGTTTATGCTTCAATTTCTACGTTTTTTAATGTTTATCTATGCTCTTTGAAATAGTAGATTAGGGTTGGAATTTTCTGTTCTTTTTTAGGGTTTCGTTTTGGATTTATGGCGGCGAAAGGGTGGGGGATCGGGGTATTGGAGTACCGGATGCTTTTAGTGCAGGAGAATTGATGTGTTTTTTTTATTGTTTTTATGATGGTTGCATTCATGAAGTGTTGAAATGAAATTTTGATAGTGTTCTTCTTGGTTGATTGGCTTTGTTGTTTAATGGCATTGTGCATTTTGATAAAGCTTTTAAAAAAAGAAATAACAAATTTAACCTGTTTACTGGCATAAGTGTTGCATGTGAAGTTGAGTTTTGAAACATTGGCTGCTTAATTGTTCCATGGTGGCTAGGGGTTGATCCAGTATTTTATGTTGCGAGATGGAAGGCACTTAATGTTTTTTTTAGAGGCAAAAAGTACGAAAATAAGTTGAGAAAAATAAAAAAATCCTATCTTGAAAATTTGAAATGGTGGACATAACTGTGTTTTATTAAGGGGCACCTTGCTTTTTGTTCTTGTGTATGATTATTAAATGCCTCGGATGCAATGAATATCAGTCTTCTTGTTATATTTTTGTATTTTTGGAATCAATACTTTGACTCCAACAATTGTAAATCTGACTTGACAATTTTAAGATACGGGATTTTATGGTTTTTTTTGCTGGTTATTTTTCGGGTTGCTATATAGATGATGCACTATCATCACTGTCAAATTATCTTATGGTAGAATATCTCTTCTGCGAGTAAAACTTGAATAGAAAAGATTTTACCTGCTATGAATAATATTATCAGGTCATGGAGAATGGACCATTGACTCTTGAATTGGAAGATGGGACAATTGATGTTGAGCGTATGCTTGTAGAACCCCAAGACGGGCATATATTAATGGATAGGGTTGATTGTTTTCGCAAGAAGATCCCAAAGAATGACATGAACATGGAAGATTTTTCCTGCAGTTTTGGTATTGTTAAATAAAGCGGTGTTAACTACCTTTCTCTCTCCTTGGACGGACTAACAAATTTTTTTTTAATGATTATCTCTGTTTTTTTTTAATGGTGGTATGATTGGGAAAGATGCTAATGAGGCAGTTGTATAGTTTAGCTGTAGGATCAGGACCAGCCAGCAGAACTTTATCATGGAATCAATACTCTAAGGCATGCCTAATAATTGTTTTGTATTCCATAGGGTATTGGGATTGCATCTGGCTTATATAAAGTTCTCAAATCTTGCGATACACTATCTATATTATGGTCAACTGTCGCTCGTGATCTCTTGTATTCAGTATATGTTACTTTTCCAGGAATAGATAATAACTTGTTTAATCGATCTAAGTTTCAATTTTCTTTGACTAGATTGCAAACTATTTGTAAGTGGAAAAATAGATGTCACTCTCATTGTTTTCCTTTTTGTTCTAAAATAACCTCACTTTTTTCCTAGTTGTCTGTTGCATTTAAAGAAAACTTCGTTGATCTCATCTTTGGATATGTTTGGCTTGTGCAACCATTTTCAGTGTACTCTCTGATCCTTCAATGTCCTGTCTATTTTGAGTGCTTGATGGACCTGAATACTTTTTTTTTACTTTATGCAGGTGGATCGAATTCTAGCCTTTCGCAGGAAGAGAAAGATGTTCCCAGGGGCGAAGTATGCCTGATTAGTTTTACAGACTGTTGAGCATGGCATTTGTAAATAGTGTTGTTTCTAAAACCTTATTGTTTACAATTTTTGGTTTTCTATCTCTTTACTGTGCTACTAATATTAATATTTGTTAGAATTATGGTCATATGATATTGTGTTACATAAGTCCTGAAAGGTTCTTGTCAAGTGTTTTGCTTCCACATAAATGTGCAATGAAAGTTTGGATGGAGCGTGCATATTTCAGTACAAAGACAAGGCATTGAGACTGATAATATTGATAAACATCTGCTGTAGGTTCTTGATGGAATTCCTAATGAGGTTCAAGTGGGATATTTTCAATTGAAAAATGAGTTCAGTAGCATGGGAGAAGAGTACCTTCTAGGTGTGCATTTTGCCCTTAATTTTCAGTTATTTACTTGTGAATTTGTACGGATACGAAGTGGCTTACCCTTCCCCACACGAGGAATATTTTCTCTATGGCTGTAGGTGTTGACTTTGTCGAAAGTATTACAAATTTGGATTATGGTTCAAGTGAATGCTTGCTTACTTCAGTTTCAGACTGTCCAATTTTGGCATCTAGTGCTGATACTGATACTCCTTGGAAATCAGATCAATTTAGAATTATGGAAGTGCCTGAATGTCAGAATGACCAACTTAATATCTGTAGCTCTAAATTAAATGACATTCCTAGTTGCCATGAGCTCGACACATTGGTGGAAAATAAATCTTCGAGATCACCTGCTCTATATTCGTTAGAAAATATTGGCAATTTTTGTGATTTTACAAGCTGCTCTTTCCAAGAAATTTTATCTGATGAGATTGATGGAAGCATGTCCCCTTCCACTGAGATGCATGGCAGTCTGAAGGTTGAACAAAATGATGAAATTAGGGTAGCAGGTCCAGATGTTGAGACCAATAAATATCAAGGAGAAGATGCATCAACAATCATATCAGCTGAAGCAAGACCCACAGAAACTCTTCCAACGCAGAAGAGATCGCGCAAGCCCACACAGAGGTACATTGACGAATTAGCAGATCCTATTTTGAGATATTCTAAAAGAAGACACGAGATTTCTTCTTCCACGAGTAAGGAGAAGTGTCTGGGTGTTCAAGATAATAAGAAATGTCATACGGGATCTAAAGCAATGAAATTTCCAGCTGATGATACTTCTGTAATAGCTATTCAAGTACCCTTTGGTTCTGTAGTGCAAAAGGAATCTCCAGAGAGTCCTGAATCTGACACGGTAACTGTTATCTCATTACCTTATGTGTTACTTCTGCATTGCTGTTTATCTCTATGCTTGATGTGCCCCAGTTTTTTGTTGTGATTCCAAAAATTGCAATGCGATAACAATATGAACAAAAGTAACAACACGATCAAAAGATAATTGTAGGTAATTGTATTGCTATGATTTGCACTTAACTGAATGGAAAGGAAGAATTGGATAACACCCAGGATAAATCTCCTGTAATCCCAAGCAAAATGCTAGTAACCAACTCTCAACATTATACTCAATACCTTATGGAAGTGCTATGGACGGACCCACCCTTTTATGCCCACTCACTCACGTTTATTTCCCCTCTCCCCCATTCTAGAAAGCTCTAATCTAATGGGCTTTTATTATCTTGGGGTCATAACATTCAATGCTTCTTCAAAATTCGTCTTCTCCTCAAGGCGAGAATCCAGTGCTCCCATTCCACCAATTGCATCCAAAATAAAATTGATCACTTCTCTCCCGCTGTCCCATATTTTGTTAGCATCAACTATTCCCCCAATTATGAAAATATGGACATGACCTCTCACATCCTCCTTAACCAACTGCAACTGTTGACATCCGGTTGCTAGGGTCAAAATCAGTACTTGAATAGTATGACTCCAGATAGCTTGATGTTATGTGCGCATGATCTCGTTATGGGATGATGGGTTACTATTCACTAACTACTATTCACGAGTTACTATTCATATATAGTGCTGGACGTGAATTTGGGGGAACAAAAGTGGGGAAAAATAGTTAGATAGCGACGAAAGCAGGAAACCTTCTTAGTAATTTATTTTATTCAAAACTTCATTTTTCTTTCTTTTATTAATCAAAACCACTTTATTTATAATAATAGAGTCCAACATAATCTTTATAATCCAATCCCTAAGATAAACATAAATACTAAGAAATCAATCCTAGATAACATCAAATAAATATTCCTTATCTTAACCAAAATATCAAAACACAAATCCTAATCAAATACCAAATCCTAATAATTAATAAAAACAACAAAGATTATTCTCTAATATCTCATCCAAGATCTCCTTTCTTGTAGGTCAAGTCTCCCTTCGGTCCAGGACTCTCGTACGTTACGTCACACCCTCCTGGAAATGGTGTTTGTCCGCAAACACCACTTGGATTAAGAATTTATGCTGCCTTTCGAGAAGTCTAAACATTGAGCACATGTGATATTGATCTTTAAATTCGTTGGAAGGAAGAGTAACAACAACAAAAAGAGGTAGATTCTGCCCTTGTTGCGATTTGGTTTCCGGAGTCGCGGAAGGAGCTTGTGGGCCCGTTATTTAATTTGGTTTTTTCCTCGCCGGAAAATTGCGTGATTGTGCTTTCTCGCGTTTTTGGGTATGTACACCTGGCGGTTCTGGGCGACGGGTCCTCGAACAACCTGAACTGCATCGTCCTCGCGGGGCGGCATGGTCTTGACGAAGTGCGCATTGGAGAATTGCTGGTTTGAATTTGGTTGTCGCTGTTGGTGCTTACGGTATGCTCGCGAGCCTCTGCGGCATCGGGTTGAGCGTTGGGCGTTGTATCGTAATCAGGTTGAAGGGATGCGACGTGTATGCATAGTGCGTCGAGTCGTGATGTCAGATTATCCATGCTGGCCTTGTATAATGTGATGAATTCAGCAAGTTGACGTTGAATGGATTGTTGATTTGCCATAACGTTTGTCTCTAATGCCATTTCTTATGTGCGCAGGATCGCGTTATTGAATGATGAAGTTACTATTCATGAATTACTATTCACGACTTACTATTCACGTATAGTGTTGGAAGTGAATTTGGGAGAACAAAAGTGGGGAAAATAGTGAGATAGCAACGAAGGTGGGAAACCTTGTTACAATTTATTTATTCAAAACTTCATTCTTCTTTCTTTTATTAATCAAAATCAGTTTATTTATAACAAGTCCAACAAAATCTTGATAATCCAATATCTAAGATAAACCAAAATCCTAAGAAATCAATCATTGATAAACATCAAATAAATATTCCTATCTTAACCAAGATATCAAAACACCAATCCTAATCAAATACCAAATCCTAATAATTAATAAAAACAATAAAAATAATTCTCTAAGATCTCATCCATGATCTCCTTTCTTGTAGGCCAAATCTCCCTTCGGTGTAGGACTCTTGCACGTTACACTGGATCCATTCATTTATTGGACCCAATTAATTACACAGGCCAAATACCCCTTTGCCCATCCTTTAGTTACCCAAACCACCAAGCCCACAGCCTGTAGTTTACTTTCCCAGCCTTCATCACCCATCATATCGCCTCTCTCCCATCAGGTTTGAGTTGCCCAGCCGACATCCATCCTATCGCCTCTCTCCCATCGACCACCAGTGCCTTCACTGGCCGGAAGACCTGTTTTTTTCCACCAATCCGATTTTAAACTCTTCTGTACCATCTTCTTCCAACCCGGTACTCTGCACACTTCTATATCCATTGTTCAGTTTCTTTTCGTTCAAGCTAAATCGTTTATAATATTTTATAATATTTTCTCGCATCACTTTGGTTTTATTCGACATGTTCATCGATATTTCTATTGATTTTGGTTTCCATTTGATGATAAGTGATTCTTCACTTGAGAACTTACCCCTGTGGCAGAGTTGCTCGAGATTATTGCGTTTATTGCCCCCTATGACCATCTTCGATTCACTTCGAACTTGTACTCCATCATCTGTCTCTGGCTCCTTCAAATTCTCTTCGTCCATTTCATCCTCAGCACTGTTGCCCTTCTTCACTTGGCTGCAATCCACCCCTGACATCTCTAGCTGAATCTTTGGAATCCATATTAAAGCTCTCTGCAGTAGGAACGAATTGCCTTTTGAAATTTTCAGCGTCCACTCCCATTATTGCACACAAGATCTTCTCCAGCCGCAATTAAGATTCAACCATCTTTACCATGGAAGCCATCAGTTAGTTTATATTTACTTGCATATCACTCATATTCTCCTGCCTATTAGAAACAACTTGCTCCGGAGCGTCCACCTTTTTTGTTTCTTCTCTCCCAAGGAAAAATCCAGCAGGTCGGACCATTGTTGTGATTACAAAAATTGCAATGCGATAACAATATGAACAAAAGTAACAACACGATCAAAAGGTGATTGTAGGTAATTGTATTGCTATGATTTAACACTTAACTGAATGGAAATGAAGAATTGAAAAACACCCAGAATAAATCTCATGTAATCCCTAGCAAAATGCTAGTAACCAACTCTCAACAATATACTCAATACCTCACTACGCAACCCCCCACTCACCCTTTTATACCCTCTCGCTCACGTTTGTTCCCCCTTCCCGCATTCTAGAAAGCTCTAATCTAATGGGCTTTTTATTATCAACTTGAGTTAGGCCCACTAAACTTGGGGTCATGAAATTTTTCTTGCGATGGGAGAATTTGTTGGCCATCACATCCGGAGGACAATGAAATGGCACTTCGTTTCATTCAATGTTTGAATTAATCATTACTATTCAACTGTTTTAAATATTTTATGAAATGTTCCAGTAGAACCTCACAAATAGTTAAGTGAAGCTTTGTGTGGACAGGTGCATGGTTTGGAGAATAGAAATTCAATGACCAGGTCAAAAGAATCCCATGTTACTCCACAGAATAAAAAGAAAATGGACGATGGTATCACAACAATTCATCTAAAGAAAAGGGATGATTGTGTCATGACAACTAGTCGGAAGAAAAGGAGCGGCTTCGTCAAAGAAGGTTCTCCAAAGAAGAATTCCAGCAGCATCACATTAGCAAGTCAAAAGAGAGATGACTCTCTTACAGCTACACATCGAAAGAAAAAAGATGATTGTTTCACTTCAGAGTTTCAGGAAGAGGCTAGTGGTCGGAGGAAGCATCATAGATTATGGACTATTTCAGAGGTAGGAAAATTAATCGATGGTGTCTCTCAATTTGGAGTTGGCAGTTGGAGTCGCATAAAAAAGCTCTTCTTTTCCACATCTGCCCATCGAACCTGTGTAGATCTCAAGGTAAATCTCTTTTCCCCGGTTCTTCTTCCGAAAACTGTTTGATTTCTTGTTTGGTGATTGGATATTATGTGCTTATGGATTTACAAAGGATAAATGGCGAAATCTTTTGAAAGCAAGCGGGATTCATGAACACGGCAAGCGACAGGTTAGTGATTCCTATTTTCTGGTTTCTCTCCATATGTATTTTCCATACTTCCAATGCCACAAACTCTATTTTTTGAATTCAACAATTGATTTGTTGACAAAATGTATATTTTGGCATAATGGCAGAGTGATAACTTGCTACTTGCTAGTATTCTCTGCCTAGTTTGGTGTAAATATTTGTTGTCTGATCATATGCTTTATGATTGAAAGTTTCGTTTTCAATTTCCAAATTGATTTAGGGAGAGAAGAAACGCAACATGGCTTGGCGCCCTTTACCAAAACCAATCCTTCACCGTGTTTGTGAACTGGCCGCCATGTATCCTTATCCTAAAGGTCGGAAATCCAAGATTTTACATATTCACAGTGATTCTCCAGATAAAAGTACAGATATAACGCTGAGTAACTACAGAAGAATCCTGCGAAGTATTAATGGTGGTAGTTGAATCGGCCTTCTAGTAGAGTTACTATGCTGGACGGTTTGGCAGAAGAAGTTCAAGACTGAATCTTGAATACAATGTCAGCATGGTTTCGGTAAATGAATTTCTCATTTGATGCCACTTTGGTGATGTACATTATAAGATCATGTCTCCACAAGATCCAGACTTTCGTAATTCAATGATGATTAATGCACTTGTTGTATGTAAGCATCAAATCGATCAAGTCGAAAAGGTTAGATGATTACTAATCAATGCCAGTACACTAGACGTCTTGGTCATGCTATAATCAAATGCATCGAATTATCTAGAGTCAGGAGGTGGATGGAAAAGAGTTTTTCGGTGACAAGCCATACAGTGCATGTGACCTTCGACATAATGCCAAAATTCACAAGCAACCACATGCTTATATGTGACGTTATTCTTATTTTTTTCTTAAAAACTTTCCTCATGAAGGTAGAAATAATGACCGAAATTGAATGCACATGAACTTCTCATTTCAGTAATGGCATACATTCGAATCAAAGTAATGTCCTCATCTTTATTAAATGATGGGTGGTGGATACTCTTTTCAAATCCAAATTATATTTTCATTTTCTTACAATACTATAGCACAACAAAAGATCCTTATATTCACATTATCTTTGTCGGGCAAATTGGATTCTACTATTATGAAAAGTCAAAAGAGCGGTACTCTTTTACTATTATGATGGGTGGTGGATACTCTTTTACAAATTGGATTTCAGATTTGTACTGGTGATTTAAAAATATAAGGTTTTCAAAACTTATTGACTCGAGTTTCCTGCTCTTGACTTTGCTATTGATAGCAGCGAATGAAATCAAACTCCCCCCATTGTCCGGTAACATGAACACCAAAAATTTCGTATCATTAACATATTTTTGGTTATGTAATGTGGTTGCGTGAATATTTCTTCAAACATTTATTTCGAAAGTAGTTAACCATTCGATCCAGCCCTACCCCTTTGAAGGGGGAATGCACCAGTGATGAGGGATTCAACATATTTGGTGGGCATTAAAGATATGAATTTTTATTAAAATTAATACCGTTTGTATATGATTTTTGCATATATTAATTTCTTCAAGTAAGGGCCAGTCAGATACTAAGGATGAAAAGATGCATGTAATAAAATTCACATATCTCGAAGGATGGATTAAATATTCAACTACTTTACAGCCTCTTTTTCACACTTCCTGTACTGATCAAGATTACAGAGATGATTCATTGATAACTTGCCCACTAACCGATCAAGATTCAAGAATTGATATGATTCATTGATAACATGTGTTGTTCCAAGTGCGGTAGCATGAGATATAAATGAAAATGAATAATAAAATGGACATCACAATTTACGTGGAAAACCCCTAAAAATTATTAGGGTAAAAACCACGGACAAAATGAAAAGATTTCACTTTAATATTTATAGGTTATATGTGGACCCGTTCCTAATCAAGTGTTTAATTATAACACAATGGTTATTTATTTGTCAACATCGGAAGATTTTTTAAAATTCTGCCAAAAGTGGCTCTAAAAATTTCGGCATGACCTCCGCGCACGAGGGACATACAAGAAAAAATGAAAAGCACAAAATAATATCCCAGTGCAGAAATAAATACATAATACCATAGCATGCACAATATATCTCCAGCACACATTTCATACTCAAAATATTTACATAATACCATCATCAGGAAGTAAAACACCGAATAATCACAAATAAGCAAGACTGGATATAAATAAACTCAATTTACTTAGTTATACTATCCAGGACACACCCGGGTATAATTAACTATCCTACGACTGGGAGAAGACAAAAGAAAACAACCTCAGGTAATACTTCCAGTGAGCATTCCCTCTTTGGGATCCTGGTCACCTGTAATACCTGTCATTGCCCACACACAAAGACAACAACAACCCCCTACGAGGTGAGCCAAAGCCCAATATGAAACTATCAAGTAAATACAACATGCATCTATAAAATGTGATATATGATGTAATGCAATGCAATGCAATGTAATGCGATGCATGAAGGGTACAAATCATCTCGGGATAGCAAAAGTCCGGAATCCAAGGAATAGCTACCAAATATCTCAAGATACCAGAACATCGGAGTCCAAAGAAAGGTATCATCAATCAAATATCATGCTCGAGCAGGGCGTCGACTCGCTCGTCGCTACTACATCTCTCTCAGTCGAGCCATCGGCAGTCCATCATCCCTCGTGTCTGGGCGATGTCGGCACACTCGTCGCTACGGCATCTCTCAGTTCACTCTCTCCGTCGAGCCATCGGCGTGCCCATCATCCCTAGACACGCATCACAGATACCAACGAAAAAGGATAAGGGTATCAACGAAGGAATCGGTAGAATCAACATGACATGCTCAATGTCTATGCGTGGCAATGCATCATGCCAATGTCATAATCCGATACGATGCAACTCAATATATTCAATGTGAAAGTCATATATCGATATACATTTATTGAAAAAGATGTGTGTTAACAAAACATTTATTTTGATACATCGATATATCAACTCTGAATGCTCATAATTCAAGTAAATTCACATAGCCAAGTAATTTCACGTAAGTCACGTAAGTTCAGCAAATCATATATCAAATAATACAGATACCTGTCGTATGTTACCGATCACAACATACCTATTCTTTTCTTTCTAAAGGATGATTATCGTCCTTGTAGCTCGTGGAGCTCCAATGTCATACGTTAATCTATAAAATCCATACAACAGCATCATTTATATTCATCTATTTGCTAAACTCTTCTTTAATTCACAATATAAGAAAATAAGGAATATTTTAGCTTTCTTTTATGTATCTCTAGTAATCCTTATTTTTCTATGTTGTTTCTTCTTCAATTTGATAGTATGGTGCAATGATAAACTCTATGCAATTCCAATAACCCAATTCAATAAAATATTTGGCATCAACATTATTTAAATGGGTTAAGTCTATCAAGAACTGGATTTACACATGTATCATCCTCAAACACTGAAATACATCGACCACATCGACCAAAACCCAACAGCAGCTCCAAAAATCGAACAATAATTATACTGAAAATTTCTATACTAGATTAAATCAATGCGAAACACGATTTCAGTTAGTTAACAAATAACTAACCCAGCATTTACCCTCAAAACCTGAAATCGATAGGCATAATCTAACATACAAGAATAACGATCGCTATTCCCTCAACATGCATCAAAAATTTGAACCCAAACTCAACAAAACCTCAGGGGATATACTAAATCATCCAAACAATTGAAATCTGAAACAATTTCGAATTAAAAACTGGAAAATCGAACTCAAATTTACCCCTTTTTTGTTTCGTGAACAGTAACCGAGCCTTGCATGCACGATTTCCGGCGACCACGGCGGTGGGGAGCAGCGGCGACTGGTGGGAATATTCGGTCATGGTGAGAGTGAGGTTTTGCACTGTGGGGTCCTCGTTACTTAATTCATTATGTATTAGTTCATTATACATATGTGAGTAAGAATTAAGTAAAATATACACTGATTAAGAGTTTACTCATGTTAGGTTGTTACAATACTTACACGAATCCTATCATAATATACATCATATGTATCGTAAAACAACCTAGACTAGTACAACTCATATGCAGTGGTTCAACTCGCAGCGGAATAGACTCACAATCCCGTCCTCCCACGTCTATGAGTCCCTACAGAAACAATCACACAATATGAGTATAGATAAACAACTATCCCAGTGCGATATCAAGAAAAACATAAACGATAAAGCACTATAAACATCAAATGTGATTGTCCTGTATCATGCATCATCAAAAGTAAATATGTCATGACATGTCTCATTCCTCATCCTGTTATAACTAGACCACTATGATATGTCTATCTCAGCTCAATATGTCAGTGGAACCTCCTCACATCTTCATATTAGAAGCACATATCATAGTACCGTCCTCACATGTTATAACAGCCAGAGCATATGTAGCATACCTATCGTGGCAACAATCCCAGCCAAAGCATATGTCCAATACTGGCATATCTATCGTGGCACTGATCTCAACCAAAGCATATGCTACACATCTTTCGTAACATTCCATCTCAACAATATAATATCATGAATGCACATGCATATGATGTCACCAATCATATGATACCATGCTCACACATCATAACAATATCATATACTCGTACATCAAAACGTACCTGTTCTGTGATACAAACGATATAAATTAGGCGTCAATGTCTAACCGCCTCGTTGCCCCGTCCCCTGTAATGATGCTACAACAATATGAACAATTTAACATGTTACAATAGGCTTCAAAATCAAATTCTACAAAAATATAACATTTTTCAAAATCTTGACCCTGGCGATCGATCGCCACATTTCACCGATCGATCACCATACTGTTCTGTTCCATCGCGATCGATCGCTCCTATCTCAGCGATCGATCGCCAAAGTGTTCCGTTTCCTCTCGATCGATCGCCTCATTTCCACCGATCGATCGCCATATGGTTTCACAGCCTTATATTGACTCTGTTCTCTGCGATCGATCGCCATAGGGCTCGCGATCGATCGCCGATGTTCAGAAAATTCAGAACATGGCGATTTTGAGCTTATCTCCATGGTTCTTCTTCCACTACTCAAAATATCACATTCCAACATATTATTTGGATGATATCCCTTCAGTTTAACATGTTTCCATATCATTACAACTCAATTCTTTGCATAATTGATGCGTGTGAAACGTACCGCAAGTATACGGTGTCAAGTTTTAGTATAGGAATTTGAAAGTACGGATGTCGAACCCACAGGGATTGAAAATTAAGTTACACCAAGTACTGTAATTAGAATAGTCTCGACTTTATTTAGATAATCGAGAGCAATATTTATTAAACTAATCTACGAAAATAGAATAATAATTTAGCAAGATGGTAATTTAAGTGGAGAAAATCAATGAGAACGGATTCTAGAGGTTCGACTTCACTCAACTATCCACTATGTCGTGTTTTCCTAGTTTACTAGCCGAGAATTCTTATTTGTTTCTACTCCCCCTCCCGGGTGTTAAGCAGAAGTAATTATCTAACATTAATCTTGATATCCCTATCTAAGATTAATTATCAAACAATTGTAAAAGCACAGTAATTCCTTTGACGACTTCTTTGGAGTTATAGGCCTTCCGAACAATATAACTACCACGATACGAATTCCTTCTTTCCTATTCATAACCCCCTCTCCCGAGTGATAGATCACGAATATGGAATCATTCAATCCATGGCCAGTAGATTAAAGGCATTAAGAACAGGAAAACATAAATAAACCATATGAAAAACCAATGACATAGTTTCAAGTCAAGATCCGTCTAACCCTAGAATAATAAATTAGTTCATGAATACATTAAATAAACACATAGACATGTTCTTAATCATCATAAACATAAGGGAATAGATAATCAAACGAATTGGATGATGGCCCTCCGTCCCCGGTAGTCGCCGTCTTCTTCTCCGTCGTCAAAATCTATATCCTTCGGTGTAAGCGCACCGCCTCGATCGATCTCCTCCTCTTTTCTGAATTTCCCTCGGTTGTTTACTCGGCTGCTGCTCTCACCCTTGTTCTTTTAACCCTAGCCTCCTGCTCTCCAAAATTATGTTTTGGTCTTGATCCCTATGAATAATAATCCCCCCCCCCCCCAAAATCCTTTTTTCCTTCCTTTAAACTCCCGTGTGCATCAGATAGGGAATGTCTCCAAAATTACCAAAATTCCATAGGCGTAATTACGCCTCCGAAGTGGCGTAGTTACGCCTGTCGACGTGTCACAAAATCTGGCTTCCCGCGTGATAGGCGTAATTACGCCTCCGAAGTGGCGTAATTACGCCACTTAAATTTTCAAAAGCCGTGGGCTAGGCGTAGTTACGCCTGTTGAAATTCTTTAAAAAAATCAAATGCCGTGAGTTAGGCGTAGTTACGCCTCAAAGTAGGCGTCTTTACGCCTGTTGCCATGATTGATAGTGCAGATTTTTGGCTTCAATTCATCCGTTCCTTCCGTCATTTGCACCCTTTTAGTCCACAAAACATGTAATCATCTGGATTCATGCAAAACAACACAGAACAAGACCAAAAGTGTAATTCTGATCTAAAACTAACACTAAACCATGCAAAATAAGAGGAAATATAAGTGTATAAAATACACTTATCAAACCCCCTAAACTTAAACTTTTGCTAGTCCCGAGCAAAATAGAAATTGAAAAAGACTAAGAAATAAAAGAGAAAAAGAAAACACAATACTAACGCAAGTCATGAAATGTTATAATTGCAAATTGGCCTCGAAGATCAATTGTCTAAAAATTTTAAGTCAAGTATGCATATCAGTCTACTCAAGAGTTCTCAAGTGTGTGTGTCACCACTTCCATTTAACCATTAAAGCAATCTTTACTCACACAAATCAATAGGACTTTGCAAGGTGTATTGGTTCATTTGCATTGTTCATAAAAAGGAGTATAACCTTGACAAACAGTGAACAATGCATCAAATCAAAGTAATGAGATGTGCGTGTGTGAATGTCAAAACCATATACATTACAAGTGTTTCTCGAGTGTCCATAAGCTTACTATTCGTAACCTTCTCCACTAGTATATTAGACGAATGTGGCTCGGTCAATAGGTCTTAATAGGCTTGTAACGTTAGGCTTTGGCTCATGGCTTCAATAAAAAGATCGGAATTTCAAAACAAGAGAGTAAGTTAAATATGACATTGTTGTGCACTCTCATCTCAATTTCGATTCCTTCTATTGATGATTCATCATTTTTTTTTTCTTTTCAATTCACCCTCTTTTCTCATCCGCCTCATCATTCACCTCATTATTTTCTCATTCTTTCCATCACTATTTTCTTCACCTCTTCAACAATTTTTTTTTCTATGCATCCACGCCCTTTTTTTCATTATTATCCCCTTTCTATTTTTTCAATTAGGAACAGGGGGGGGGGGGGGGGGGGGGATATTTGAAATTTTAAAGTGCAATATGGGTCTTACTCACTTGAGGGTAGGAAATAGTGTATAAGCTTTCAACAAGGTGGTCGATGTCGGATTTTGAAATGATGCCGAATGGGGGTTATTATGTGCCTAAGCACATGCCATTCGATTTTCAATAAGCTCAAAAGGGCAACTATGGATAAAAAGTGATGTCATTTGGTGGCTTCAGAGGCTCAAACGCTAAAAAAAAATTGCCTAAATCATTCCTAAGCCACATATGTCTGTATTTCGCCTCAAAGGGTACTAAAGCAAGTTCTAGACTACTCTCAATTCACAAATAACTTATATGGTATGACCAATGTGCTCAAATAGTATCTCAAAACCAAGGTGATATAAGAAACAAATTTGAATGAGATTATAAAATATATTGCAACAATTCAATCCTCATTCTTTTACGTTTAAGCTCAAAGGGGCTACTATGGCAAATTTATATCAATGAATAAAGGCCCAAAATATTATCAAGAATTGCCTATATCATATTTGTGTTCATTCAAATCAACTTTAATTGGTCAAATGGTCATGGTCTCTAGTGCATGAATATGTAAGAAACTCAAGAGCAAAGCGAACAAAAATTTTAAAATTTTCACAAATAAGCTCAATTCTTCATCATCGGCCTTCACAATTACTTCAAATCACGACTTATGACACAAAAAGAAAAAAAAAACGACTAAAAAAAAAACACAAAACACAACACAGGAATCCAGGAAACAAAACATCTCAGTGTTTAAACACACAAAACACAACACACATAGGAATCCAGGAAACAAAACATCTCAGTGTTTAAACACCCCCCTAAACTTAAAATCGTGCATTGTCCTCAATGTACCATACAACGTATAAAATAAGGGACAACACACCTACCTGCGACGACGATCGTCAGTAATCGTCGTCCATCTCATGCTCATGGGTATGGTGAGAAGATGATGATAGGGACCTCCGCATCAGTATAGACCCTGCAATGGGAAAAATAATGATCAATCGGCTATGAATAAAACATGCTACTAAAATGCAATACTAAAATTAAAAACTGAAATAAAATAAAAAGGATACAAGGCTTGGGTTGCCTCCCAAGAAGCGCTTTGTTTAAAGTCGTCAGCCAGACTATGCGAAGCAACCATCAAATAGCGGCTTCCGCCCATAATAAGTATCATATGACACTACATGTGGGTCTTGGTTGTGTATGCCCTCAAGCTTGGCAAGATAGTGGCAGTTAACGCTCGTCGCTCCAACAACGTCCTTCGAAAATTGATAAGCATGGGAGAAAGATTCTAGACTTGGCTTCATCTCGTGGAGATCATAATATGGTGAAGTTGGCATCGATGGGAAGAACGGATCCACATATGGCATATGGGACATCACCATCGATGAGTGCTCCTCACTATTTTCAAAAATATGCTCATCTTCCAACGTCACGCTAGGCTCATCTTGACACGGGAATTCATCAGATAACTCTTCCACAGTAGGCTCAACCACTTGAAAATGCTCATATTCCCTTGAATCTTCCGCATGAGTAGCATCACTCTCCCAAACTTGGTTGGTTGAATGATCATCATCATGTGACCACACCTGGTTTGTCACCCTTTGATTATATCTCATCTCAACCTCTTTGCATCTCGCTACAAATGTCTCTATCAGCTGCTCAAGGCTACTTCTGGTGTGATTTTCGATCTTTGGTTCAAATGATGGCCAGAATTTGAGCAAAATATCCTCCAACCGAGAGACTTTATCAGAACTATACTCATCCTCTGCTTGATGATCGAATGGTTGGTGTGTAAAATGAGGGTAATGATGCCCTGGTGGATATTGGTGACTCCAACCCAGCATTGAAGGATCCCACTGATAGTCGAAATTCGCCATATGGTTATACAGGTGCACCCTGTCATCATCTATACCATATATGGGACGACCAACTGCCAAAGCTCCATTAAATACCCATTCTCGTGTGTCTGCATCCAATCCAACATAGAAAGATTGAAGAGGAGCGTAGTTTGAAAAGTCGTGGTTGAATCTGTCCCAAGCTGCATAGAATGGTTCATACGGTTGTTGGGCAAAGCTTGTGGAAACTTGCTGATGAAACATCTTCAAGTACCTCACAAGAAAAACATCAAAAAAGAATAAAATTAAAACAAAAAATAAAATTCTAAATTAAAATCAAGACTACTTGGTAACAGTATCAGTAAACAAAATTATATCAATCCCCGGCAACGGCGCCAAAAACTTGATGCGTGTGAAACGTACCGCAAGTGTACGGTGTCAAGTTTTAGTATAGGAATTTGAAAGTACGGATGTCGAACCCACATGGATTGAAAATTAAGTTACACCAAGTACTGTAATTAGAATAGTCTAGACTTTATTTAGATAATCGAGAGCAATATTTATTAAACTAATCTACGAAAATAGAATAATAATTTTGCAAGATGGTAATTTAAGTGGAGAAAATCATGAGAACGGATTCTAGAGGTTCGACTTCACTCAACTATCCACTATGTCGTGTTTTCCTAGTTTACTAGCCGAGAATTCTTATTTGTTTCTACTCCCCCTCCCGGGTGTTAAGCAGAAGTAATTATCTAACATTAATCTTGATATCCCTATCTAAGATTAATTATCAAACAATTGTAAAAGCGCAGTAATTCCTTTGACGACTTCTATGGAGTTATAGGCCTTCCGAACAATATAACTACCACGATACGAATTCCTTCTTTCCTATTCACAACCCCCTCTCCCGAGTGATAGATCACGAATATGGAATCATTCAATCCATGGCCAGTAGATTAAAAGCATTAAGAACAGGAAAACATAAATAAACCATATGAAAAACCAATGACATAGTTTCAAGTCAAGATCCGTCTAACCCTAGAATAATAAATTAGTTCATGAATACATTAAATAAACACATAGACATGTTCTTAATCATCATAAACATAAGGGAATAGATAATCAAACGAATTGGATGATGGCCCTCCGTCCCCGGTAGTCGCCGTCTTCTTCTCCGTCGTCAAAATCTATATCCTTCGGTGTAAGCGCACCGCCTCGATCGATCTCCTCCTCTTTTCTGAATTTCCCTCGGTTGTTTACTCGGCTGCTGCTCTCACCCTTGTTCTTTTAACCCTAGCCTCCTGCTCTCCAAAATTATGTTTTGGTCTTGATCCCTCTGAATAATAATCCCCCCCCCCCCCAAAAATCCTTTTTTCCTTCCTTTAAACTCCCGTGTGCATCAGATAAGGAAGGTCTCCAAAATTACCAAAATTCCATAGGCGTAATTACGCCTCCGAAGTGGCGTAGTTACGCCTGTCGACGTGTCACAAAATCTGGCTTCCCGTGTGATAGGCGTAATTACGCCTCCGAAGTGGCGTAATTACGCCACTTAAATTTTCAAAAGCCGTGGGCTAGGCGTAGTTACGCCTGTTGAAATTCTTTAAAAAAATCAAATGCCGTGAGTTAGGCGTAGTTACGCCTCAAAGTAGGCGTCTTTACGCCTGTTGCCATGATTGATAGTGTAGATTTTTGGCTTCAATTCATCCGTTCCTTCCGTCATTTGCACCCTTTTAGTCCACAAAACATGTAATTACCTGGATTCCTGCAAAACAACACAGAACAAGACCAAAAGTGTAATTCTGATCGAAAACTAACACTAAACCATGCAAAATAAGAGGAAATATAAGTGTATAAAATACACTTATCAATAATAACAAGTAGGAATTCCAACCATGAACACTTGGTACTCAATTGCACATAACTCATAGATCACTACATAACTAAGCTTAAAATCATTAAATTCTTACCAAGTAGATTGAACTCCAAGTGAATTACAAGTTTTCAAGGAAAGTATTCAAGCCAAAACCAAGAAAAGAGACAAGAGAGAGGAAGGGTTAGAGAGAGTTTGTAGAGATTTGTAGGTGTGTTTTGGTGGATTATGTGTTTCAAATCTGAAATCATGCTTTATATACTCACCAAACTCACCAAATTCAACTCAAATCCAAATGCAACTCCCCTCAAATTCATGTCCACTTGCTATACAACTACCTGTATTTTATTACTACATAATTCACAACCATGTAGATGTATGTTACACTACAAGTTGATATCTTAATGAACAACAAGTCACCCCCTCTACTAGTCCCCATCTCTCCTATACTTCTCATATTTCAATTATGTATCATCCCAAGTCTAGTATTGCTTTCCAATTGGTGCCATTTCATAATATAATGAAAGTTCATATTCATATCATACTCGGTTCCACCCCAGCATTCCGTAATTAATGCGTAATTACACAAAAACCATAGTCAACATGTATATGTCATTTCGAGGCATGACATTTCTCCCCTACTTATTGAATTTCGTCCTCGAAATTGCATATACATAACATGCATATATACTCAAACCAACAATCCTATTGCAAGAAAGCAAAAATCATAAACATATCTGTAACATTGCAGTAAATACTCACCAACAGTATCATAAGAATATAAATCCATACCAGAAAATAACTCAGGATACTGCTATATCATATGTTGTTCCGTCTCCCACGTTGCCTCCTTGACACCCCGTCGATCCCACTGTATTTTTACCATCGGTATCACTTTGTTACGCAATGTCCGTTCAGCTCTATCCAGAATATTCACAGGTCGTTCTATATATGATACGTCTGTATCCAACTATACTTCAGATGGTGGCAATACATGACCCAGATCTGGTTCATATTTCCTCAATAGTGAAACATGAAACACATCGTGGATACCACTCAATGCTGGCGGTAGTGCCAATCGATATGCCAATGTACCAATACGTTGAAACACCTCATAAGGACCAACGTATCGTGGAGAAAACTTTCCACGTTTACCAAATCGTACCACACCTTTAAAAGGTGAGATTTTTAAAAATACTCGATCACCAACTTGAAATTCAAGTGGTCTACGTCGCTTATTGGCATAAGCAGCCTGTCTATCCTGAGCAGCTTGCAATTTCAATCTGATCAGTTTCACTTTCTCCTCCATTTCACGTAGCATTTCTGGCCCATGGAGTGCAGTCTGATCAACATCATCCCAATATAATGGTGATCTACAGCGTCGTCCATACAGTGCCTCAAATGGTGCCATCTGGATACTAGTTTGATAACTGTTATTGTACGAAAATTCTACTAATGGCAACGACTCTTGCCAAGAGTTATCAAACTCCAATACACAGGCATGCAACATATCCTCAAGCGTCTGTATCGTACTCTCTGTCTGGCCATCTGCCTGAGGATGATACGCTGTATTCAATCTTACTTCCGTTCCCAATGCTGACTGTAATCCTTCCCAAAAATGAGAAGCAAATCTCGATCTCTGTCCCATACAATTGAAACTGGTGTACCATGTAGTCTCACTACATTTTGAATATATAACTGAGCCATCTTTACATAGGTAAATGTCATACTGTAAGGTATGAAGTGAGCCACTTTCGTCAATCTATCAACAATTACCCAAATTGCATCAATGCCAGAGGAAGTCCGTGGCAAATGGGTAACAAAATCCATTGTAACATGTTCCCATTTCCATTGAGGAATCTCCAAACTCCTCAATTCACCTCCTGGTCTTTGTCGTTCTGCTTTTACTTGTTGACAGATCAAACACCGTTTCACAAAGTTCAGCACATCCTGTTTCATGCGTTTCCTCCAGAATTGGGTACGCAAATCTTTATACATTTTCTTTCCTTCAGGATGTATAATGTAGCGACTACAATGTGCACATTGTAGTATTTCTTGGCATAGTCCTAATGCAGCAGGTACTACCCAACAATTTCTACATTTCAAAATTCCATCACTTGCAATTACAAACTGCGATATTTGTCCTTGACATACCATTTCTTTCCAGTGTTGTACCTCATCATCAGTAACTTGTGTCGTTCTGATTTTCTCAAAAATATTAGGTTCAACCAACAATGTTGATACCCGTACTGGAACTGTTTCAATATCATAGTCATAACCCAAGGTACAACAAGAAGTCATCAAGGCTGATAAATGCATTATATCATCAGCAGTATTATGAACTTTTCGACTTAAGGCATCTGCTGTGAGATTAGCCTTTCCTGGATGATATTCGATCTCACAATCATAATCCTTTAAGAGATCCATCCATCTCATTTGCCTCATATTCAACTCTGCTTGAGTGAATAAAAACTTTAAACTTTTATGATCAGTCAATATGGTAAACGACGTACCATATAAATAGGGTCGCCATATCTTCAAGGCAAAGACAATGGCATCCAACTCCAGATCATGCACTGGATATTTCATTTCATGTGGCTTCAACTGTCGTGATGCATAAGCCACTACATGTTTATCCTGCATCAATACACAACCTAGCCCAAGTAATGATGCATCAGTATAAAGTGCAAACCTGTCATGCTCTGATGGAATAATCAACACTGGAGCAGTAGTTAGCCGATGTTTCAATTCCTGAAAACTATGCTCACATGCCTCTGACCATCTAAATGGTACTCCTTTCTGTGTCAGCTGTGTGAGTGGTTTGGCAATTGCTGAAAATCCTTAAACAAACCGTCTATAGTATCCAGCCAAACCTAAGAAACTACGAATCTCTGGCACAGAGATAGGTGATGACCAATTTAACACCGCTTCTATCTTTCTCGGATCAACTGATATACCATCTTTAGAGATCACATGTCCCAAGAATCCTACACTATTCAACCAAAACTCACACTTACTGAGTTTGGCATATAACTGATGTGTTCTCAATAACTATAACACCAGGTGTAAATGTTGGTCATGTTCGTTTTCACTCCGAGAATAGATCAATATATCATCAATGAACACAATGACAAATTGATCAAGGTACTCCTGGAAAACTCGATTCATCAAGCTCATGAAGACAGCTGGAGCATTCGTCACACCAAATGGCATCACTAGGAACTCATAATGTCCATAGCGAGTTCTAAATGCTGTCTTCTGTACATCTCCTTCCCTCACACGTATGTGATGATATCCAGATCTCAAATCAATCTTAGAATATATTGTAGATCCCTGTAACTGATCAAGCAAATCATCAATACGAGGAAGATGATATTTATTCTTTATGGTTACCTTGTTCAACTGTCTATAGTCAATGCAAAGTCGCATTGAACCATTCTTCTTCTTGACAAACAATACCGGAGCACCCCAAGGCGATACACTAGGACGTATGTACCCCTTGTCCAATATATCTTACAATTGTGTTTTCAACTCTCTTAATTCAGATGGTGCCATTCGATATGATGCTCGTGAAATTGCAGAAGTACCAGGTACTAACTCAATACCAAATTCTACTTCTCGACTTGGTGGAAATCCAGGAATCTCATCTGAAAATACATCTGCATACTCTGCAACCAATGGTATATCATCGACTCTTCTTTCTACTTTCTTCTCTGTGACATCCACAGCATATATCATATATCCCGTATGTCCACGTTCTAACAAACGGGACATTCTAAGAGCAGATATCAATGGAATCTTGGCACGTGATCCTTGTCCATAAAAGATCCATTGATTTCCAGTATCAGACTGAAATCTCACTATCTTCTGACAATAATCTACAATAGTTTTATATCTGCTCAACACATCAATACCCAGAATACAATCAAAATCAATTATTTTACCAAGTCAAAAATATATCATGTTCCGATTAAATTGTGTAAGGACCCCAAGCCCTTAACCCTTGATTAGTGTATTAATCATTATGTGTGGCACATGCTTTCAATAAAAATCAATCGGGAACTCAGATGACACTTTACCATTGAATGACAATTACAAAATTTCTTTAATATTCAACGTTATAAGATCATCTCTAGCAACAAATAGACTCATAGATTTCGCCCATTACCATCCCCATTACACCACTTTTTACATTGTGGACTTTTATAAAAATTTGGGCAGAGTCTCCCCATAAATTTAGCTATCCCGAAACAAAAGCACGTCACATAACATAATTCCCGGCCAGGGAAAACACAATACTCAACAGCAAACAGCAACACTAAGTAAATTCCTAGCCAGGGAAGACACCACACATAAGACAACATAAGTGGGTTTCAACACCCACATAATACACCAATGACTCTCATATCATTAGCAATTCTACCCTTAATTGCATGCAACATAGAATGAAAGAGAGAAAGTGTAAGACCCCGTTATCTTAACAGGTACTAAGGTGCAACTTAGAGAACTAAACATTCATGTGAATATATCAGAGTAACGTGCCGTGTTGATTAACCTGAGCTTTAGAGATTACAGTACCAAAATGTTTCAAAAGGAAAACACGAATTCCTACAAAGGTACTACATTATAGTCTTACTCTACTCAGTAGAAGCTATGCAAAATTTTTCTCTAACATGCTAATCCTGTAGCACTCCTTACAGCTCAGCATATCAACCCCGACCCTGGTTCTCGTCAACAAAAGCACCTACAATGACAACCCCCAACACATGAGCATATCATAATTCATATTCAACATAATATGAATGTAAAGCGTAAATGCACAATTCATAAATACAAAGCACTTCCTGTATTTCCAAGCATTTACAACGCCCATTGGTTGTCCCTGTACCATAACTCATAATAACACATTATATGAAATTATGGATCCTTTAATAATGTCATGACATATCACCTCTTTCTTTACATATCTTTTGAGTCATATATCAACAGTTATGTTAATGCTTCATGCTTCCACAACTCATAATGAGCGGTACAATCCTCCCCGCTTCATTACTACATAAACTCATAATGAGCGGTACAATCTTCCCCGCTTCATTACTACAGAACCTCATAATGAGCGGTACAATCCTCCCCGCATCATTACTACAGAACCTCATAATGAGCGGTACAATCCTCCCCGCATCATTACTACAGAACAAGCATAAGCATTAAACATACACCGTGATCTCTCTTGACTCGTGGAATACACCTCTTTATTCCACATCACAATATGCAACAACAATGCATAATATGCAACAACAATGCATAATAACATGTATCATACTCTTAACGCATCACATTGCATTCATCATGTGTCAAAAGACAAACATAAAGTACATGTTACCGTTGGGATGCCCGTACGTCGCTTACGTACCTTTCCAAAATGTAGTGTGTTGTGGGACTCTATCCCCTGCGCTGTGTAGCTGTCTGTGAAGGCTCTACACCAGTGTACAACACAATATTAGATGTCTCATTACAATCCAATATCAAATTTAAAACAAATTCTACATTTTAAAAAAAGGCACTACCGATCGATCGGCCCTCATCACCGATCGATCGGTGAACTGTTTGAATTAAGGAAAAAAGCTACGGCTTTTGCCGATCGATCGGTCGATCATATTCAACCCAGATTTTCCAGAATTCCCTAACACCGATAATCATACCCTTAAATCTAACATGTAAGACATACAACATGCCAAGCTCAACATGCTAGCAGTTATAACACACTACCCTGAGTGTATTCATATCAAATTTACACCCCAAACATAAGCCCACGTGCATAAACGTCGACCATTCACACAAGTACTCGATCAACTTTTCTGGAAACAGGGCAACATATTCATTTCCAGATTTCTTGAGCACCTCATTTCATGCTATTAAAACTACAACATATAACATAAAGCATGCTCGAACAAACATGCCAAGGGCTTTACAAAACTACCATGCATATTTTCACATCAAAGGTTTACCAAAACCTAAGCTAACGTGCATGATAACGCCTTCATAAAAACACTCCCAACTCATATTTTTCCAGAAAACAGGGCACAACCTTACCCAGATTTTCGAACACCATACTTTACATGCTTATTTCCTCTACATAAAACATGTAATATGCATAAGGAAAAATACTGAGAGCTTCATAACAACACCATGTAAGCATTTAAATCGAAGGTTTTAAGAAACCTAATCTAACATGACGTTTTCACACCACCTAAAAACATGTACTTAGACAAGTTTAAAGCAAAAACAGAGCATGGTTTCTCACCCTACTTTGCTCCGATTTTTGAAGGACTTCCAGGTGATGAAAAAGGGAAAGCTCCTCAGAATTTTGCTTAGCAGGTGCTGGTGAAGAAATGGGAGAGAAGGGCCGAGATTTGGGAAGGAGGAAGAAGACTGAATGATTGAGCCAAGTGGGGTGGGCAATCAGCCTTGTACAGTTTGATTGGCATGGGTTGGGGGGGGGGGGGGGGGGGGGTGGTTGGGTGTTGGATGGTTTGATGTGTTATGTTTTGGTCCCGGTATTTAACACGATGTATTAGAATATCCTCCCATGATATTTATAGTATTTTCTCAATAAAATACTTCAATTCCCATTAACATGCTTTACCAAAACAAACAATACACACCCCAAATAAACATGCCACGACCCCAAAATCCCAACATATACCACATGCACCCTGAAATGAATCTCCCCAATAGTATTAATTCAATCCCATGAATTAACACCCAAATCATCATAATTTAAATTAAATGATTAAAATCACATAATCATTTCGGGGATATCACAATACTCCCCTACTTATAAGATTTCGTCCCCGAAATCAAACATGCTCACCAACATGAAGTAAAACAATAAATAAACGCATACCAGAAAGCAGTTCTGGATAGTGCTGCACCATGTGTCGCTCTGTCTCCCACGTAGCCTCCTCGACACCCCTACAATCCCACTAAACCTTGATCATAGGAATTACTTTGTTCCGAAGCCTGCGGTCTGCTCTATCTAGAATCCTGATAGGCCGCTCCACGTAGGAAACATTGGACTCAATCTGCACCTCTGAAGGCTGCAACACATGTGAAGGATCCGGCTCATACTTCCTCAGCATAGACACATGGAATACATCGTGTATACCAGACAGAGAAGGCGGTAAAGCCAAACGGTACGCCAGAGCACCCACACGCTGTAAGATCTCATACGGCCCCACATATCTCGGGGACAACTTCCCCCGCATACCAAACCGTACTACGCCTCTGAAAGGCGAGATCTTCAAAAAAACTCTGTCGCCTAACTGAAACTCCAACGGTGTAATGCTTCGATTTGTTTTATACACATATGATATGATTATGGTATCAAATGGCGGTATGATAATGGGGGTTCGGGTGGAACCAAGAATGAATTAATGCATTTATGAAATGATATATGGCAAGGAATGAAACATGGTGAACAATGATTTGAATAGTAACATATCAAGCAACATGAACTAGTAGGCATTTGAATATGCATGTGAATTTCATTTGTATTGGAGTTGCATTTGAAATTGAATTTCATCTTCATGTACATGTTACTTAACCTGTCATTAACTCCAAATGATATGATAGCAAGTGATTTAGGGAGCTAATGACCTTATATCAAGTGATTTAGGGAGGAGAATCACATAGTTTCTCATTTTACACCTACTAAAACACTACAATGTTTTAAATGTGGAGGGCCACATTATCAACGAAATTGTCCACAGTTTGATACGGTGGTTTGTTTCCGTTGTGGGAAGCCAGGACATGTGATCCGTGATTGTCCTCAAGTGGGTGGACAACAGAGGAAAGGACCAATGTCAGAAAATACAGTACAACAGAGACCACAGGGTGTACCACAGTCTGGTGGAGGACAGAGGACAGGACCACCTCAGGCTCAGGTGTATGCACTGAATAGGGAGGAAGCAAAGGCAGCTCCTGATACTGTGATAGCGGGTAAGTGTACTTTGTTTACTTATCCTGCTTTTCTGTTGATTGATACTGGTGCCTCACATTCTTTTATTGCACAAGCTTTTATTGATCAGTATCATATATGCTTGTCTCCACTGTTGATGCCTCTTTATGTCTCGACACCCATGGGAACTACTGTGATGACTTGTCAGAGTGTGTCTGATTGTGATATTCAGTTTGAGACTGAGTATGGACTACAAGCTGATTTGATTGTGTTAGATATGACATATTTTGATTGCATCCTTGGAATTGATGTGTTGAGTAAATATCAATCTGTTGTGGATTGTTGTCAGAAGATAGTGAGATTTCAGTCTGATACTGGAAATCAATGGTTCTTCTATGGCCAAGGATCGAGGGCGAGGATTCCTTTGATATCAGCAATCCGAATGTCGCGTTTGTTAGAGCGTGGACATGCGGGTTATTTGATTTATGCCCTTGATGTAACTGAACAGAAAAGAGAAAGGAAAGTGGAGGAAATACCAGTGGTTGCAGAATATGCGGATGTGTTTCCAGATGAGATACCTGGATTCCCACCGGGTCGAGAAGTGGAATTTGGTATTGATTTAATGCCTGGTACTTCTACAATTTCACGGGCTCCTTATCGGATGGCACCAACTGAATTGAAAGAATTGAAAACTCAATTGCAAGATTTATTGGACAAGGGGTACATACGTCCTAGTGTATCGCCTTGGGGTGCTCCGGTATTATTTGTTAAGAAGAAGGATGGGACAATGCGATTGTGTATTGACTATCGACAATTGAACAAGGTAACAATAAAGAATAAATATCCTCTTCCTCGTATTGATGATTTGTTTGATCAGTTGCAGGGATCAAAGATTTATTCTAAGATTGATTTGAGGTCAGGATATCATCAAATACGTGTGAGGGAAGGAGATATACAGAAGACAGCATTCAGAACTCGTTATAGACATTATGAGTTTCTGGTAATGCCATTTGGAGTGACAAATGCTCCAGCTGTCTTTATGAGTTTAATGAATCGGGTTTTCCAGGAATACCTTGATCGTTTTGTCATTGTCTTTATCGATGATATACTGATCCATTCGCAGAGTGATGCGGAACATGTTCAACATTTGCATATGGTATTGCAATTGTCGAGGACACATCAATTGTATGCCAAACTCAGTAAGTGTGAGTTTTGGTTGACTAGTGTCGGCTTTTTGGGACATGTTATTTCAGAAGAAGGTATATCAGTTGATCCAAAGAAAGTGGAAGCAGTGTTGAATTGGTCAGCACCTACTTCTGTGCCAGAGATTCGTAGTTTCTTAGGTTTGGCTGGATATTATAGACGGTTTGTTGAAGGATTTTCAGCGATTGCCAAACCATTGACACAATTGACACAGAAAGGAGTACCATTTCGATGGTCAGAGACTTGTGAGCGTAGTTTTCAGGACTTGAAACATCGCTTGACTACAGCTCCAGTCTTAATCATTCCATCGGAGCATGATAGGTTTGCATTATATACGGATGCATCTTTACTTGGTTTGGGTTGTGTATTGATGCAGGACAAACATGTAGTACGGTTTGGTAAGCGTGGAAAATTGTCTCCACGGTATATTGGTCCGTATGAGGTGTTGCAACGTATTGGTACGTGCGCATATCGATTGACACTATCACCGGCCTTGAGTAGTATTCATGATGTCTTTCATGTTTCACTATTGAGGAAGTATGAACCAGATCCGAGTCATGTATTACAGTTACCTGATGTACAGTTGGATACAGATGTGTCGTATGAGGAACGACTGGTTATGATCTTGGATCGAGCTGAACGCAGGTTGCGTAATAAAGTGATACCTATGGTTAAGGTACAGTGGGACAGACGGGGTGTCGAAGAGGCAACGTGGGAGACGGAGCAGCATATGATGCAACGGTATCCGGATTTGTTTTCTGGTATGTTGATATGTTATTTATCTTATGTTGTATATCTCATATGCATGTATTATGTTTGTATATGCAATTTCGAGGACGAAATTCAATAAGTGGGGGAGAATTGTAATGCCTCGATTTGTTTTATACACATATGATATGATTATGGTATCAAATGGCGGTATGATAATGGGGGTTCGGGTGGAACCAAGAATGAATTAATGCATTTATGAAATGATATATGGCAAGGAATGAAACATGGTGAACAATGATTTGAATAGTAACATATCAAGCAACATGAACTAGTAGGCATTTGAATATGCATGTGAATTTCATTTGTATTGGAGTTGCATTTGAAATTGAATTTCATCTTCATGTACATGTTACTTAACATGTCATTAACTCCAAATGATATGATAGCAAGTGATTTAGGGAGCTAATGACCTTATATCAAATGATTTAGGGAGGAGAATCACATAGTTTCTCATTTTACACCTACTAAAACACTACACAAGCTCCTCTCCATCTCTTTGAAGTTCTTGATAGTTTGAGCTTGGAATTCATTTGTGAATTGAGCTAGGAAGTTGTGTCAAGTGATTTCTTAATATCTTGGTAAGGAATTCATGGTGTTACACTTGAATTATGTAATTGGTGTTGATGTATGTGAAGTGGAATATCAAATGTTCATGTGAAGAATCATATCATGATTATATGCTATGAATTGGATTCTATGATGATAGAAACATGTTAATATGTTCCTAGAGATTGCAAGAAACATGTTGAAATGGTGAAATTCGAGTTATAGGAGAAGAGCTAGAAAGATATGCTTGAAAATCGCCATGAATTTTCTGAAACAGAGGAGGCGATCGATCGCGACGTTTGAGGCAATCGATCGCCTATGGCTAAACATGAGAGTGGCGGTGCATTGAGCGATCGATCGCTTCATGTGGCAATCGATCGCCTTGAGGCAGTATGTTTTCCAAAGGGGGCGACCGATCGCGTGAAATTAAGAGATCGATCGCCTAGGACCAAAGCTTTAGGCGATCGATCGCCTAAAATCATGAAATCGATCGCCAGAGTCAGAATGTTGAAAAATGTTATATTTTTGTAGAATTTGATTTTAATGCCTATGATAACATGATATATTGTTGGCATTGTTGTAGCATCATCTCAGGGGACGGGACAACGAGGCACTTAGCCAGTGACGTCTAATTTAACTCGTTTGTGTCGCAGTACAGGTACGTGTTGACGTACGGAGTATAGATATTATGTGATGATGATGTTATGGTTTTGATATCATATGATTTATGTTATCTTTGTGTCATATGATTGGTAGTATCATATGCATGTGCATACATGGATTTCATATGATTGAGTTGGATGCCTTGATAGATATGTGTATATGCTTTGGTGAGATCATTGCCTTGATAGATATGCCCGGGTTGGTATATGCTTTGGCTGGGATCGTTGCCACGATAGATATACTACATATGCTTTGGCTTGAGAGATATACGCCTGGTTTGGGTATATGCTCTGGCTATTATCACAGATGAGTATGGTACTATGATATGTGCTGCTAATATGAAGATGTGATGTGGTTCCACTGACATATTGAGCTGAATAGGCATATCATATGGGGCTCGTGATAATAGGGTGATTGTTGAGACATGTCATGACATAATGCATTTGTTGATGCATAATACAAAGCATTCACTATTGATGATTTTATTGTGCTTTATCATTAATGTTATTGTTTTGATATTGCACTGAGATAGTTGTTATCTATACTCACGTTTTGTGAATGTTTCTGTAGGGACTCATAGACGTGGGGAAACGGGATGTGAGTCATTTTCCGCTGCGAGCTGAACCACTGCTTACGAGTTATCTTGTAATAGGTTGTTGTTAGTACATATGATGTGTAGTTGGTAGGTTTTGAGAAACCATGTAACAACTGAACTAGTAAGATACTCTTAATCAGTGTATGTTATTACTTAATTCAGACTCACATATGTATGCTTAATTAAATACATAATGGATTAAGTAACGAGGACCCCACATTAGTGGTATCAGAGCAGTGGTTCGAGAACGGGATGAACATGGGTAGAGGAAGTGTATTAGGGAGTTACCTAAACACTTTGAGAATGGTAATAGCATGTTAGGATTTGGAATATGATGTTATTCTAACATGTTATATAATTGTGAATGTTATTGTTAACCCTTGATCTACAGCTATGACAGACAGAGGGTATCATGAGGATGTGGGGGATGCCCTGAGTGGCAATGCTAGTGTGAGGATGGTGCCTGTGCCACCACCACCGATTGAGCAAGGGCCAGTGGAACAGGTAGCCTGGAGAATTAACATTGACGCAATTTCTGAGTTATCAGCCACCCAGGTTTGAGGGGACTGAATCAGGGGAACTGTCAGAGGAGTGGCTGGAACGTGTGGAACAGATATTTGTATCAGCACCGTGTGCCAAGACAGCTTGGTTGCGCTTAGCTGAATTCCAATTAGCTAAGAAAGCTATGATGTGGTGAAATCCACAGTGCTTGAGTTGAGGGCTCAAGGACAAACAGTTAACTAGGATGTGTTTAGAACGAAGTTCCTGGAGCATTATTTCTCTGTTGCTGCAAGGCAGAGGAAAGAGGATGAATTTACAAATTTGAGACAGGGATCAATGATAATATCTGACTATGCTGTGCATTATTCTTCTTTGCTCCGGTATGTGCCACATATTGCTGTAAACACAAAGGCCAAGATCAGACAATTTGTGAAAGGTTTGAGGCCTGAATTGTTTGATAGGGTCATGTCCAATAACCCTACATCATATGAAGAAGCATTGACTAGGGCTGAGATGGCTGAGATTGCTGTAGGGGTATACAAAGATGTTGGACAAGCCCAACCACCTACATCTGACAGTATGAGACCTAGAGGAGAACCATTTAAATCACCACGAGGTGGTGCATCTTCATCTACGTTTAGTGGGAAACGTTTTGGACCACGGAAAGGGGATGACCGAAGAGCTAAGGACAGTCTCAAGGAAGTAGTAGTAGTAGTGGACGAGGACTACAATGTTTTAAATTCGAGGGCCACATTATCAACGAAATTGTCCACAGTTTGATACGGTGGTTTGTTTTCGTTGTGGGAAGCCAGGACATGTGATCCGTGATTGTCCTCAAGTGGGTGGACAACAGAGGAAAGGACCAATGTCAGAAAATACAGTACAACAGAGACCACAGTGTAAGTAATCCTTAGAGCATACAACGCAGCGGAATAAAAATTTTAGGATTACAAACCAGCAGATCTATACATAGGTTATCATATCGGATTAAGGTATACGAAGATCTCACCCTTGTAGCGTGTTTGAAGCAGAATCCACGGAGCAGCACCACGTCCTACGCCTTCTCCGAGTCAATAGCAAAACTCAATGAGTTTTGCCTCAACGGTATCCACACGATCAAATCGGGTGAAGGGATGGATTAATAACAAGTTGCTAGACAAGTTATTAAACCGGAACAAGAAACACAATCGATTCCAAATCGAAAGGCACGCCCAATATTTCACAAAATCCTCTTCGGCTATCAAGTGGAAGCCGAGAGCAATTTTTGAAGTTGGAGGCCGTGTGCTTCAAGTTTGGATGTAGGTTTAATGATATGAAGTTGTCTTACTAATTAAACACCTTGCAATCATATTATATATGATTAATTAAAGGCTTTCATAAAGCCTCATGGACTTAAGCCCATGATTTAATTAATCATTATGATTATTAATTAAGACTCCTCTTAATTATTTAATTCATCCCATGAATTTAATTTCCCTTCTCGATTTAATCTTTTGTGCGACCCGATAGGATCTTGTAATGTTGGCAGTGACATAAAATCTCATTTTACGTCTCAAGCATTGAGCGGTATCTAGCAACACATCAATGCTACCCAAATTACAAGAATGTCAATGACTCGACATAACCTTTAGAACTTGTGATAATATTAATCATGTAACTTAATCCATTTGTCCTTTGTGTTTAGATTGAACACGAGTCATGGAATAGTCATACTCGTATATCCAATCTTTATTTCTTGATCCCCAAGTAGAACTAGAATAAACGAATAAGCTCGATATCAATATCGACTCATTCGAGCATGGCCATGCATTTTAGTTCTCACTTGATCAAGGGCCAAACACATCTCCTGTTATATAGGAGGGACAAATCCTATCTCGATCAGTCAACATCCCTCTACATAATTCGTAGTGTATCCAATAGTCGCCTTTATAGTATACCCTGTTACGGGTAACGTTTGACGATATCAAAATACATAACTCCTTATGTTGGGATCTCTGATGATCACAAGTCGTAAGGATTACATACATTATTATCACTATGAGAATTGCATATGACAATCATATAACTATCCATGTTGCATTCTCATGGTGGGTCTGTCCAGTACATCGTTCTCTAACATGTACCCATGTGTTGATTTGATATCTCATATCAATGAACAATTCATCAATCAACACATACTAGTCTCTATGTATTATCATTATCCCAATTCATGATAATACTTGACTAGGGACAATGTTTAAGAATAATACTATATTATTCTTGGGACATTAACTTATATATCAATTCATATTGCACAGATGTTCGAATAATATATACTAATGATTTGCCATTAATAAAATCATATTACATTGTATGTCATAAACAATCATCTAATGACTTGTCTTAGGGCATATCCCAACACACAGGGTGTACCACAGTCTGGTGGAGGACAGAGGACAGGACCACCTCAGGCTCAGGTGTATGCACTGAATAGGGAGGAAGCAGAGGCAGCTCCTGATACTGTGATAGCGGGTAAGTGTACTTTGTTTGCTTATCCTGCTTTTCTGTTGATTGATACTGGTGCATCACATTCTTTTATTGCACAAGCTTTTATTGATCAGTATCATATATGCTCGTCTCCACTGTTGATGCCTCTTTATGTCTCGACACCCATGGGAACTACTGTGATGACTTGTCAGAGTGTGTCTGATTGTGATATTCAGTTTGAGACTGAGTATGGACTACAAGCTGATTTGATTGTGTTAGATATGACAGATTTTGATTGCATCCTTGGAATTGATGTGTTGAGTAAATATCAATCTGTTGTGGATTGTTGTCAGAAGATAGTGAGATTTCAGTCTGATACTGGAAATCAATGGTTCTTCTATGGCCAAGGATCGAGGGCGAGGATTCCTTTGATATCAGCAATCCGAATGTCGCGTTTGTTAGAGCGTGGACATGCGGGTTATTTGATTTATGCCATTGATGTAACTGAACAAAAAAGAGAAAGGAAAGTGGAGGAAATACCAGTGGTTGCAGAATATGCGGATGTGTTTCCAGATGAGATACCTGGATTCCCACCGGGTCGAGAAGTGGAATTTGGTATTGATTTAATACCTGGTACTTCTGCAATTTCACGGGCTCCTTATCGGATGGCACCAACTGAATTGAAAGAATTGAAAACTCAATTGCAAGATTTATTGGACAAGGGGTACATACGTCCTAGTGTATTGCCTTGGGGTGCTCCAGTATTATTTGTTAAGAAGAAGGATGGGACAATGCGATTGTGTATTGACTATCGACAATTGAACAAGGTAACAATAAAGAATAAATATCCTCTTCCTCGTATTGATGATTTGTTTGATCAGTTGCAGGGATCAAATATTTATTCTAAGATTGATTTGAGGTCAGGATATCATCAAATACGTGTTAGGGAAGGAGATATACAGAAGACAGCATTCAGAACTCGTTATGGACATTATGAGTTTCTGGTAATGCCATTTGGAGTGACAAATGCTCCAGCTGTCTTTATGAGTTTAATGAATCGGGTTTTCCAGGATTACCTTGATCGTTTTGTCATTGTCTTTATCGATGATATACTGATCTATTCGCAGAGTGATGCGGAACATGATCAACCTTTGCATATGGTATTGCAATTGTTGAGGACACATCAATTGTATGCCAAACTCAGTAAGTGTGAGTTTTGGTTGACTAGTGTCGGCTTTTTGGGACATGTTATTTCAGAAGAAGGTATATCAGTTGATCCAAAGAAAGTGGAAGCAGTGTTGAATTGGTCAGCACCTACTTCTGTGCCAGAGATTCGTAGTTTCTTAGGTTTGGATGGATATTATAGACGGTTTGTTGAAGGATTTTCAGCGATTGCCAAACCATTGACACAGAAAGGAGTACCATTTCGATGGTCAGAGACTTGTGAGCGTAGTTTTCAGGACTTGAAACATCGCTTGACTACAGCTCCAGTCTTAATCATTCCATCGGAGCATGATAGGTTTGCATTATATACGGATGCATCTTTACTTGGTTTGGGTTGTGTATTGATGCAGGACAAACATGTAGTGGCTTATGCATCACGACAATTGAGGCCACATGAAATGCGATATCCAGTGCATGATCTAGAATTAGCTGCCATTGTCTTTGCCTTGAAGATATGGTGACATTATTTATATGGTATGTCTTTTACCATATACACAGATCATAAAAGTTTAAAGTTTTTATTCACTCAAGCAGAGTTGAATATGAGACAAAGAAGATGGATGGATCTGTTGAAAGATTATGATTGTGAGATTGAATATCATCCAGGAAAGGCTAATCTTACAGCAGATGCCTTGAGTCGAAAAGTACATCATACGGCTGAGGAGATGATTCATTTATCAACGTTGATGACTTCTTGTTGTACTTTAGGTTATGATTTTGATGTGGAACTAGTGCTAGTACGGGTATCAACATTGTTGGTTGAACCCGACATTTTTGAGAAAATCAGAACGGCACAACTGACTGATGATGAAGTACAACAGTGGAAGGAAAGGATAAGTCAAGGACACACATCTCAATTTGTACTTGCAAGCGATGGAATTCTAAAATATAGAAACTGTTGGGTAGTACCTCCGATATTGGGACTACGTCAAGAACTACTACAACGTGCTCATTGTAGTAGATACAGTATACATCCCGGAGGAAAGAAAATGTATCAAGATTTACGTACCCAATTTTGGTGGAAACGTATGAAACAGGATGTGTTGAACTTTGTGAAACGGTGTTTGATCTGTCAACAAGTGAAAGCGGAAAGACAGAGACCAGGAGGTGAATTACATAGTTTGGAAATTCCTCAGTGGAAATGGGAACATATCACGATGGATTTTGTGACTCATTTACCACGGACGTCTTCTGGTTGCGATGCTATTTGGGTGATCGTTGATCGACTCACCAAAGTATCTCATTTCGTGCCATATTGTATGACATTCACATATCTAAGAATGGCACAGTTGTACATTCAACATGTAGTGAGACTACATGGTATTCCAGTTTCCGTTGTATTGGATAGGGATCCGAGATTTACTTTTCATTTCTGGGAAGGGTTACAGACAGCGTTGGGAACTGAAGTGCGGTTGAGTACAACATATCATCCTCAGACAGATGGACAAACAGAGCGTACGATACATACACTTGAGGATATGTTGCGTGCCTGTGTATTAGAGTTTGATACCTCTTGGCAAGAGTCGTTGCCATTAGTGGAATTTTCTTATAACAACAGTTATCAGTCTAGTATACGGATGGCACCATTTGCGGCTTTGTATGGGCGACGATGTAGATTGCCATTGTATTGGGATGATGTGGATCAGTCTTCCTTACATGGACCGGATATGATTCATGAAATGGAAGAGAAAGTAAAATTAATTCGATTGAAACTTAAAGCTGCTCAAGACAGACAGGCTGCTTATGCCAATAAGCGACGTAGACCACTTGAATTTCAAGTTAGTGACCGTGTGTTCTTAAAAATCTCACCTTTTAAAGGTGTAGTACGGTTTGGTAAGCGTGGAAAATTGTCTCCACGGTATATTGGTGCGTATGAGGTGTTGCGACGTATTGGTACGTTGGCATATCGATTGGCACTATCACCGGCCTTGAGTAGTATTCATGATGTCTTTCATGTTTCACTATTGAGGAAGTATGAACCAGATCCGAGTCATGTATTACAGTTACCTGATGTACAGTTGGATACAGATGTGTCGTATGAGGAACGACTGGTTATGATCTTGGATTGAGCTGAACGCAGGTTGCGTAATAAAGTGATTCATATGGTTAAGGTACAGTGGGACAGACGGGGTGTCGAAGAGGCAACGTGGGAGACGGAGCAGCATATGATGCAACGGTATCCGGATTTGTTTTCTGGTATGTTGATATGTTATTTATCTTATGTTGTATATCTCATATGCATGTATTATGTTTGTATATGCAATTTCGAGGACGAAATTCAATAAGTGGGGGAGAATTGTAATGCCTCGATTTGTTTTATACACATATGATATGATCATGGTATCAAATGGCGGTATGATAATGGGGGTTCGGGTGGAACCAAGAATGAATTAATGCATTTATGAAATGATATATGGCAAGGAATGAAACATGGTGAACAATGATTTGAATAGTAACATATCAAGCAACATGAACTAGTAGGCATTTGAATATGCATGTGAATTTCATTTGTATTGGAGTTGCATTTGAAATTGAATTTCATCTTCATGTACATGTTACTTAACATGTCATTAACTCCAAATGATATGATAGCAAGTGATTTAGGGAGCTAATGACCTTATATCAAATGATTTAGGGAGGAGAATCACATAGTTTCTCATTTTACACCTACTAAAACACTACACAAGCTCCTCTCCATCTCTTTGAAGTTCTTGATAGTTTGAGCTTGGAATTCATTTGTGAATTGAGCTAGGAAGTTGTGTGAAGTGATTTCTTAATATCTTGGTAAGGAATTCATGGTGTTACACTTGAATTATGTAATTGGTGTTGATGTATGTGAAGTGGAATATCAAATGTTCATGTGAAGAATCATATCATGATTATATGCTATGAATTGGATTCTATGATGATAGAAACATGTTAATATGTTCCTAGAGATTGCAAGAAACATGTTGAAATGGTGAAATTCGAGTTATAGGAGAAGAGCTAGAAAGATATGCTTGAAAATCGCCATAAATTTTCTGAAAACAGAGGAGACGATCGATCGCTACGTTTGAGGCAATCGATCGCCTATGGCTAAACATGAGAGTGGCGGTGCATTGAGCGATCGATCGCTTCATGTGGCAATCGATCGCCTTGAGGCAGTATGTTTTCCAAAGGGGGCGACCGATCGCGTGAAATTAAGAGATCGATCGCCTAGGACCAAAGCTTTAGGCGATCGATCGCCTAAAATCATGAAATCGATCGCCAGAGTCAGAATGTTGAAAAATGTTATATTTTTGTAGAATTTGATTTTAATGCCTATGATAACATGATATATTGTTGGCATTGTTGTAGCATCATCTCAGGGGACGGGACAACGAGGCACTTAGCCAGTGACGTCTAATTTAACTCGTTTGTGTCGCAGTACAGGTACGTGTTGACGTACGGAGTATAGATATTATGTGATGATGATGTTATGGTTTTGATATCATATGATTTATGTTTTCTTTGTGTCATATGATTGGTAGTATCATATGCATGTGCATACATGGATTTCATATGATTGAGTTGGATGCCTTGATAGATATGTGTATATGCTTTGGTGAGATCATTGCCTTGATAGATATGCCCGGGTTGGTATATGCTTTGGCTGGGATCGTTGCCACGATAGATATACTACATATGCTTTGGCTTGAGAGATATACGCCTGGTTTGGGTATATGCTCTGGCTATTATCACAGATGAGTATGGTACTATGATATGTGCTGCTAATATGAAGATGTGATGTGGTTCCACTAACATATTGAGCTGAATAGGCATATCATATGGGGCTCGTGATAATAGGGTGATTGTTGAGACATGTCATGACATAATGCATTTGTTGATGCATAATACAGAGCATTCACTATTGATGATTTTATTGTGCTTTATCATTAATGTTATTGTTTTGATATTGCACTGAGATAGTTGTTATCTATACTCACGTTTTGTGAATGTTTCTGTAGGGACTCATAGACGTGGGGAAACGGGATGTGAGTCATTTTCCGCTGAGAGCTGAACCACTGCTTAGGAGTTATCTTGTAATAGGTTGTTGTTAGTACATAGGATGTGTAGTTGGTAGGTTTTGAGAAACCATGTAACAACTGAACTAGTAAGATACTCTTAATCAGTGTATGTTATTACTTAATTCAGACTCACATATGTATGCTTAATTAAATACATAATGGATTAAGTAACGAGGACCCCACAAACGGTCTACGCCGCTGATTGGCATATGCTGTCTGTCTGTCCTGAGCTGCCTTCATCTTTCTTCTGATAACCTTAACTTTCTCTTCCATTTCCTGAACCAACTCTGGTCCTCCAACCGACTTACGGTCCATGTCATCCCAACACAAGGGTGACCTACAACGCCTACCATAGAGGGTCTCAAAAGGAGCCATCTGTATACTTGCCTGGTAGCTGTTGTTGTAAGAGAACTCCACCAAGGCTATCGAGTCCTGCCATGAAGTGTCGAACTCTAGCACACAAGCTCTCAACATATCTTCGAGCGTCTGTATCTTACGCTCAGTTTGTCCGTCCGTGTAGGTTGTGCTCAGCCTCAACTCTGTACCTAGAGCTGTCTGCAGACCCTCCCAGAAGTGAGATGTGAACTGCGGATCTCGATCGGACACTATCGAAACAGGGATCCCGTGTAGTCTCACCACATCTCTGACATATAACTGTGCCATCCTAAAGTGCGTATATGTCATACAGTAGGGAATGAAGTGAGCCACTTTAGTCAATCTGTCCACGACTACCTAGATGGCATCAAAACCCGAAACAGTCCTCGGTAAGTGGGTCACGAAATCCATAGACACGTGCTGCCACTTCCACTCGGGTATCTCCAAACTCCTTAGCTCACCTCCAGGCCTCTGCCTCTCGGCCTTTACCTGTTGACAAATCAAACAGCGCTTGACGAACGAAGTAACATCTCGTTTCATTCGCCTCCACCAGAACTGGCTGTATAAATCCTTATACATCTTCTTCCCGCCTGGGTGGATACTCATCCTGCTGCAATGAGCTCGCTGTAATAAACCCTGACGCAACTCGGGTGCATCTGGAACCACCCATCTGTCGCCAAGTCTCAGAGAACCGTCCTCAGCCACTCTAAATCTCGATGGCTGACCTGAATGAACCACGGACATCCATCTCTGAACTTCTGCATCGGTCCCCTGAGCCTTCCTGATGTGATCATAAATAACAGGTTCAGCTAACAAGGTCAAAACCTGTACCGGTGAAGCAGACACATCATAATCAAATCCCAAATGGCAGTAGGAGCCCAACATAGCTGATAGACACATGGCATCCTCTGCTGTGCTCCTCACCTTCCGACTCAAAGCGTCGGCTGCCAGATTTGCTTTCCCGGGATGGTATAGGATTTCACAATCATAATCCTTCAGCAGGTCCATCCATCTCCTCTGCCTCATGTTCAGCTCAGCCTGTGTAAACAAGAACTTCAGGCTCTTGTGATCAGTGAAGATAGGTAAATGAGGTACCGTATAAGTAGTGTCGCCATATCTTCAAGGCGAACACTATAGCTGCCAACTCCAGATCATGGACTGGATACCTCGTCTCGTGTGGCTTCAACTGTCTCGAAGCGTAAGCCACTACATGTCTGTCCTGCATCAGTACGCACCCTAAGCCCTGTAGCGATGCGTCGGTATAAAGAACAAATCCTTTGTTCTCCTTGGGAATCACTAGAACTGGTGCAGTAGTCAGTCTGTGCTTCAATTCCCTGAAACTCTGCTCACAAGCCTCTGACCAACAAAATGAGACTCCCTTCTGAGTCAGCTGTGTAAGTGGCTTGGCGATCTTTGAGAAACCCTCGACGAAACGTCGATAATAGCCAGCCAGACCAAGAAAACTTCGAATCTCACTGACTGAAGTAGGGGCAGACCAATCCATAACTGCCTCTATCTTCCTCGGGTCTACTGATATCCCCTCTCGTGATATGATATGGCCCAAGAATGCAACATTGCTCAGCCAAAACTCACACTTGCTGAGTTTGGCGTACAACTGATGATCTCTGAGGATCTGGAGCACTATCCTCAGATGATCGGCATGATCCGCCTTACTCCTTGAATAGACAAGGATGTCGTCAATGAACACGATCACAAACTGATCGAGGTACTCCTGAAATACTCTGTTCATCAGACTCATAAACACAGCTGGGGCATTCGTCACCCCGAATGGCATCACTAAGAACTCGTAGTGTCCATACCGAGTTCTAAAAGCCGTCTTTTGGACATCACCAGCTCTAACCCGCACCTGGTGATAGCCTGACCTTAAGTCTATCTTTGAGTACACCTCTGTACCCTGAAGCTGATCGAACAGATCATCTATCCTCGGAAGTGGATATCTGTTCTTCACTGTGGCCTTGTTCAGTTGCCTGTAGTCAATGCACAGACGCATTGATCCAACCTTCTTTTTCACGAACAAGACTGGTGCACCCCAAGGCGATACACTAGGACGGATGTATCCCTTGTCGAGGAGCTCCTGTAACTGTATCTTCAGCTCCCTCAGCTCTGCCGGTGCCATCCTGTAAGGAGCACGGGAGATAGCAGAAGTCCCTGGCAGCAGCTCAATAGCAAACTCCACATCCCTGACAGGCGAAAATCCCGGAATCTCATCTTGGAACACATCAATGAACTCTGCCACAACCGGTATGTCTTAGGCTCTCACTTCCTTTTCCTCAGATACATCCACGGCATAAATGATGTAACCTGTGTGGCCACGCTCCAATAATCGTGCCATCTTAACCGCTGATATTACCGGAATCTTTGGACGAGAGTCGTCCCCATAGAAAGTCCACTGGAACCCCTGATCAGACAGAAAACGTACTATCCTCTGCCGGCAGTCTACCACAGCTCGTTATCTGCTCAATACATCAATGCCGATAATACAGTCAAAGTCTGCCATCTCTAACTGAATCAGATCAGTCCTCAGATCATTGCCCTCAAAATAAATGAGGCAATCAGACAACAGCCGATCCGCAATCACATGCTTCCCCGTGGGTGTCGAGACCATGAGAGGCGTGGGTAACAGCGACGAGCACAAGCGGTGCCTCTCCACAAAAGCGGTAGATACAAAGGAATGGGAAGCACCTGTATCTATCAATATAAGTGCAGGGTACGTAAATAAATGGCACGTACCAGCAATGACCTCCTCTGGGCTGCCTCAGCCTGCTCCCTAGTCAGTGCATACACCTGACCCTGCGGCGCTCCTGCCGTCTGACATCCCTGCGGTCGAGGTGCGAACTGCTGTCTCTGTGGTGCTCTCCGATCGGGGTAACCTCGAGCCAAGTGGCCCACCTTGCCACAAACATAGCAACCCTGGCAGTCACGTGACGAGTGCCATCCTCCACAGTTGTTACACCTGCTTCCCCCTGTCTTGCTCCCCTGTGTGGGTCCCCGATTGTTCTGCTTCTGACCCTGAGACTTCTTCCCACCAAATCTGGAAGATGATGAGGCCCCACGAGCCTTGAACAGATCCCCTCATGGCCTCAAACTATCAGCAACAGGCCTTGGTGGTGGTACTGAAGGGGGTACATCATCCTTATACGTGCCCACCGCAATCTCCGCCAACTCTGCCCGTGTCAGGGCGTCATCAAATGAGCTGGGGTTGTTGGAGATAACCCGATCAAATAGCTCTGGCCTCAATCCCTTCAGAAAGTTCCTCATCTTTGCATGGCTGCTCACAGCGATATGAGGTACATACCTCAGCAGTGAGGAATACTGCATAGCGTATTCTGACACTGACATGCTACCCTGCTTTAAAGCATTGAACTCGTCTTCCTTTAATTGTCTGGCAGCTGCAGAGAAATACCGGTTAAGGAACCTGGTCCGGAATACAGTCCAGTCAACTGCCATACCTAGAGCTCTCAGCTCCATCACGGTGGTCTTCCACCACATAGCAGGCTTCTTAGCCATCTGAAACTCGGCTAACCTCAGCCATGCCGTGCGTGCACAGGGTGCATTCACAAGTATTTGCTCTATACGCTCCAACCACTCATCGACTACTTCACCAGACTCAATCCCCTCAAACATGGGCGGATGGAAACTCAGAAACTGCTTCAAACTGAGCTCCCTTGGCAGTAACATCTGTACACTGGGCTCCATGCCCACAGCAGGTGGTGGTAAAGGATTCAGCTGAGCGATACTGGCATTCCTACTGTCCATATCCCCTACCTCCTCATTGGGGTTCTCCGGGTTAATCTCAGCCATGCTGTAACACAAGAGTTAACAACAATACCAAAAGCAGTTCATAATATAAGCCGTTAGATAACAAGAGTATCATATTCAAAGCATGTTAGTATAACACTTATACAACCATATGCATCACATACATAAGCATGCCCAAATGAATGCCTAGCCAACTTGTTTCTAAAGGCTACCCTTCACTCTTCCCTGGTTATCTAACCACTGCTCTGATACCACTAAATGTAAGACCCCGTTATCTTAACAAGTACTAAGGTGCAATTTAGAGAACTAAACATTCATGTGAATATATCAGAGTAACGTGCCGTGTGATTAACCTGAGCTTTAGAGATTACAGTACCAAAATGTTTCAAAAGGAAAACACGAATTCCTACAAAGGTACTACATTATAGTCTTACTCTACTCAGTAGAAGCTATGCAAAATTTTTCTCTAACATGCTAATCCTGTAGCACTCCTTACAGCTCAGAATATCAACCCCGACCCTGGTTCTCGTCAACAAAAGCACCTACAAAGACAACCCCAACACATGAGCATATCATAATTCATATTCAACATAATATGAATGTAAAGCGTAAATGCACAATTCATACATACAAAGTACTTCCTGTATTTCCAAGCATTTACAACGCCCATCGGTTGTCCCTGTACCATAACTCATAATAACACATTATATGAAATTATGGATCCTTTAATAATGTCATGACATATCACCTCTTTCTTTACATATCTTTTGAGTCATATATCAACAGTTATGTTAATGCTTCATGCTTCCACAACTCATAATGAGCGGTACAATCCTCCCTGCTTCATTACTACATAAACTCATAATGAGCGGTACAATCTTCCCCGCTTCATTACTACAGAATCTCATAATGAGCGGTACAATCCTCCCTGCTTCATTACTACAGAACCTCATAATGAGCGGTACAATCCTCCCCGCATCATTACTACAGAACAAGCATAAGCATTAAACATACACCGTGATCTCTCTTGACTCGTGGAATACACCTCTTTATTCCACATCACAATATGCAACAACATATAACATAAAGCATGCTCGAACAAACAAGCCAAGGGCTTCACAAAACTCCCATGCATATTTTCACATCAAAGTTACCAAAACCTAAGCTAACGTGCATGATAACGCCTTCATAAAAACACTCCCAACTCATATTTTTCCAGAAAACAGGGCACAACCTTACCCAGATTTTTGAACACCATACTTTACATGCTTATTTCCTCTACATAAAACATGTAATATACATAAGGAAAAATACTGAGAGCTTCATAACAACACCATGTAAGCATTTAAATCGAAGGTTTTAAGAAACCTAATCTAACATACCGTTTTCACGCCACCTAAAAACATGTACTTAGACAAGTTTAAAGCAAAAACAGAGCATGGTTTCTCACCCTACTTTGCTCCGATTTTTGAAGGACTTCCAGGCGCTGAAAAAGGGAAAGCTCCTCAGAATTTTGCTTAGCAGGTGCTGGTGAAGAAATGGGAGAGAAGGGCCGAGATTTGGGAAGGAGGAAGAAGACTGAATGATTGAGCCAAGTGGGGTGGGCAATCAGCCTTGTACAGTTTGATTGGCATGGGTTGGGGGGGGGGGGGTGGTTGGGTGTTGGGTGGTTTGATGTGTTATGTTTTGGTCCCGGTATTTAGCACGATGTATTAGAATATCCTCCCATGATATTTATAGTATTTTCTCAATAAAATACTTCAATTCCCATTAACATGCTTTACCAAAACAAACAACACACACCCCAAATAAACATGCCACGACCCCAAAATCCCAACATATACCACATGCACCCTGAAATGAATCTCCCCAATAATATTAATTCAATCCCATGAATTAACACCCAAATCATCATAATTTAAATTAAATGATTAAAATCACATAATCATTTCGGGGATATCACAGAAAGGCTCATGCCTTTATATACAACCCATATACAAGTATAACCGTGCTCACATGCGAGCATCATAAATGTGTATATAACCCTCGGGTGTATATAAGTACTCTATACGATACCGTGCTCCATCAAGCCCTGGTACCACGATCCTGGGAGTACATCCAATCAACAGCTCGAGCTCAGCTCCACAGCCATCGATGTACCTGTTCACCTGCCCCAACAGAGACAGCCCCCAACGGGGTGAGCATACTAATACACAAAATCCCATAATCACAATAATGAAATTCATAATTTACAACAAAAGTAAATACTAATGAATTTTAAATGATACTCCCTGGATGGCAACGTCCTCATCCGGGATTCCGTGTACTGTCCATGTTCTCACAATCATCAAACTCATCAAATCTCAAAAATCAGTAAATCAACACATTGATTTAACTCATCGCATGCCTGATTCTCAAATATCAATAATTAATGATTCCAAATTCATTATACATACAACTATAGATATCTCAATATCTAATACTAATTTTCCACTTTGCTACCAATCACAGATAGCTCAAATGCCTAGCATTTATTTTACCAATTCTCCATTATACTTAGACATCTCACATGTCTTATAATGAATACATGCTTCCACGATCATTCTCAGGCATCTCAATGCCCTACGATGGTCATATACATCCAGTACCCCATATATCTTATGAGGTCATGAAACTCTAAAATCACGCACGCTTATGGCGGCGATATCAAGATTAGGTCGTTCCATAGCTATGTCAACACATATATATATAACCATACGCACAACCGTCTAATGCAATCAAAATACACTATGCATTTCACAATGCTCTCATATAAAGTAATGCTCGTACGTCGCACGTACCTTAAATCTCCTTAGTCCGAGCCAAACCTTGCTCGAGTTCCATGCTCCGAGGAACGATGTGCTAACACGATAAATAATCACAATTATTTACGAACATGCAACCCATGCTCAAGCACACCCATAACCCTTATACAAAAATATATTGTCAACACACGACAATTAACCATTTAAAAGACCCGGGGCAGGGCACGTGCAGGGAGGGAAACGAATGAGACATCAACTAAAATTGATCAAGAACCATCCCCAAAATTTCGAACCCTAATATCACAAAATCGAACCCAACCAAGCACCATAATTCACCTAATACATGAATTAAACGACCAACAACAAGAAAAATCGCCCTTCCTGCCAAAACCCCAAAATCGAACCAAACCCTCACGCCAACAGCAAGAATTCAAACTAATTAAACACAAAAATGGCAGGGAATTACATGAGAATGACGAAAAAGGGGTAAGGGAGGTTACCCAATCGAAAATCGGAAGGAAAACGTTCGAAAATCGAAGAACCCTAGAAATTGGGCATCTGCGCTTTCTGCAAAAATCCGAACGCAAATCGCGACTAAACTTCAAATTGCTGGTGTGGGAAGCTGCGCCTCGGAGAGACGAAGCCAGCGGAGGTCCGGACGCGCCGGATGGTGGCCGGACGGCGGCGGGCGTGGAGCTTTTACGCGCGGGGGTTGGGTCGACGGGAAATGGGCGCGGGGAGAGAGAGAGGGAGGCGGGCAAGGTGGAAGGAAATGATTCCTAAAATTAAAATCTCGGGTTCAACTGGTATATATCGCAAAATTTCCCCGAAATACCAATAGCCCCACAAATACATCATGATTCATTAAAAATTATCTGTTTTCAAAAATTCTCTCTCTAACTCCAAAACCCCCTACCGGTGCCCACACAAAGCATCCCAGATCCCGAGACACATCAAAAACCCAACTCTTAGGTTTTTCACCGAAATGAGAATACAATCTCAACCTCGGGATCCAACGATCCCAACTACCCAAATAAACGAGCCCAGAAGGCCCAGCACCGCGATTAAACTCCAAATCGCCACGTAAAACAACTTTAGGAGTTATTAACACTCCGAGATTAACATCTATAATCCCTGGTCATCACAATATCCCCCACTAAAAGAATTTCCTCCTCGAAATTAGCACCGGTGTATCACGTAACACCCAGGCTACACAACAACATGAAGCGATAACCTCGATTCTTGACCATACCAGAATCGTATTAATAAACGCGAGGGTACCTACCTCGCATCAAACTCTGGAATGAAATAAACCCTCCAGTCCACCAAAAACGAAAGCGCGTCGGCACAACATAACGTTAACAATCCAAAAGCAGTTAGTCAACTGAAACTGCAAGGATTCGAATCGCTCCCGATTCCATCGTAGATATCATTCAATGACGTCTCTACCATGACTCACGATGTCTAATATACATCATTACGAGGGAAATATTAGTATACCACGGTGTACACATACCAAACCTGGTTTCCACTTTCAAACCTCCTCCATCGAATGAGCAGTCGCATCATTGCAACTCAATTTGGGCAACTCACGGCCACAGATTCACACAAAAGACATCTCACAAGATGTCCACCTCCGGATGTTCCAAGAACCACATCCTAGTCATAAATAAACAATCGAGACTCCACAGAGTTTCAAATTCTGAAAGGACATGCAATAAACCCATTGCATCTTCAACGTTTGTGTCGTCAGCGACACCCAACAAATCCGAATCCCTGCCATCCCTTGATAATCCTAGGATTTAACAATCCAAACTTGGGAAGGCTATCGAATTAACCAACAAGAACTACCATGGTTCCAAAACACGACATTCCCTCCTCAGGGGAAGTCAAACAATCCTCACGATCATTCATCAGAATGCATCGTGTCATCGAGATTACCGATCTCAAGTTGCCACAATCTCCCACCGGAGATTCATCAAACCAAGCACGCTAATCCGACGTTCAACAAGGAACAAAATAGAGTTGACATTCGTATACACACACGGTATACATGTCTAAGCACCAACACAACAGGCACACTCAAAGCAATAGACTCGGGTATCTCCAAGCGTACCCAAAGTCCCAAAACCTACTGCCAAACCTCGATTATTCTCACTCCATGGAGAATAGTGGTCGACAGACCAAAGCCAAAGGGTGTGATTTCAACATCAACACCATACCACCAAAGTAATGAATCTCCCAAAAGATTCAACCGGCAGGTATATCAATACCGCCTTTCCCACAAGGATAGTGTCATGAATTCATGACCCTCCAACCTCGAACCACCGTCCGGAAAACTGGTTATATACATACCAACATATAACTCGGAACCAAAATATGCAACTGGTTCAGAATAGTGCATCAAAGCCACTATTATCAAATCGAAACTCGTATACGCCAGGTATACTCAACTAACGATGCCCTGTACTATTGCCATAGTACTACCCAACTCGAGCATCACCCCGGAGACGTCTCCTCGAACTTCTCACTTGGAGTACGAAGCCATCACCTAGTCCAACACTAGTAGGGCTTATCCTGGTTGATTCACGATCAACCCTCAACCAATACTAGCTGTCTCCATGACAGTACACTCCAAATCTCTCCAAGAGATAAAAGTCAATATAGTAGCGTCACCCCACTAACTATACCACACAATTCCAATTGTGACTTCCGTCGCATACCATATACAAAGATGCTCAACCAGAGCTAACAACGACTTGTCGATGCTCACGTTGGTATTTCCAACAAAATGAGTTGTCCCAAAACAAGTCTCTTAAAACATTTGACGTATGAACGTGTCCGTGAGGTATTTCCTGCCTCAATTATCATGCCACAAAGAGACTACAAGAGTCTACCAAAAGTCCTCATCGTATCATCATACGATTCACCGAACTCGAATCCCACGAGCAGTATAATGGCTATCACAAGCACACTATAACACTGAAACAATACCTGGCTAACAATTCTCTGGTCCCTTAGGCTCATACCAATCTATCAACGTGACACACGTTCCATTTCGGTATACCATACCGTACAAACCATTAGAGTTGTGGGTCACCACCCACACATCTCTAAAACACCAAAGCATAATGGACATCCCGGTGTCCTTGCTCAACCACGAAGCAATCCTAATCCATTAGGACTTGTCCCACACCCTCAGGGTGGGTGTGACCACGCCTACCGCACATCACAACAACAAGCGAGTAGTTTCCTCAATGACTACTCTTACCACTAATCACTTGGCCTAAGCCAAACCAACGAGTATACCCAAAGGATATCATCACTCGAACAATACATACTCCGAATATGTGCTGCGGTACAATTCCCGTACGGCGCACCCAAAAATTCTTCGAGCAACCTGCTCGGTATAATGGTCTCGTCAACTAGTGACCCAGACACTACCATGTGCCCACCAAAGGCACTCAAACCATACAACCAAATACACAAACATAAATGTATTAATCATCAAAACGACGCTACACGTCTACATAGAACACCCGCTATGTCATCGTCATCCGGTGACGGCATATGTCAACATATGACATCCAATTAACATCGTCAAACATATGACGTATATAACAACACGTAGTATTCACATTAGTGCTAACAAAGTAATATGACATACCTCATCGCTATCAAGATAGCGGAATACCTGTATCCATCGTTCACCAGCGGTACACAAGCAGCACCCATCGCTCGTAGGCGACATAATCCAGCGCTACGCACATAGCGGTATAACCCATCGCTATAGAATCAGCGACATGATCCCTCGTCATAGAGCCAGCGGCATAAAACATCGTTATAGATATTCTGCGGTATGAACCATCGCCATAGGTGTAGCGGAATGACCCGTCACTATGTAATATCCGGCGGCACGAACCATCGCCAATAGAATATCCGGCGGCATGTACCATCGCCAATAGAATAGCAGAATGAGACATCGCTATCAATATATCCGGCGGCAAGAACCATCGCCAATCAATATAGCGGAATGAACCATCGCTATCAATATACCTGGCGGCAAGAACCATCGCCAATCAATATAGCGGAATGAACCGTCGCTATCAATATACCTGGCGGCAAGAACCATCGCCAATCAATATAGCGGAATGAACCGTCGCTATCAATATACCTGGCGGCAAGAACCATCGCCAATCAATATAGCGGAATGAACCGTCGCTATCAATATACCTGGCGGCAATGAACCATCGCCAATCAATATAGCGGAATGAACCGTCGCTATCATTATACCTGGCGGCAAGAACCATCGCCAATAAATATAGCGGAATGAACTGTCGCTATCAATATACCTGGCGGCATAAACCATCGCCAATAGAATAGCCGACCCCTAGTCATTGTTACGGTAGTGTATTTTAATGCCCCTCGCTCAATAAAATATGCGGTACTCCCACCCCTCGCTTCACATATAGGCGGACATAGAATAACCACGTTTCAATGTGACATGCGGCGCTGCGCTCCCACCCCTCGCTTCACATATTAGCGGCACAAAACAATAAATAGCGGCAAGCATTTAAAACCGTCACTCATCCATAACAATGACTCATGGGATATTCACCAAGTATCCCGTCTATACCTGCAACACAAAGCATATACTATATCCAATATATATCATCATGAGTGTATTTTAATGCACTTCGCTCAAATGCGACATGCGGTACTCCCACCCCTCACTTCAACATTTGGCGGCAAAGCATTAAAATCATCACTCCATTGTACACATGCAATCCACAATGCATAATCCATGATGTATATAAAATGCAGGTTACCGTTTCGTGTCTTTCAACCCTGGCCTTAGCCCTTCGTGTCATAGTGTCCCTACAGGAACAATCACAAATCATGAGCATATAATAATCCATATTCACCACAATATGATTATAACGAGCAAAGGCATAAACTATGAGTACAAAGTACTTCCTGTATCCCAATGCATTTCAAAATGCTCCATTTGGTTGTCCCTGTGTCACAACTCACAATCATAATCAACAGATTATATTATGATCCTATAGATGTTATGACATATAATCGTTTCACTATGATCACATGTTACAAATGCACATAAGCAAAATAGTTGTGTCACACAACACTAGCTACTATCATGCATAAATATGTGCTACCCATCCCTATCAGCATGTTCCACGCCTTCAACAGTCCCAAAGAGCTAACCACTGCTCTGATACCACTAATGTAAGGACCCCAAGCCCTTAACCCTTGATTAGTGTATTAATCATTATGTGTGGCACATGCTTTCAATAAAAATCAATCGGGAACTCATATGACACTTTACAATTGAATGGCAATTACAAAATTTCTTTAATATTCAACGTTATAAGATCATCTCTACCAACAAATAGACTCATAGATTTCGCCCATTACCATCCCCATTACACCACTTTTTACATTGTGGACTTTTATAAAAATTTGGGCAGAGTCTTCCCATAAATTAAGCTATCCCGAAACAAAAGCACGTCACATACATAATTCCCGGCCAGGGAAAACACAATACTCAACAGAAAACAGCAACACTAAGTAAATTCCCAGCCAGGGAAGACACCACACATAAGACAACATAAGTGGGTTTCAACACCCACATAATACACCAATGACTCTCATATCATTAGCAATTCTACCCTTAATTGCATGCAACATAGAATGAAAGAGAGAAAGGGTCATGCTTTTATATACAACCCATATACAAGTATAACCGTGCTCACATGCGAGCATCATAAATGTGTATATAACCCTCGGGTGTATATAAGTACTCTATACGATACCGTGCTCCATCAAGCCCTGGTACCACGATCCTGGGAGTACATCCAATCAATAGCTCGAGCTCAGCTCCACAGCCATCGATGTACCTGTTCACCTGCCCCAACAGAGACAGCCCCCAACGGGGTGAGCATACTAATACACAAAATCCCATAATCACAATAATGAAATTCATAATTTACAACAAAAGTAAATACTAATGAATTTTAAATGATACTCCCTGGATGGCAACGTCTTCATCCGGGATTCCGTGTACTGTCCCTGTTCTCACAATCATCAAACTCATCAAATCTCAAAAATCAGTAAATCAACACATTGATTTAACTCATCGCATGCCTGATTCTCAAATATCAATAATTAATGATTCCAAATTCATTATACATACAACTATAGATATCTCAATATCTAATACTAATTTTCCACTTTGCTACCAATCACAGATAGCTCAAATGCCTAGCATTTATTTTACCAATTCTCCATTATACTTAGACATCTCACATGTCTTATAATGAATACATGCTTCCACGATCATTCTCAGGCATCTCAATGCCCTACGATGGTCATATACATCCAGTACCCCATATATCTTATGAGGTCATGCAACTCTAAAATCACGCACGCTTATGGCGGCGATATCAAGATTAGGTCGTTCCATAGCTATGTCAACACACATATATATATATAACCATACGCACAACCATCTAATGCAATCAAAATACACTATGCATTTCACAATGCTCTCATATAAAGTAATGCTCGTACGTCGCACGTACCTTAAATCTCCGTAGTCCGAGCCAAACCTTGCTCGAGTTCCATGCCCCGAGGAACGATGTGCTAACACGATAAATAATCACAATTATTTACGAACATGCAACCCATGCTCAAGCACACCCATAACCCTTATACAAAAATATATTGTCAACACACGACAATTAACCATTTAAAAGACCCGGGGCAGGGCACGTGCAGGGAGGGAAACGAATGAGACATCAACTAAAAGTGATCAAGAACCATCCCCAAAATTTTGAACCCTAATATCACAAAATCGAACCCAACCAAGCACCATAATTCACCTAATACATGAATTAAACGACCAACAACAAGAAAAATTGCCCTTTCCTGCCAAAACCCCAAAATCGAACCAAACCCTCACGCCAACAGCAAGAATTCGAACTAATTAAACACAAAAATGGCAGGGAATTACATGAGAATGACGAAAAAGGGGTAAGGGAGGTTACCCAATCGAAAATCGGAAGGAAAACGTTCGAAAATCGAAGAACCCTAGAAATTGGGCATCTGCGCTTTCTGCAAAAATCCGAATGCAAATCGCGACTAAACTTCGAATTGCTGGTGTGGGAAGCTGCGCCTCGGAGAGACGAAGCCAGCGGCGGTCAGGACGCGCCGGATGGTGGCCGGACGGCGGCGGGGCCGACGCTTTTATGCGCGGGGGTTGGGGCGACGGGAAATGGGCGCTGGGAGAGAGAGAGAGAGGCGGGCAAGGTGGAAGGAAATTGTGATGCCCGGAATAATTATTAATTGTCAAATGGATTTAATCATGATATTTTTATGATATCTCGGGATTTAATTTTTGAGTATCGGATTTTGGAACGAAGTTGGGATGAATAATTCCGGGTTGAACTTGTATCGTAAATAAATTTAAGAGGGGTTTTCTAGCATTTATAAATTGGTAAATTTAATTTGGAAATAATTATTTTTGTTGGAGATGATAGTTGGATGGGTGAGATTTAATCTAGGGTTAAGACTTAAATAAAATAATACAATTCTCTCCCTCTCTTTAACCAACAAAAATCGAGCCCCTCTCCTCCCCCTCCCCTCACCCGCGTCGCCTCTCCCTCTCCCGGCTGCAAGGCGTGAGCTTGTGGCTCGTTTCAGACGCGATTTCTTCCCCTCATTCAAGCGATTTTTTGTCAGGTTGGTGTGGGTATGATTCTGAACGATTTTCCTTAGTTGTTGACTCTCTTGCATTTCGAATTTTGTTCAACATGTGGGTCGTTTGGCGCGGGATTTGGTGAAGACAAGGAGTGTTGTTGGTTATCTGTTGTCATCCATAAATCTTGCTCAATTTTAGCCAAATTTTGTTGCTGGAAGTTCTTGGTTCATGAGTGTGTGTGTGGGCGCATTCTGTGTGTTGTGTGCGTGCGTTTCTGCTATGTGTATGTGTGTGTGTGTAGCTCCTACTGTTGAGTTCAAAAATATGGTGGTTTTGGGCTCGACTTTCTTACTGATTATTGGTCTGAAATCGTTGTTGTTAAAGGCCTGAAAATTCTGCATTTTGGTTCGAATTTCTTGCTATTTTGGGGGAAATGGCTGTTGTTGAAATTTGTATGATTATACAGGGAATTTTTACTTCTTGTTTGGATCGATTGTTTTGTGCAGATTTTTGGAGAATTAATTGTTGCTGTTAATTTCAAAAATCCTGCCATACATTTAGTATCTTCTTGCTGTTGGTTATGTTGTTATGCTGATGGTTCATCGCAGGTGCATATGTGCGTGTGGGTGTTTTAAGGTTGTTTAGTGGACCGAAATTATGCTACCATGTAATCAAAATTATACTGTAATATGGGTTGAATTAAGTTGTTGAGTGAGTTCGAAAATCTTGCTAATTTGGATTCAAAATGGTTGCTGCCGTGGTTAGAGATTCCTATGGTATTGGCTTAAAAATAATGCTCATAAAGTGTTCGATATAATGTTTAAGTGGAGTTCAAGGGTAACCAAAAGCTATACTAAATGTGGGAATAAATGGGTTAGATACATGGTAGTGTAAGTTATGACATGGAATAAGACTGTGGTGATGTGTATGCTTGAATGGGCATTATGAGTTTAGATTGAAATTCAATGCATGTTTAATTTGTTTAAGTTGAATTCAAACAAATAAATGACTTTATGTTGGGATTAAGGGAATTGGATTTAAATGGTAGAATCTCTTATCTACATGGACCCTTATTTCATGTCTTGGCTTGAATCACTTCGGTGTTGGTTTGGATGTTTGGAACATGTTAATTGGCTAAATTGTGTTTTGTTGTTGGGAGGTTGGATTATGTGATATTATGGGCATAACTTTATGAAGTAATATGAGATTTTGTGCATCAACTATTGGTTATGAGATAACCCTTAGACCTTTGAGTTCATGTAGAGTCTTCTTGAGCTCTCGGACAACAAGGAGGGTGACTTGACGGTAAACACCGATTATAAGGTACGTGGTGACGTACGAGCAGGTATAATATGAATTATTTCATATTTCAGTATTCATAAATTGTTGAATTGTGATGACTGAATATAAGAGAACGAATATGTGAAATGAGTTTGATATATGTGGTATGGGGACACGTAAATGTACGTTGTCCGGATTGAGAGTTGGGTATTATGTGAATTGAGTTTGATATATGTGGTATGGTGGATACGTAAATGTGCGTGGTCTAGATATGGAGTTGGGTATGGATGCCTTTGGCATGACCAGTATGAGAAAGTGTTGAGTGAGATAGATTGATAGACAAAACTGCATTGACATGGAATTGTTTATGATTGAGCATAAATAATAGATTCTTGTTGTATTGAATTCATTGTGTGGTTGAGTATCATATTTCCAGTGACGATACTAAACTTGATGTTATGAAAGCGTGTAAACTTGAAACAGGAACATTGTGTGGAAGCTATACAGATTCAGAACTTCACAGGGAGTACATTTTATAGATTTTCGATACTCTTAAATCAGTGATATCATTATCTTTATGCATTGTTATGATATGGGTTGTGTGATGTTGGTATGCTCACCCTGTGTGGGGGCTGTTTCTGTTGAAACAGGTATTACAGCTACAAGGTTATTTTGGCGTAGCAAGCTCGAGCTTGGTTGGATAATATTGCTTCCTGAAGCGTAGAATGAGATTGGGTAAATGGTATACATTATTTATGCCACTAGATGGGTATTCATTATTTGTTGCTCGCATGTGAGCACTTAGAATCGTGTATATGGACTGTAATAATGGTGTTGAAGCCAACTTTTTATATCTCCTTAGTACTGTGTTTTTCCCTGGCCGGGAACTTACTTATGTTCTTTTAGTATTGTGTTTCTCCCTGGCTGGGAGTTAGTTTTAGTGATGTGTTATATTTTCGGATATCCCAAATTATGGCGAGACTCTATCCAAATTTTTATGAAAGTCAGGGGGATTATGTGAAGCATGTAATGATTCTTTAAAGAAATGAAATATTTTTTATGCTCATACGACGTCATAAATGCACTAATGAAAAGTTAAGGGGTTGGGGCCTTACATTAGTGGTATCAGAGCAGTGGCTAGTTCTTTGGGATGTTTAATGGCCTAGGGATGTGTTGATAGACATGTATATCACATACTTTTATCCATGATCGTATTTTTCTGTCATTATGACATGACGCCTGTTATGTGCATTTTATGATATGAAGCAATAAAAATTGGTGTTATTGCTAACCATCGTGATTGCAGGATCGTAGGAGATACGATGAACATACACAATGAGGGGGTATGTTTGAAAAGCCTCGAGTATGGTAACTCGTTTTATTTATACCATTAGCTTGACTTATGGTGAAAAATGATAATGCCTTTTAAGGCGCGTGATGAATGACATCGCTGACGGTAATTAATATTGATGATAAGTGGACGTTGTTACGAGTAGGGGGATAAATGCGTTTTATGGAGTTGAGTTTTGTGTACATGTTATGTATATGTATGTGCAATGCTGAGAAATCTGATTTTGCAGGAGAGATCAGAAATTGAGATATGATATCTGAGGATAGGAAATGGTAGGCAGTACTGTGCTGTTGGAGTATGACAACAGATGATGTGACAATCGGGTATGCGTATGTCATTTACATGATGACACAGGTACGTAATGATGTACAAGCATGGATGAATATATTTTCCACTGTATTATTGAAAAGCGAAGTGTCGCTTAGGTTTAGGGTCGCTTTTATGGTTGACCGACGTGTTATTATTATGTGTGGGTCGCCTTCGTTCTGAGCGACGTGTTATTATTATATGGGGTCGCTGTGGGTACGAGCGACGTATTAATATATTGAAGGGTCACCACCTAGTAGCGAGTGATGTGTTTATTTAGAGGTCGCCACTAGTTGTGTGCGATGTAATTGTGTTGTGTTGGATATACAGTGGGGTCACCGCTGAGGCGAGTGATGTATTTATTTAGAGGTCGCCACTTAGGAGTGAGCGATGTGATTTGGGTCACCACTGATGAGTGAGTGATGTGGTCGCCACTGACTAGTGTGCGATGTGTTAGTATGATTTATAGGTCGTCACTTAGGAGTGAGCGATGTGATTTGGGTCACCACTGACGAGTGAGTGATGTGGTCACTACTGACGAGTGTGCGATGTGTTAGTATGATTTAGAGGTCGCCACTTAGGAGTGTGCGATGTGATTCGGGTCACCACTGACAAGTGAGTGATGTGGTCGCCGCTGACAAGCGAGCGACGTGTATATTTCAGGGTCAATGCTAGGGAGAGCATGTGACGTGTATATTGATATTGAGTCGGTGCTAGGGAGAGCATGCGATGTGATTATTGTCGGGATCGACACTATTGAGAGTGTGCAATATATTTTATGTGCCTCCACTATAGAGGGAGGATGATGAATATACGATTTAAATTGACCTTGTTGATTTGACGTATTGTGATAATCAAATGTACAGGTGAAAGCGATCATGGAGAGAGTGAACAAAGTGACAATATTGTTTTCTTTCATTTTTATTGCAGTGGATGCAATAGCGGGGTGTGATTGATACCGATATATTGATGATATTTATTGGCGAGATGATGGTATGATTATATTGTGATATTTGAGATTTATAATATTTACCGCTATCATATCGAAGCGATGGAAATATTGTGAATGCCGCTGATATGTCGAGGCAATGAATATTTTTGGATGGTCATGTTATTGATGATGAGTATATCAATTGTGTATTGATATGAAATTATATTTTGTGGCATATTTATGTTGAGAACAGGGACAATTTAAAGAATCGAGTGTGGATCCACTGTGTACAGTAAGTGTTATTACATCTTATTGTTTTAAGAATGTAATTTTATTCATTGTGATTATGGATATTATATAGATGTCAGTAGTGGCGCTGATATTGTGCATGCCCGTCGTGGCGATGAGATTATGTACGCCAGTGTTGGCGATGAGTATTGGTATATTGCTATTGTGTTAGCAGTGAATACTAGTGTGCCGTCATTGGGCGATGAATATTGATGTGCTGCTATTATGTTAGCATGAGTATTAGTGTACTGCTATTGTGTTAGCGATGTATATTGATGATGTGTTGATTGCAGATAGCAGTGAACGTTATGTTATACAAACCATATTAATGTTTATTGGACACATGAGTTGTAGGCTCAAGAGAATATTGGAATGTTCCACGGGAACGAGGAATTGGGGTAAATCATTTCGTTTGGTTTAACATATTTGATTTATGTGAATTGTGAATTATCTTGATTGATTGATATGGTTTGAGAACCAATTTAAAGATGAGGAAGAATTGAGAAAGATATTGAAATAACGTATAGTATTGATATGTTCATTGATTAATTGTGCAGAGACGAGATAACACTGGGGTAATGATGATCAGGTTGAAATGATATTGGTTTATGAAAACATGATTGTTTTGTATAATGTGAGATTAATGATCTGTCAATCATGTTATGTTGAGTTAAATGTAACCATGTTGGAATGAGATTAATGAACAGGTCATGAGATGACATGGAACGTCACGGGATGACGTGAGATCGCTACGAATGTTCTGTGTGGACGTGTGATTATTGTGAACGTTGCGGGTCGACGTAGTAAGTACGAAATTATGATGTTATTCTCTGGTATGTAATGACAACACTGATAAATAATCATGTAGTGATTAATGATGAGTTAGACATGATGTGATAGACAATATAATGATGTCATAATGAGAATACATGGGATATATGAACGTTCACTTTAGATGATTTATCATATTGATATTGTGTTAAAAACGGGAAGGCATATAAATGATGATATATGCGATGAGACTGATGTATGAGAAATCATGAATACATACTACACGATGATATGTTATTCATTTATGAAATAATACTTTGTTGAATAAAGGATCAAAAGGAATTACGTCATTGAGGCATGTGAGTGATTCTTATGTTGAATTTCAATCACACATATATGTGATAGTTTATTGTAGCATGATGCGTGCAGGATTGCGTGAAACTTTTGACGCAGGGAATGTTGATGACGGAAACATTATGAATATCAATAATGCGTAAATGACGAGGTACGTGGTTATGTTATGAGTATTTGAGAAATACTAATGAGCTTTTGTCTAATACTTCATACCAGATGATAGCTGGGTGATGAAATATGGAAACATTAATATTTGAAAGCATGTGAGTACTGTGATGAGCATGATACTATGATACTATGATGCTACTGTACATGTAGGTGACTTAATCTACAAAGGTATGAGATTAATCAGTCAATGTTGATGTTGATGTTGATACATTGTTTTAAATTGTTTATATACAAGTGATTTGTAAGAAATGTGGGATAATACAAAGTAACTTATCTAAGTAGATAAGAAAAAAATGACGGGTTATGAGATAGAATTTGGGGAATGAACAATATTTGATATTGATGGTATGTAGTTGATGTGCGTATAATGTTGATATACGTATGAGAATTACTAATGGGCTTTCTAGTAATTGCATTGCGCCAGATAATAACCAGAAGATGATATAGGTGGAGTTGATGTTTAAGGACTCAAGAGTACCATTATTTCATACGGACAAGGGCGATGTGCGATATGACGAGGTTGGTGTATCGTCATACATTCTGATATACATGTGATATGCATGGATTGCATGATTTAGCGATTATATGATGATGTTAATTTCGTAAGGATTCATATGAATAAGTGTATTCATATATGTTAGCTCATTGAGTGCTAATGTTAAAATATGGTAAAGTGATGTGATTTGCAGTCTTGCGATCGTCGGTGTAATGGGGCACATGTGTGAGCCGTGATGATTCAGATGACTGTCATCCTACAGATGGTCAAGTCACTGTCTTGAACTGTATACCGGTACGTAAATTTTACAGTTGGATTTTATGGTAAGCATGTATTTAAATTTCGAGGTCGAAATTTTATTAGGTGGGGAGAATTGTGATGCCCGGAATAATTATTAATTGTCAAATGGATTTAATCATGATATTTTTATGATATCTCGGGATTTAATTTTTGAGTATCGGATTTTGGAATGAAGTTGGGATTAATAATTCCGGGTTGAACTTGTATCGTAAATTAAATTTAAGAGGGGTTTTCTAGCATTTATAAATTGGTAAATTTAATTTGGAAATAATTATTTTTGTTGGAGATGATAGTTGGATGGGTGAGACGTACGGGCATCGGACGGTAAAATGTGTTCTTACGCTTTTGGCTATATATATATATATCGTGGACAAGTGTGGATTACGAAATGTGTTGATATATATATTGAGATAATGGTGATGCATTATGATTGTGGACTCAAGTATTGTGATTATTTATATGTGGTTGGAAATGCTTGATTGTTCCGGTAGTTGTTATATACGAGCGAGGGAGGTACTTGCCGCTGTCATATGAAGCGATGGTAATATGATATTTGCCGCTGTCATGTCGAAGCGATGTACATGCCGCTGTCATTGTCGAAGCGAGGGATATCATATGATGCCGCTATATGTCGAAGCGAGGGGTCCTAAAATTCCGCTGTTGTAACAGGACCGGAACAGTCACATTTCTAGTGATTAATGTGAAATATTGTGGTTATAACTGGAACGTGGTATCGATCATTATATTATGAACTAATGATTTTGTGCATGAGTTTATGAAACAGGAACAACAATGAAAATGTGCTAATGTGGTAAATCAGGGAGCATACATATATATATATATCTCATGCAATTATTTATGTTATTGTGCTTGGATTTGTTGAATAGTGATGTATATGCTCATGGTGAGTTGTTCCTGTAGGTACACCTTTTGGACTTGGAGGGCTATGGGCCGGGTTGAGGCAGTGAGCTACGAGGAGCATTAAGGAATTAGGATACAGGATTTTGGATAGTCTCTACTCTAGGAGTAGTGTAAATCTATAGTATCAACATTCATTATTGGGAATGTAATTAATTAGCTTTTGGAATTTTATTTTTGGCATGTAATCCTAATAGCTCAAGACTGCAACTGGAACCATAAACTGTCTTTAATGCATGTTAGCCCTATTTATATTTTTATTACATTGTTAAGGTAGAGAGGCATTACATTAGTGGTATCAGAGCAGTGGTTAGAGAACCCGGGAATGAGTGAAGGGTAGCCTTAGCAATAGGTTTGGCTAAGTGCTCTTTTTAAACATGTTTAGTGCGTATAGAGTATATAAATGTTGTACTAACATGTTTTGGTTATTGTTACTCATGTTATCTAACGGCGTATTATATGAACTGTTTTTGGTGTTATTGTTAACCCTTGTGTTACATCATGGCAGCAAATATCGATATAGGAGACGCAGTGAGCGTTAATGCAAGTGCTGGGCGTACAAATCCTCTACCACCGCCAGCTTTGGGCGAAGAACCGTCTGAACAACAGCTGTTGCCCGGGGAACTGAGCTTGACTCAATTCCTTGCATATCGACCCCCGATGTTTGAAAGAACTGAGACAGGGGAACAGGCCGAAGAGTGGTTAGAAAGGATGGAGCAAATCTTCGTGGTGGCTCCTTGTGCGAAGTCGGCCTGGATAAGGTTAGCAGAATTCCAACTGTCCAAGAAGGCACTAATGTGGTGGAAGACCACGGTGTTAGAACAGGAGGCTCAAGGTCATGATATAAACTGGAAGCTGTTCAGAACTCGATTTCTGACCCGGTATTTTTCGGCTGCTGCACGGGAAGCTAATGGGGATGAATTTACTAACCTAAAGCAAGGTACTATGCCGGTGTCAGACTATGCTCTTCACTACTGTTCTTTGCTCAGATATGTACCTCATGTCGCCACAAATACTCAAGCAAAGATGAGCACTTCATGAAAGGCTTGAGGCCTGAATTGTATGATAGGGTGATCACTTATGGCCCTACTAATTTTGATGACGCCCTTGCACGGGCCGAGCTGGCAGAATTGGGAGTGGGTGCATATCCGACTGTAGCGCCATCCAGCACCACCACAGAGATCGACCCTGGAAAACTTGAAACCAAGGGGCGACCATTTTAAGCCAAGGGGGAACTCATCAGCTTCCCGATTCAGTGGTAGACGGCCTGATGTGCGTGGAAGGGGAAATCGTGGGAATAATGGCCCGTCAAATAGGGGACAGTCACAAGCAAGTAATCATGGGAGAGTTAGATTTTTCCTTTGCGGGGGACCCCACTCGGTGAAAGAGTGTTCTGCTTGTTTTGAATGTGGTAAGCATGGCCACTTTGCTCGAGAATGTCCTAATCGGGGAGGACAACAGAACACTATGGGGAGACCTTTAGACAGGGCAGTGCAACAAAGACCACCGTTTGCACCAAGACCATTGGGAGGTCAGCCGTTGGGGCCACCTCAAGGGCAAGTGTACGCTCTGACCAGGGAGCAGGCTACAGCGGCTCCAGAGGAAGTGATAGCGGGTACGTGTCATTTATTTACGCACCCTGCTTTTATTTTGATAGACACGGGTGTGTCACACTCCTTTCGATGAGTTTTGTGGAGAGGCACCGCATATGCACGTCTCCGTCGCCCACGCCTCTTCTAGTCTCGACACCCGCTGGAAAGAGTATGATTGCTAATCGGTTTGTTGTTGATGGCCTCATTTATTTTGAGGGCAACGAGTTAAATTCAGATTTGATTGTTCTGGTAATGTCAAACTTTGACTGCATTGTGGGCATTGATGTACTGAACATGTATCAGGCAGTTGTGGACTGCAGACAGAGAACAGTTGATCCAATTTGGAGGTTCAGTGGACTTTTTATGGGGATGGTTCCCGCTCAAAAATCCCATTGATATCGGCTATCAAGATGGCTCAGTTATTAGAACGTGGGCATATGGGTTATCTTACTTATGCCATTGATGTTGCTGAAAAGAAGGAAGAGTTAAGGGTTGAGGATATACCCGTAGTCGCGGAGTTTGCCGATGTGTTTCCGGAGGAGATTCCACCGGCTAGGGAAGTCGAGTTTGGGATTGAATTACTACCGGGAACACCCGCTACTTCTCGTGCTCATTACAGGATGGCACTGGCAGAGTTAAGGGAGTTGAAAGAGCAAATACCGGAACTCCTTGACAAGGGTTACATACGCCCCAGCATATCGCCTTGGGGTGCGCCTGTATTATTTGTGAAAAAGAAAGATGGATCGATGCGTCTGTGCATCGATTACAGACAATTGAACAAGGCCACAGTGAAGAATAAATACCCTCTTCCGCGGATCGATGACTTGTTTGATCAGTTGCAGGGCACGAGGTTGTATAGTAAAATTGATTTGAGGTCGGGGTACCATCAGATTCGAGTTAGAGAGGAAGATGTGCAGAAGACAGCATTCCGGACCCGTTATGGTCATTATGAGTTTTTGGTCATGCCGTTTGGAGTGACAAACGCCCCGGCTGCCTTTATGAGCTTGATGAACCGAGTATTCCAACCATACCTTGATCAGTTCGTCATAGTATTTATTGACGACATACTCATCTACTCTCGGAGTGAGGAAGAGCACAAGAATCATTTGAGAGCAATGCTTCAGATCCTTAGGGACAATCAGTTGTACGCCAAGCTCAGCAAGTGTGAATTTTGGTTGAGCAACGTGGTGTTTTTGGGGCATGTGATCTCTAGTAATGGGATATCTGTGGATCCCAGGAAGGTAGAGGCAGTGATGGTTTGGTCTGCGCCTATATCTGTGCCCGAGATCCGAAGCTTTCTTGGTTTAGCGGGTTATTACCGACGTTTCGTCGAGGGATTCTCTAAGATCGCTAAGCCGTTGACACAGTTGACTCAGAAAGGAGTTCCGTTCTTGTGGTCTGAGGCATGTGAACAAAGCTTCCAAGAGTTGAAGCATCGGTTGACTACAGCACCTGTTAGTGATTCCTTCAGAGAACGAGAGGTTTGCTTTGTACACGGATGCATCACTGCAGGGTTTGGGCTGTGTACTGATGCATGATAAGCACGTGGTGGCTTATGCTTCGAGGCAGTTGAAGCCTCATGATTTGGAACTGGCGGCTATCATTTCCGCCTTGAAAATTTGGCGGCATTACCTATATGGTACTTCATTTACCATTTATACGGACCATAAGAGCTTGAAGTTCTTATTCACCCAAGCGGAACTGAATATGAGGCAGAGGAGATGGATGGACTTGCTCAAGGACTATGATTGTGAGATAGAGTACCATCCGGGGAAGGCGAACCTGACAGCTGACGCCTTGAGTTGGAAGGTGAAGTATACCGCGGAGGATGTTATTCAGCTATCAGCCATGATGACTTCTTGTTGTCATCTGGGATATGACTTTGATGTAGATACATCACCGGTACATGTATCGACCCTATTGGCAGAGCCGAACATCTTTGAATCTATCAGGAAAGCTCATATGTCAGACGTTGAGGTGCAGAGATGGTTATCGTATTTACGTTTGGGTCAGTCATCAAAGTTCAGGGTGGCAGAAGATGGTTCTTTGAGGCTTGGTAACCGTTGGGTAGTGCCGAGGACACCGGAGTTGCGTCAAGGGATCTTGCATCGTGCTCATAGCAACTGGTTTAGCATACATCCAGGTGGGAGAAAGATGTACAAGGACTTGTGTGACCAGTTTTGGTGGAGGCGGATGAAAAGAGACGTCATCACCTTTGTCAAGAAGTGCTTGATTTGTCAACAAGTAAAAGCGGATAGGCAGAGGCCTGGTGGCGAGTTGAAGAGTTTAGAGATACCGGAGTGGAAGTGGGAACACATATCTATGGACTTCGTGACCCACTTGCCAAGGACTGCCTCGGGATATGATGCGATATGGGTGATCGTGGATAGATTGACGAAGGTGGCTCACTTCATCCCTTATTGTATGTCGTACACATACTTAAAGATGGCCCAATTGTATGTACGGGACGTTGTAAGGTTGCATGAGATTCCAGTCTCGATTGTGTCTGACAGAGACCCACGGTTCACATCACATTTTTGGGAAGGTCTTCAGTCAGCTCTGGGTACGGAGGTGAGACTGAGTACAGCTTATCACCCTCAGACAGATGGTCAGACAGAGCGTACCATACAGACGCTCGAAGATATGTTGAGGGCATGTGTTTTGGAGTTTGATACTCCGTGGCAAGATTCAGTGCCACTAGTAGAGTTCTCTTATAATAACAGCTACCAGGCGAGCATTCAGATGGCTCCATTCGAAGCTCTTTACGGTCGACGTTGTAGGTCATCGTTGTACTGGGAGGACTTGACTAGTAAGACGGTCGGAGGACCGGATTTGATTCGAGAAATGGAAGAGAAAATCAAAGTGATCCGTCAGAAAATGAAAGCGGCTCAGGATAGGCAAGCAGCCTACGCTAATAAACGGCGGCGACCGTTGGAATTCCAAGTGGGAGATAAGGTCTTTTTGAAGATCTCACCTTTCAGAGGTGTGGTTCATTTTGGTATGCGCAGGAAGTTGTCTCCGAGGTATGTTGGGCCATATGAGATATTGCAGCGCATCGGTACTTTGGCTTACCGTTTGGCTCTACCGCCGTCATTGTCTGGCATACATGACGTCTTCCATGTCTCTATGTTACGGAAGTATGAGCCAGATCCGTCTCATGTTTTACAGCCCTCAGAGGTTCAGTTGGGTTCAGATGTGTCCTATGTGGAACGACCAGTTAGAATTCTGGGTCGAGAGGATCGCAGACTTCGGAGAAAGGTTATACCGATGGTAAAGGTTCAGTGGGACCGTAGGGGTGTTGAGGAGGCCACGTGGGAGACGGAGCAGCATATGGTGCAGCATTACCCGGAACTATTTTCTGGTATGTGATTTATGTTTAGTTTCGTTTTGGGTAAGTGCATGCGATTTCGAGGTCAAAATCTTGTAAGTAGGGGAGTATTGTGATACCCCCGAAATAATTATATGCATTTGGGCATTAATTATGTTTATATGATTAATTATGGTGATAATTGATTTATGTGTTGGGATTAATTATCTTGTTGAAATGCTTAGTCACGTGGTAGGCGTGACCCGGGGGTGCATTTCAGGGTGCATGTTGTGCATGTTGGGAAATTGGGTGTTAGCATGAATTTATTGTATTGGTTGGCAATTATTTTGGAAAGCATGAATTTATTGGGAGTTTGGTGCATTTTTGTAAAATGCTTTTAAAATACCATGTTGGGGTATTTTATACATCATGTTAATTAATGGTGTACAAATTTAATTATAACCCTTATAACCCCACTATACCCCCCACTTTACTTCACTTCACCCATCACTCTTAAATCCCCAAATTTCATTCCCAACCCTAACCCACTTCCCATTTTCGAAATTTGGCAAAGGGGGAAGGAGAAATCTTTACAAAATCTTTGTTTGTGAGATTATTGGTAGGATTTGGAGTCTTCAAGAGGTATGGAACCCTTCCTAATGTTTTTATAGTGTTTGGTTTTGAAATGGGTTAGCATTTTGGGATTTTTATGGATTTGTTTTTGGGAATGTGTTGTATGTGGTTGGGTTATGATTTTTGAGGTGTTTCATGTGGGGTTTAGTGAGTTATGTTGGTATTTGAGTTGTTGGAACGTTTGGGTTTGAAGTGTATGTGGTAGAACTTTGAAAATGCTCAAAAATGGTGAAGATCACGCACACAGCAAATGGCGATCGATCGCTACGAATGCAGCGATCGATCGCCGAAGGCCAGTGGCGAAATGTGTTGCAGGCGATCGATCGCCATATATGGCGCGATCGATCGCCGCGACCCAGTGAGGTCTGGCGATCGATCGCTACATCGAAGCGATCGATCGGTAAGGCTCGCGATCTATCGCCTCGATGCAGCGATCGATCGCCAGCTGCTGAATAGTGGGAAATGATGTTTTTGTTGGATTTTTTGGTATTTTTCTATTATTTGGCTTCTAATATTGGGTTGTATGGTTGTGTAGAACCATCCCAGGTACCAACAACTTCAAGGAGATAAAGTTCTTCAACTTCTCCACTTTTGAGACTAAGGTACGTAGTGAGACGTACGGGCATCGGACGGTAAAATGTGTTTTTACGCTTTTGGCTATATATATATATCGTGGACAAGTGTAGATTACGAAATGTGTTGACATATATATTGAGATAATGGTGATGCATTATGATTGTGGACTCAAGTATTGTGATTATTTATATGTGGTTGGAAATGCTTGATTGTTCCGGTAGTTGTTATATACGAGCGAGGGAGGTACTTGCCGCTGTCATATGAAGCGATGGTAATATGATATTTGCCGCTGTCATGTCGAAGCGATGTACATGCCGCTGTCATTGTCGAAGCGAGGGATATCATATGATGCCGCTATATGTCGAAGCGAGGGGTCCTAAAATTCCGCTGTTGTAACAGGACCGGAACAGTCACATTTCTAGTGATTAATGTGAAATATTGTGGTTATAACTGGAACGTGGTATCGATCATTATATTATGAACTAATGATTTTGTGCATGAGTTTATGAAACAGGAACAACAATGAAAATGTGCTAATGTGGTAAATCAGGGAGCATACATACATATATATCTCATGCAATTATTTATGTTATTGTGCTTGGATTTGTTGAATAGTGATGTATATCCTCATGGTGAGTTGTTCCTGTAGTTACACCTTTTGGACTTGGAGGGCTATGGGCCGGGTTGAGGCAGTGAGCTACGAGGAGCATTAAGGAATTAGGATACAGGATTTTGGATAGTCTCTACTCTAGGAGTAGTGTAAATCTATAGTATCAACATTCATTATTGGGAATGTAATTAATTAGCTTTTGGAATTTTATTTTTGGCCTGTAATCCTAATAGCTCAAGACTGCAACCGGAACCATAAACTGTCTTTAATGCATATTAGCCCTATTTATATTTTTATTACACTGTTAAGGTAGAGAGGCCTTACATATAGACTATCATATGAACTCAATATCTTGTATTGAATAGTCAATCAATTCCGATTCAACTTGTTTCACAATCTCTGTTTGATCTAAACAATTTGAGCTATAAAACTCAAAGCTAGAAATTTTCCAAATTCATTGTGATACTTACAAATTCTGTAGTATCCCATTAGGTCTCGTATTTTTATCTTGACCTGCTGACATGCCAAACAATTTTCCACAAAATTTCTTTCTTTATACCATCCCGTCAGAAATAGGATCTCAAGAATGATACGTCTCATCATTCCCAGAATAATACATTGTCATCTATAGTGTGCTTTCTGCATTAATACATCTTTCGAATCAGTAGGATTCGATGCTAATTATTGAATTCAAGCGCAACCCGCCACTAAATTGCATACTAAAATCTAGTTGGTTGATGAGACAGAACCAATTTCTTCACTCAATATCTGTATGGTCTATTTTTCAAGTCTTTCCGATCTTTGAAATCTGAGGTGACCAAATTGCAAAGCATATATTGATGCTATCATTGCACCTTGCATTTTTCGGTTCAGTGCATCTGCTACTAGTTTAATTTTTCCTGATTGATTTTGACTATCAAAGTCAAATTCTTTAATAAATCTAGTCATTGCTTCTATCTCAAGTTCAACTCTGACTGAATAATAGATATTTTAAACTCAAAAAATCGGAGTATATTATGAATTGTTCGCCACACAGATACGTTGCCACATCTTCAAGGCAAAAATAATGGCTACAAGCTCGAGTTCATGAATAAGATTCATGATTCTTTCAGCTTCAACTATCTCAAGTATATGCAATCATCTCCCTGTGATGCATCAGAACATATCTCATATCTTTGACAAATTTGCACAAACTACATATTCCCCTGACCAGTTCAACAAAATCAACATTGGGGCTGTAGTTCACTTCCATTTAGTTATGACAATCGCTTCACATTCATCTGACCAAACGAAAATCAAATTTCTTCTTGGTCAATTGGTTCATCCTTCCATAAAGCCTGTAATATCTGGCGAAACTCGTACAATATCTTGAGTACACTGGTTGGTCTTAGCCCAATTTAGTACTATTTCTACTTTACTGGGATCAACAGGTATCCTGTGAGCTATATCACCTATCCCAAAATAACATTCAATTCAACCAAGATTTACAATTTGATAACTTGGTATACAATTTGAGCTTCACGAAGCGGCTGAATCATCATTCGCAGATGTTCTGTGTGGTTCCTTCCGGATCTCGTATACACTAGTATACCACTGATGAATATGATTTCAATTCTGCCCAAAAGTTACGGAATATTTTATTCATCAAATTCATAACTCTACTAGTATAGTTGTCAGACCACACGACATTACCAAAAATTCCAAATGCCTATATCTGGTTTGACTAATTGCCTAGAGAACATTTTATTTTCTAATTAACAGTGATGTTAACCATATTTAAAATCATTCTTCTTATACTTCAAGTTTCTTACAATTGATCATTTAGTTCTCGATCTTACGCAGTGGGTATTTGATCGCTTTTATTTTAAACAATTATTTCCAATCTAGCGATTTTAGACCGCAAGTGCACGGTGTCAAGTTTTAGTATAGACAGGAAGATACGGATTGTCGAACCCACAGGGACTAACAAGCAACTACCAAATAAGATTTCTTTTAACTATATTTAACCTACGATAATCAATTAATAATTAAACTAAACTAAATTAAGCTACTATAATCCAACCAAAATAGTCGACGATCACGAGAAAAATCCACAAGAAAGTATCAAGACAATTATTCACCTAACCCAACTCTTACAATTCTTTTCTCAATACATCTCTAAGGTGACGGATTTTTCGAATTTATTCAATATACTCTCTCGAGCTATATTAAGTCTAACATCAAATTGCAACTAGTAACTCTCGTTCACGTAATTAACAATTTAATGTTGAATGCGCTTTATGAAAACCACTAACTTTAGATTAAACAACCCAAAGCTATCACTCGTGTGTGATTTTATCTCTCGATCTCAATCTTTAACACACGGCATGAATTATTATATCGTATTATAATTTCATCTCTCGATCTCAATTATAATAAAATATCATTCAAAGGTGATCAATCCTTCAAAAGCATTAAAAACAATAACGCATGCTCATAGATGATATATGAATTCAATCAATCAAGAATATTAAAGGAAAACAATGTTTGGAATATTTCTCAATCATTCAAAACACAATAAATCCAATAATAATTCATGTACAAATAATAGAAAAGTAAAAGCAAACTCCCAAGTCGACTTCGTTCGTTGATTCTCGATCCTTCCTCGCTTCTTTCTCGATCGTGCTCTTCGATTATCTTGTTGGCTTGTTCCAAATCATAGGGTGTAGGGTTGATGAGTGATGATGGATGGTGAAGAGAGGCTGGACGTCTCTGGATGGAGGCTGAAGAAGGCGTGAGGTTTGGATGGTGAATGGGTGTAGAGTGTTAGACGAAGAGTGGAAGATTGGTGGAGGTTTGACGTATGAGAGGGTGAAAGAAATGATGACTGAGATGGAATTGAAGGAAAGGGGACGTGACATGGTTTGGAAGGGAAGAAAAAGAAAAGAAAAGGTGTGTGGTTCTGGACGTTGGTGAAGAAGGCGTGAGGTTTGGATGGTGAATGGGTGTGTGGAGGCTATTCCCTAGGTTAAAGTCTGATTTGGGTTGTAATTTTCGTGTATAATATACAGGGGAAGGGAAACAATGACTTCCTTGTTGGACACAAACTCTATAAGGAAGTTATTTTTCTGAAAATTCCTTCCGCCGATCGATCGGGACAAAGCGGCCGATCGATCGAGCCTCACAGTAAGAATTTCGTGGCTTTTTCAGCCTGTCTTGATCGATCAGAAATGCTCGCTCGATCGATCGGCAAGACCAGAAAGTTTTCTTCGCCTTTTTCAGCTTCTGGCGAGTTTCGTATTTTGGCCGTAACTTTCTCATAAGAACTCCGAATTTGATGAATCAGTTGTCCACGCGAAGATAAGAGAAAGTTCTACAACCTTTATATGGACCACATTTCCAAAACTGTGATGCCCCGAAATTAATTAATTGCAATTAAGGCATTAATTATGTTTATATGATGAATCATGTGTTGATTGATTATGTGTTGGGTATTAAGATGTTAACATGATTTAATGGTGTTGATTATTAAATATGAGGAAGATGTGATTTTAGATGAAGTTTAGAGCATTTTTGTAAAATGCTTTCAAAATACCATGTTGGAGTATTTTAACCCTTCACCCATCATTTTAAACCCCATTTTCACCTTTACTCTTTTAAAACCCCCCAAATCATCCCCAACCCTAAACTATCCCACATTTTCGAAATTCTTCAAAGGAGGAAGGAGGAAGCTCCATAAAACTTGAGTTTGTGTGATTTTTATCAAGATTTGGAGTCTTCAAGAGGTATGGGACTCTCCCTAAAGTTTTATGATGTTTGGATTTGAAATGTGGTGATTTTTGAAGTGGTTATGTGGGTTGTTTTGGGGTATGTGTTATATATGTTTGGGGTATGATTTTTGAAGTGTTTTATGTGGGTTTTAGTGGGTTATGATGTTATTGTTATTGTTGGGAAGTTTGGTTTTGAAAGGTATGAAGATAAGCTTGGAAAATGCACATAAAAATGGTGAAATCGCGACCACTGGTTGTGGCGATCGATCGCTACAAATGCAGCGATCGATCGCCGAGAGGCAGTACGCGAAAATGAGGATAGGCGATCGATCGCCTCAAATGGCGCGATCGATCGCCAACGTCCAGTAGCGAAATGAGCATCAAGGCGATCGATCGCCTCATTTTAAGCGATCGATCGCCGCTATGTGAAAAATCTGGCGATCGATCGCCATGTTTTGAGCGATCGATCGCCACTGTTCAAAAGTAGGAAAATGATGATTTTTGTTAAATTTTTGGTATTGGGCTATTGTTTAGCTTCTAATATCAATTTGTATGGTTATGTAGAACCGTCCCAGGTACCCACGACCTCAAGGAGATAAAGTTCTGCAATTTCTCCTTCTTTTGGAATTAAGGTACGTAAGAAACGTACGAGCATCGGACGGTAAACCGTACTCCTACATTTGACGATGATGCTTATAATGATGATGTTTATGATGATGTTTACGATGATGATGTTTATGATGATGTTTACGATGATGATGTTTACGATGATGATGTTTATGATGACGATGTTTATGATGATGATTATGATGATGTTTACGATGATGATGTTTATGATGACGTTTATGATGATGATGTTATGATAAGTAAGCTTATGATAAGGTCATACGATGTATATGATTGGGTAAGACGCCCACATGGTAAGATGCCACCCAATGTATGTGAGTGGGTAAGATGCCCACGTGGTAAGATGCCACACAATGTTATGATGCGGAAAGACGCCATATGATGGGGTAAGATGCCCCTGTGGTAAGATGCCACACGACGGTTATGTTATGGTAAGATGCCATACAATGGGGTAAGATGCCCTCATACATGAATAAGAATCAGGGATAACAAAAGAAGTCGAAGAATGACCAATAACTTTTACTTAAATAAGATGTTATGCATTACTGTATGTTTTCTATATCTTGTTAAGTAAATATGTATATGCTCACGATGTGTTGTCCCTGTAGGTACACTTTTGGACCGAGGGCCTAGGGTCGGGTTGAGGAGGTGAGCTAAAAGGAGCAAGATGAATATAGGATGCCGGATTTTGATAGTCTCTACTCTAGGTGTAAGGACCCTAATACTTAAGTGCGGAAATAAGGCATAATAGAGCTAATATAATGATCAGAGTGAGAAAAGAACATGTTGAGTCTATGAGCTTAAGCATTACATGCCATAATAATAAGGACTTCCAAAAAGAATGGATTAATTACATTCCTCATCAATGAATGCTATCAACTAGTTTTACACTACTCCTAGAGTAGACACTAGACAAAATAATCCTGTCCTTTAATCCTCAAAAGAATGCTTCACAAGCTCACCACCTCAACCCGTTCAAAGCTTGCTATCATGCCAAAAAGGTACCTACAAGGACAACCCCCAAACATGAGCAATAATAACCATTCATATTCAACACAATATGAAGATAAAGCGTAAATGCATAATCAATATAAAACACTTCCTGTTTTCCATGCATTTCAACGCTTCCCGTTTGGTTGTCCATGTACCATTACTCATGAGTATAATCAACAGATTATTTTTAATGGCCAAAACATGTCATGACATCATATACCATTTCATCAATATACCAAATACTGATCCTCAATCCCTAGTCTGTCTTTCACAATGTATTTTAATGCCCCTCGCTTATTTACATATAGACGGCATAGGATAACCTCGCTTCAATGGACTGCGGGACTCCCACCCCTCGCCTCTCATTGAGCGGCAAATACCCTTTCCTCGTCCTATATGATAACCACGCTCAAATGTGACATGCGGCGCTCCCACCCCTCGCTTCACATTTAGAGGAACCAAACCAAATAGCGGCAAGCATTAAAATCATCAAGGGATGACCACGACTCATGGGATGTGCACCAATAAGCATATGCATCTATAAACATCATGCATAACATGTATTTGCATCCACTATGCAATACCACATATATACTTGCATCCACAATGCATAAACAATAAGTATATAAGATACATGTACCGTTGGGGTGCCCGTACGTCCACTACGTACCTTTCCAAAATGTAGGGTATGGTAGGACTTCAATGCCTTGGCTGTGTTGCCACCTGGGATGGTTCTACACATTCACACAAACCAATATTAGAACCCAATAATAGTCCAATACCAAAAATCCTACAAAAAAATCCAAAAAAACCAAATTTTGGCTTTCGCGATCGATCGCCCCTCACGGCGATCGATCGCCAATACCCACTGTCCGAGAATTAAAAAATTGCACCCTTCGGCGATCGATCGCCACCCCTGGCGCGATCGATCGCCAGACCCGCCGATCGATCGCCCAAGAGTGGTGATCGATCGCCAAAGGCTTGAAAAGCTTACTGCCTGGGCGCGATCGATCGCCTGGAATGGGCGATCGATCGCCAACCCCTGTAACCCGAAAATCCCCCATTTTTGTACCACAAAACCATTCCAACCCATTCCAACACTTAACCAACCAATCAACAACATAAATATCAACATAAACCACCAAAATACACTTCAAAACAAGTATAAATCTAACCTTTAACCAAAACCACAACAACCCACACAAACCCATTTCAAAATCATTAAAAACCCTTCCAAAACTAACCCAAACACAATAAAAATGATAATGAGGCATCCATACCTCTTGGGGACCTAAAATCACCCAATAATCTTCACAAATCAAGACTTTTGGAAGGTTTTCTCTTCAACCCTAAGCTCAAGCTCGAAAATGGAAGAAGGGAAAGGGTTTGTGGGTTTTGATTTGGTAAAGTGAAAGTGATTTGGTAAAGTGGGGTTGGGGATAAAAGGGGATTGTTAATTTAATTAAAAGCATACCAAAATAATTCCATGGTGTATAAAACACCCCAATATGATATTTTTCAAAGCATTTACTCATAATGCACCAAATATCAATTAAATACATGATTTCTAATCAATTGCTACCAATGGCAAATAAATCATGCTTCCAATAATATTTACCCGACATGCACCACATGCACCCTGAAATGCAACCCCGGGTCACCCTATCCACATGACCATGCATTTCCACATAAGATAAATAAATTCCAACACATAATTAATCATAATAAACACAATTAATGCACTAAATGCAATTAACCATTTCAGGGATATCACAATACTCCCCTACTTATAAGATTTCGTCCTCGAAATCACATGCACTTACCCCAAAAGGAAACTAAACATAAACACATACCAGAGAATAGTTCCGGGTAGTGCTGCACCATATGCCGCTCCGTCTCCCACGTAGCCTCCTCGACACCCCTGCGATCCCACTGAACTTTGATCATCGGTATCACTTTGTTCCGAAGTCTACGGTCTGCTCTGTCCAGAATTCTAACAGGTCGTTCCACATAAGACACATCGGATTCCAACTGAACTTCGGAAGGCTGTAACACGTGAGACGGATCCGGCTCATACTTTCGCAGCATCGATACATGAAACACATCATGTATCCCAGATAAAGAAGGCGGCAAAGCCAGTCGGTAAGCTAAGGTGCCGATGCGCTGCAAGATCTCGTACGGTCCAACATACCTCGGAGACAGTTTCCCGCGCATCCCAAATCGCACAACGCCTCTGAAAGGTGAGATCTTCAAAAAGACCTTATCTCCCAACTGAAATTCCAACGGTCTCCGCCGTTTATTCGCATAAGCTGCCTGTCTGTCTTGGGCCGCTTTCATTTTCTGCCTTATAATCTTTATCTTCTCTTCCATTTCCCGGATCAACTCAGGCCCTCCGACTGGTCTACTGTCCAAATCATCCCAACATAAGGGTGATCTACATCGTCTGCCATAAAGAGCTTCAAACGGAGCCATCTGAATACTTGCCTGGTAGCTATTGTTATAAGAAAACTCTACCAGAGGCACTGAATCTTGCCAAGAGGCATCGAACTCCAAAACACAAGCTCTTAACATGTCCTCGAGCGTCTGAATAGTGCGCTCGGTCTGGCCATCAGACGCTCGGTCTGGCCATCCGTCTGAGGATGATAAGCAGTGCTCAATCTGACCTCAGTTCCCAAAGCTGACTGAAGACCTTCCCAAAAATGAGATGTGAATCGCGGATCTCGATCTGACACAATGGAAACGGGGATCCCGTGCAATCTCACCACATCTCTAATATACAACTGCGCCATCCTCAAAAATGTGAACGTCATGCTATAGGGGATAAAATGAGCCACCTTGGTCAATCGATCCACAATCACCCAAATAGCATCGAAGCCTGAAGCACTCCTCGGCAAATGAGTCACGAAGTCCATGGAAATGTGCTCCCACTTCCACTTCGGTATCTCCAAGCTTTTCAGCTCGCCGCCAGGTCTCTGTCTCTCTGCCTTAACCTGCTGGCAGATCAAACACCTCTTTACAAAAGCGACGACATCAGACTTCATCCTTTTCCACCAAAACTGACCACGCAGATCTCTGTACATCTTCTTCCCGCCTGGGTGAATGCTAAGTCTGCTACTGTGAGCTCGCTCCAAGATCCCCTTACGCAACTCCGGCGTACTCGGAACCACCCATCGGTCACCCAATCTCAAAGACCCGTCATCGGCCACTCTGAACTTCGTTGGCTGACCAAGATGTACTAAGGATAACCACCTCTGAACCTCATCATCTGATCTCTGAGCTCTCCTGATGTTCTCATAAATATCTGGCTCAGCTAATAAGGTAGAGACATACACTGGTGATGCATCTATATCAAAATCATAGCCCATATGACAATAGGAGGTCATCATAGCAGACAAATGAATGACGTCCTCAGCAGAACTCCTCACTTTCCGGCTCAAAGCGTCTGCTGTCAAATTGGCTTTCCCCGGATGGTACTCGATCTCGCAATCATAGTCCTTGAGTAGGTCCATCCATCTCCTCTGCCTCATGTTCAGCTCTGCCTGAGTGAATAAAAACTTGAGGCTCTTGTGATCCGTGTATATGGTGAATGAAGTACCATATAAATAATGCCTCCAGATCTTCAGGGCGAAGATGATAGCCGCCAATTCCAAGTCATGAACTGGATATCTGGTCTCATGCGGCTTCAACTGCCTCGATGCATAAGCTACCACATGCTTATCTTGCATCAGAACACACCCAAGGCCCTGCAGTGATGCATCGGTATACAGAACAAATCTGGAGTTCTCCGTAGGGATCACTAACACTGGCGCCGTCGTCAACCGGTGCTTTAATTCCTGGAAGCTCTCCTCACAAGCTTCTGACCAAAAGAAAGGCATTCCCTTCTGGGTCAACTGAGTCAGCGGCTTGGCAATCTTCGAAAAGCCCTCGACGAAGCGTCGATAATACCCGGCCAAACCAAGAAAACTCCGAATCTCAGGCACAGAAGTGGGGGCAGCCCACTCCATCACAGCCTCAATCTTCTTGGGGTCCACTGATATCCCGCTGCTCGAAATGACATGCCCCAGAAACACCACACTGCTCAGCCAAAACTCGCACTTACTGAGCTTAGCATACAACTGATGCTCTCTGAGAATCTGAAGCACTGTCCTCAAGTGTTTCACATGCTCCTCCTCGCTCCGGGAGTAGATAAGAATATCGTCAATAAACACAATGACAAACTGATCAAGATACTGCTGAAACACTCTGTTCATCAGACTCATAAAGACTGCTGGAGCATTCGTCACGCCGAACGGCATCACTAAGAACTCATAATGCCCGTATCGTGTCCGGAATGCTGTCTTATGCACATCTTCCTCTCTGACCCGAATCTGATGATACCCGGATCTCAAATCAATCTTGCTATACACCCTGGTACCTTGCAACTGATCAAACAAATCGTCAATCCTTGGAAGAGGATACTTGTTCTTCACTGTAGTCTTATTCAGTTGCCGGTAATCGATGCACAACCGCATCGAACCGTCCTTCTTTTTCACAAAGAGAACTGGTGCGCCCCATGGCGACACGCTCGGGCGTATATACCCCTTGTCCAGGAGATCCTGCAACTGTTCTTTCAACTCTCTCAGCTCAGTCGGTGCCATCCTATAAGGTGCACGAGAGATAGCGGATGTCCCTGGCAGCAACTCGATCCCAAACTCAACTTCCCTGGCCGGTGGGAATCCTGGGATCTCTTCTGGAAATACATCAGTAAATTCTGCCACAACTGGCACATCCTCAACTCTCAGTTCTTTACTCTTTCCAGACGTGTCCACGGCATAAATAAGATAGCCTGTGTGTCCACGCTCCAACAGCTGAGACATCTTGATCGCTGAAATCAACGGAATCTTCGCACGAGACCCGTTGCCATAGAAAGTCCATTGACTGCCCAACTCAGGTCTGAACTTCACTGTCCTCTGTCGGCAATCTAACACTGCCTGATATCTGTTCAGAACATCAATACCCAAGATGCAGTCGAAGTCTGACATCCCCAGTACAATCAAATCTGATCTCAACTCGTTGCCCTCAAAATAAATGAGGCTATCTGCCAAGAACTGATCAGCAACGACGTTTCTTCCAGTGGGTGTCGAGACCAAAAGAGGCGTGGGCAAAGGAGACGTGCGCATATGGTGTCTCTCTACGAATCCCACAGACACAAAGGAATGGGAGGCACCTGTATCTATCAAAACAAAAGCAGGGTACGTAAATAAATGATACGTACCGGCAATCACCTCCTCTGGGGCTGCCTGGGCCTGCTCCTTGGTCAGTGCATATACCTGCCCCTGGGGTGGTCCTACTGTCTGACCTCCCGATGGTCGAGGCCCAAACTGCTGCCTCTGCTGCACTGTCCGGTCATCAAATCTCGGTCCTGTTGCCCTGATACTCTGACTGTCCTCCCCGAGTGGGGCAATACCGAGCAATGTGGCCCATCTTGCCACAGATATAGCATGCAGGACACTTGTTCGACGAATGTGGCCCTCCACAATTGTTGCACCTCGGCTCTCCCGGCCTATCCCCTTGTGAAGATCCTCTATTTGCGGACCAATTACCCTTCTTGCCATCCTGTTTCTGGCCAAAGTGTTTCTTTCCGCCATACCGCGAAGATGAAGAGGCACCACGGGGCTTAAATGGCTCGCCCCGGGGCCTCAAACTGTCACTAGTCCTGCCTCTGTTGCGGTACCGGTGGTGGCATGGCATAAGCTCCCACTCCTAGCTCAGCAAGCTCCGCTCTTGTGAGAGCATCATCAAAAGAAGTTGGGTTATTGGTGATAACCCGATCATAGAGCTCCGGTCGCAACCCTTTCATGAAGTTCCTCATCTTAGCGTGTCCACTGGTGGCAATGTGGGGGACGTACCTCAGCAATGAAGAGTACCGTGTGGCATAGTCTGCCACCGTCATGTTCCCCTGCCTCAGACTTGTAAATTCATCCTCCTTTGTCTGTCTTGCTGCTGCGGAGAAGTACCGGTTCAAAAACCTAGTCCTGAAGAGTGTCCAGTCAATCACAGCACCCAGTGCTCTCATTTCCATTATTGTGCTCCTCCACCACATCAGAGGTTTCTTGGCTAACTGAAACTCCGCCAGCCTCATCCAAGCAGTAACAGCACAAGGAGCCGATACAAAGATCTGCTCAAGTCTTTCCAACCACTCTTCAGCCTCTTCTCCGGACTCTGTCCCCTCAAACCGGGGCGGATGATAAGAGAGAAATTGTGTCAAGCTAATCTCACCCGGTAGCAGCAACTGAACCACTGGTTCCATTCCTACAGCCGGTGGAGGTAGAGGGTTTGTCTGTCCAATACTAGCATTCATGCTCCCCATATCACCGACTTCCTCATTAGCAGCCATGCTGTAACACAAATGTTAACAACAATTCCAAAGCAATACATGTTATACCGTTAGATAACAGGAGTGATATAAGCATGTTAGTATAACAAGATATACAAAATATGCACCACATGCATAAACATGCTCTAAATGTAAGCACCTAGCCTATCATGCTAAGGCTACCCTTCACTCGTTCCCGGGTTCTCTAACCACTGCTCTGATACCACTAATGTAAGGACCCTAATCCTTAAGTGCGGAAATAAGGCATAATAGAGCTAATATAATGATCAGAGTGAGAAAAGAACATGTTGAGTCTATGAGCTTAAGCATTACATGCCATAATAATAAGGACTTCCAAAAAGAATGGATTAATTACATTCCTCATCAATGAATGCTATCAACTAGTTTTACACTACTCCTAGAGTAGACACTAGACAAAATAATCCTGTCCTTTAATCCTCAAAAGAATGCTTCACAAGCTCACCACCTCAACCCGTTCAAAGCTTGCTATCATGCCAAAAAGGTACCTACAAGGACAACCCCCAAACATGAGCAATAATAATCATTCATATTCAACACAATATGAAGATAAAGCGTAAATGCATAATCAATATAAAACACTTCCTGTTTTCCATGCATTTCAACGCTTCCCGTTTGGTTGTCCCTGTACCATTACTCATGAGTATAATCAACAGATTATTTTTAATGGACAAAACATGTCATGACATCATATACCATTTCATCAATATACCAAATACTGATCCTCAATCCCTAGTCTGTCTTTCCCAATGTATTTTAATGCCCCTCGCTTATTTACATATAGACGGCATAGGATAACCTCGCTTCAATGGACTGCGGGACTCCCACCCCTCGCCTCTCATTGAGCGGCAAATACCCTTTCCTCGTCCTATATGATAACCACGCTCAAATGTGACATGCGGCGCTCCCACCCCTCGCTTCACATTTAGCGGAACCAAACCAAATAGCGGCAAGCATTAAAATCATCAAGGGATGACCACGACTCATGGGATGTGCACCAATAAGCATATGCATCTATAAACATCATGCATAACATGTATTTGCATCCACTATGCAATACCACATATATACTTGCATCCACAATGCATAAACAATAAGTATATAAGATACATGTACCGTTGGGGTGCCCGTACGTCCACTACGTACCTTTCCAAAATGTAGGGTATGGTAGGACTTCAATGCCTTGGCTGTGTTGCCACCTGGGATGGTTCTACACATTCACACAAACCAATATTAGAACCCAATAATAGTCCAATACCAAAAATCCTACAAAAAAATCCAAAAAAACCAAATTTTGGCTTTCGCGATCGATCGCCCCTCACGGCGATCGATCGCCAATACCCACTGTCCGAGAATTAAAAAATTGCACCCTTCGGCGATCGATCGCCACCCCTGGCGCGATCGATCGCCAGACCCGCCGATCGATCGCCCAAGAGTGGCGATCGATCGCCAAAGGCTTGAAAAGCTTACTGCCTGGGCGCGATCGATCGCCTGGAATGCGCGATCGATCGCCAACCCCTGTAACCCGAAAATCCCCCATTTATGTACCACAAAACCATTCCAACCCATTCCAACACTTAACCAACCAATCAACAACATAAATATCAACATAAACCACCAAAATACACTTCAAAACAAGTATAAATCTAACCTTTAACCAAAACCACAACAACCCACACAAACCCATTTCAAAATCATTAAAAACCCTTCCAAAACTAACCCAAACACAATAAAAATGATAATGAGGCATCCATACCTCTTGGGGACCTCAAATCACCCAATAATCTTCACAAATCAAGACTTTTGGAAGGTTTTCTCTTCAACCCTAAGCTCAAGCTCAAAAATGGAAGAAGGGAAAGGGTTTGTGGGTTTTGATTTGGTAAAGTGAAAGTGATTTGGTAAAGTGGGGTTGGGGATAAAAGGGGATTGGGTTAATTTAATTAAAAGCATACCAAAATAATTCCATGGTGTATAAAACACCCCAATATGATATTTTTCAAAGCATTTACTCAAAATGCACCAAATATCAATTAAATACATGATTTCTAATCAATTGCTACCAATGGCAAATAAATCATGCTTCCAATAATATTTACCCGACATGCACCACATGCACCCTGAAATGCAACCCCGGGTCACCCTATCCACATGACCATGCATTTCCACATAAGGTAAATAAATTCCAACACATAATTAATCATAATAAACACAATTAATGCACTAAATGCAATTAACCATTTCAGGGATATCACACTAGGAGTAGTGTAAACCTATAGCTTTAACATTCATTGTTGAGAATGTAATTGAATAGCTTTTGCAAATTTTATTTTGGCCTGTAATCTTCTCAGCTCAAGCTACAACCGGAACCCTTAAGAGGTTATAAATGCATGGTTAGTCCATTATATGTGTACTATTTGATTTTAAGGTAGGAAGACCCTACATTAGTGGTATCAGAGCAGTGGTTAGATAACCCGGGATTGAGTGAAGGGTAGCCTTAGCAATAAGCTAGCTAGGTGCTTACTTTTAAACATGTTTTGCGCATAAGCTACATATGAAGTATATGACTGTTATGCTAACATGTTATGCCTTTCTAACGACGTGTATATGAACAGCTTTTGGATCTTGTTGTTAACCCTTGTGTTGCAGTATGGCAGCAAACGCGGAGGTAGGTGACGCAGTGAGCGTCAATGCAAGTGCGGGGCGTACGAATCCCCTACCCCCGCCAGCTTTTGATGATGAACCGTCCGAACAACAGTTGTTGCCAGGGGAGCTAAGCTTAACTCAATTTCTTGCATACCGACCCCCAACCTTTGAAGGAACTGAAACAGGGGAACGAGCTGAGGAATAGTTAGAAAGAATAGAGCAGATCTTTGTGGCAGCCCCATGTGCGAAGACAGCATGGATACGGTTAGCAGAGTTCCAATTGGCCAAGAAGGCGCTAATGTGGTGGAAGACCACCGTGGTAGAGCAAGAGGCTCAAGGTCATGAAGTTACTTGGAAAATGTTTCGAACTCGCTTTCTGAATCGTTATTTCTCCGCTGCTGCACGACAAGCTAAGGAAGATGAATTTACTCACCTCAAGCAGGGTAATATGTCAGTGTCAGATTATGCTCTTCATTATTGCTCCTTACTCAGATATGTACCTCACATCGCCACGAGCACTCAAGCAAAGATGAGGAACTTCATGAAGGGCTTGAGGCCGGAGCTGTACGATAGGGTAATTACTTATGGCCCTACTTGCTTTGACGATGCACTCTCACGGGCTGAGCTAGCCGAACTGGGAGTGGGTGCATACCCTGATGTTGTACCACCGCCAGCACCCCCTCAGAAATCCACTCCTGATAATTTGAAGCCAAGGGGTGAGCAGTTCAAATCAAGAGGAAACACATCGGCGTCAAGGTTCAGTGGTAAGAGGCCTGACAATAGATGGAAAGGAAACCGAAGGAGTGATGCCCCATCTGGAAGGGGGCAGTCTCAGGGAGACAGATCCGGGAAGGTCCAATGCACTCTTTGTGGGCAACCACATCTGACGAAAGATTGTGTAGGATGCTATGTTTGTGGCGACATGGGCCACTTTGCTAGACAGTGTCCCAACAGGGGAAGTCAACAGGGTCCTGCGGGGAGGCCTGCGGATAGGACAGCACAACATAGACCACCCTTCGTGCCGAGACAGTATGGAGGTCAGCCTATGGGCCACCTCAAGGGCAAGTCTATGCATTGACGAGAGAGCAGGCTTCAGCGGCTCCGGAGGAGGTTATAGCGGGTACGTGTCTTTTATTTACGCACCCTGCTTTTATATTGATCGACACAGGTGCGTCACACTCTTTTGTGTCGACAAGTTTTGTGGAAAGGCACCACATATGCACTTCTCCGTCGCCCACGCCTCTTATAGTCTCGACCCCCGCTGGAAGAAGTATGATTACTGATCGGATCGTCTACGATGGCCTCATTTATTTTGAGGATAAAGAACTAAGGTCAGATTTGATTGTTCTGGGAATGTCAGATTTTGACTGCATTCTGGGCATTGATGTTCTGAACAGGTATCAGGCAGTTGTGAACTGCAGGCAGAGGACTGTACGGTTCAAATCTGATATGGGAGTTCCATGGACGTTCTATGGTGATGGTTCTCGCTCTAAGATCCCGTTGATATCTGCTGTCAAGATGGCGCAGTTGTTGGAACGCGGCCATTCGGGATATCTCATATATGCCATTGACGTTACGGAAAAGAAAGAAGAAGTAAAAGTTGAGGATGTGCCCGTAGTGGCGGAGTTCCCTGATGTCTTTCCGGAGGAGATTCCCGGATTCCCACCGACGAGAGAGGTCGAGTTTGGGATTGAATTATTACCGGGGACGTCTGCCATTTCTCGTGCCCCTTATAGGATGGCACCAGCGGAGCTAAGGGAATTAAAGATTCAGTTGCAAGAGCTCCTTGACAAGGGCTATATACGCCCTAGCGTATCACCTGGGGAGCACCAGTTTTATTTATGAAGAAGAAAGATGGTTCGATGCGTTTGTGCATCGATTACAGACAACTGAACAAAGCTACAGTGAAGAATAAGTACCCACTTCCGAGGATCGATGACTTGTTTGATCAGTTGCAGGGTACGAGACTCTACAGTAAGATCGATCTGAGGTCAGGGTACCATCAGATTCAAGTAAAGGAAGATGATGTCCAGAAGACAGCCTTCAGGACTAGGTATGGGCACTATGAATTCCTAGTCATGCCTTTTGGGGTGACAAATGCCCCGGCTGTTTTCATGAGTTTGATGAACAAGGTGTTCCAGCCATATTTGGATCAATTCGTCATAGTTTTCATTGACGATATACTCATCTACTCCCGGACCGAAGAAGATCATGTACGGCACTTGAGGACAGTACTTCAGATCCTTCGGGATCATCAGTTGTATGCAAAGCTCAGCAAGTGCGAGTTCTGGCTGAGCAGTGTAGTATTCTTGGGTCATGTTATATCTAGCAGCGGGATATCTGTGGATCCCAGGAAGATTGAAGCTGTAATGGAGTGGGCAGCACCCACTTCTGTACCCGAGATACGGAGTTTCCTTGGCTTAGCAGGTTATTACCGACGTTTTGTCGAGGGATTTTCTAAGATCGCTAAGCCGTTGACACAGCTGACTCAGAAAGGAGTCCCATTCTTTTGGTCCTAAGCTTGTGAGGAAAGTTTTCAAGAACTGAAACGTCGTTTGACTACAACGCCTGTATTGGTGATCCCTTCTGAGAATAAGAAGTTTGCCTTGTACACAGATGCATCATTGCAAGGTTTGGGCTGTGTGTTGACGCAAGAAAAGCACGTGGTGGCTTATGCTTCGAGGCAGTTGAAGCCTCATGAGACCAGATACCTAGTCCATGATCTGGAACTGGCGGCCATCATTTTCGCCTTGAAGATTTGGCGTCATTATCTTTATGGTACGACGTTTACCATCTATACGGACCATAAGAGCCTGAAATTTCTATTCACTCAGGCTGAACTGAATATGCGTCAAAGAAGATGGATGGATTTGCTCAAGGATTATGACTGTGAGATTGAGTACCATCCGGGTAAAGCAAATTTGATAGCAGACGCCTTAAGTAGGAAGGTGAAGAGTACTGCTGAAGACGCTATGTGTTTATCAGCGATGATGACCTCTTACTGCCATCTGGGCTATGACTTTGATGTGGACACGTCGCCGGTGCGAGTGTCGACCTTATTGGCCGAGCCAGACGTATTTGAGGCTATCAGGAAAGCCCAGAGGTTAGATGATGAAGTTCAGAGATGGTCGTCGATAGTACTTCGAGGTCAGCCAACAAAGTTTAGAGTGGCTGAAGATGATTCTTTAAGACTGGACAACCGATGGGTAGTCCCAAATGCACCAGGATTGCGTAAAGGAATCTTAGAACGAGCTCATAGTAGCCGATTTAGTATCCACCCCGGAGGAAGAAAGATGTATAAGGACCTGAGTGGTCAATTCTGGTGGAGACGCATGAAGCGTGATGTGATCACTTTTGTCAAGAGATGTTTGATCTGCCAGCAAGTAAAGGCAGAAAGGCAGAGGCCTGGTGGCGAGCTGAAGAGCTTGGAGGTACCTAAGTGGAAGTGGGAGCATATATCTATGGACTTCGTGACCCACTTGCCAAGGTCGGCCTCTGGATTTGATGCTATCTGGGTGATCGTGGATAGGCTGACGAAGGTAGCTCATTTCATCCCTTACAACATGACTTTCACGTATCTAAAGATGGCCCAATTATATGTACGGGATGTAGTGAGGTTGCATGGGGTTCCAGTCTCGATCGTGTCTGACAGAGACCCAAGGTTTACTTCTCATTTCTGGGAAGGTCTCCAGACAGCTTTGGACACCGAGGTGAGATTGAGTACAGCTTATCACCCTCAGACAGACGGCCAAACGGAGCGTACTATTCAGACGCTCGAAGATATGCTGAGGGCATGTGTTTTGGAGTTTGATACTCCATGGCAAGAGTCTATACCACTGGTAGAGTTCTCCTATAATAACAGCTATCAGGCGAGCATTCAAATGGCCCCCTTTGAAGCTCTTTACGGACGACGATGTAGGTCACCGCTGTATTGGGAGGACTTGACGAGTAAAGCGGTCGGAGGACCGGATATGATTAAGGACATGGAGGAAAAGATTAAGATGATACGTTTAAAGATGAAAGCGGCCCAAGATAGGCAAGCAGCCTACGCCAATAAGCGGCGACGGCCGCTAGAATTCCAAGTAGGAGACAAGGTTTTCTTGAAAATCTCACCCTTCATGGGTGTGGTCCGTTTTGGTATGCGGGGAAAGTTATCTCCGAGATATGTCGGACCGTATGAGGTATTGCAGCGTATTGGTACATTGGCTTACCGTTTGGCTCTACCGCCGTCTTTATCTGGAATTCATGATGTCTTCCATGTTTCTATGTTGAGAAAGTATGAGCCAGACCCGTCTCATGTTTTACAGCCTACTGAAGTGCAGTTGGATTCAGATGTATCCTACGTTGAACGACCGGTCAGAATTCTGGATCGTGAGGATCGCAGACTACGAAGTAAAGTTATACCGATGGTCAAAGTTCAGTGGGATCGTCGGGGTGTCGAGGAGGCTACGTGGGAGACGGAACGGCATATGATGCAGCATTACCCGGAACTATTTTCTGGTATGATTTATGTTTAGTTTCTTTTGGGTAAGTGCATGCGATTTTGAGGACGAAATCTTGTAAGTAGGGGAGTAATGTGATGCCCCGAAATTAATTAATTGCAATTAAGGCATTAATTATGTTTATATGATGAATCATGTGTTGATTGATTATGTGTTGGGTATTAAGATGTTAACATGATTTAATGGTGTTGATTATTAAATATGAGGAAGATGTGATTTTAGATGAAGTTTAGAGCATTTTTGTAAAATGCTTTCAAAATACCATGTTGGAGTATTTTATGAATCATGTTAAGTTTGGGGTGTGATTTTAAATTAATCCCCAACCCCCTTTTTAACCCTTCACCCATCATTTTAAACCCCATTTTCACCTTTACTCTTTTAAAACCCCCCAAATCATCCCCAACCCTAAACTATCCCACATTTTCGAAATTCTTCAAAGGAGGAAGGAGGAAGCTCCATAAAACTTGAGTTTGTGTGATTTTTATCAAGATTTGGAGTCTTCAAGAGGTATGGGACTCTCCCTAAAGTTTTGATGATGTTTGGATTTGAAATGTGGTGATTTTTGAAGTGGTTATGTGAGTTGTTTTGGGGTATGTGTTATATATGTTTGGGGTATGATTTTTGAAGTGTTTTATGTGGGTTTTAGTGGGTTATGATGTTATTGTTATTGTTGGGAAGTTTGGTTTTGAAAGGTATGAAGATAAGCTTGGAAAATGCACATAAAAATGGTGAAATCGCGACCACTGGTTGTGGCGATTGATCGCTACAAATGCAGCGATCGATCGCCGAGAGGCAGTACGCGAAAATGAGGACAGGCGATCGATCGCCTCAAATGGCGCGATCGATCACCAACGTCCAGTAGCAAAATGAGCATCAAGGCGATCGATCGCCTCATTTTAAGTGATCGATCGCCGCTATGTGAAAAATCTGGCGATCGATCGCCATGTTTTGAGCGATCGATCGCCACTGTTCAAAAGTAGGAAAATGATGATTTTTGTTAAATTTTTGGTATTGGGCTATTGTTTAGCTTCTAATATCAATTTGTATGGTTATGTAGAACCGTCCCAGGTACCCACGACCTCAAGGAGATAAAGTTCTGCAATTTCTCCTTCTTTTGGAATTAAGGTACGTAAGAAACGTACGAGCATCGGACGGTAAACCATACTCCTACATTTGACGATGATGCTTATAATGATGATGTTATGATGATGTTTACGATGATTATGTTTATGATGATGTTTACGATGATGATGTTTACGATGATGTTTACGATGATGATGTTTACGATGATGTTTATGATGATGATGTTTATGATGATGTTTATGATGACGATGCTTATGATGATGATTATGATGATGTTTACGATGATGATGTTTATGATGACGTTTATGATGATGATGTTATGATAAGTAAGCTTATGATAAGGTCATACGATGTATATGATTGGGTAAGACGCCCACGTGGTAAGATGCCACCCAATGTATGTGAGTGGGTAAGATGCCCACGTGGTAAGATGCCACACAATGTTATGATGCGGCAAGACGCCATATGATGGGGTAAGATGCCCCTGTGGTAAGATGCCACACGACGGTTATGTTATGGTAAGATGCCATACAATGGGGTAAGATGCCCTCATACATGAATAAGAATCAGGGATAACAAAAGAAGTCGAAGAATGACCAATAACTTTTACTTAACTAAGATGTTATGCATTACTGTATTTTTCTATATCTTGTTAAGTAAATATGTATATGCTCACGATGTGTTGTCCCTGTAGGTACACTTTTGGACCGAGGGCCTAGGGTCGGGTTGAGGAGGTGAGCTAAAAGGAGCAAGATGAATATAGGATGCAGGATTTTGATAGTCTCTACTCTAGGAGTAGTGTAAACCTATAGCTTTAACATTCATTGTTGAGAATGTAATTGAATAGCTTTTGCAAATTTTATTTTGGCCTGTAATCTTCTCAGCTCAAGCTACAACCGGAACCCTTAAGAGGTTATAAATGCATGGTTAGTCCATTATATGTGTACTATTTGATTTTAAGGTAGGAAGACCCTACAAAAACGTGGCTCGAACATATAGTAATTTGAGGAGAAAGGAGCAACATGTGTCTTGGATTCTGGTTTTTTCCTCTTTTCTTCAACTTTATTCATTCTTTCATCATTTTTGCTTGATTTCTTCACCTTTCCCTACATTTCAACATTGATTCCTGAAATAGAGAAATATATACCATAAACCGTAAAATAATCCAAGAATCAACACGAAAACATATACATAACATAGCATAAAAACGCGTAATATTCAACCCTATCAACTCCCCCAAACTTATCACTTAATCGTCCTCGATTAAGCATTAAAATCACAAGGTAGAGTTCATTCTTGATACTTGAAACAATTATTTCATGACTTATTTTATTCTCAGAAATCTCATGCACATATACAAAAGTTGACAAGACATGTTTTCTCCTAAATCAAGTAACACATCTCAAAATCGGAACTTGTGTGTGTGCTATAGTCAATCTTAAGTTTCATGCACATATTCAAGATCAAATCATGTTAATCAACTCAAAGTCAAGATTATCATCAAGCACCCCATAAGCCTATTTTCAAACAACTTCTCCACTAATGATAGTTACTCCCTAGACTTGGATCAAAAGGACTTTTTAAGCTTGTAATGTAAGGCCTTTGGTGTTGGCTTCAAAGTAAAGATAGGATAAGCGTAAAGAAGAGAGTATAATCATTTACATTTCAAATGTTTCGCACACATCGAGCTTCTCTACTTTTTCTTTTATAGCCTTGGCCACTTTGGGTCTTATTTAGTCAATCTTTTTCTCAACCCTTTTTGTCCATCCTTTTCTTTTCTCATTCATCAATTTTTTTTCAATAAGCTCATCAAGATATAATAATTCAAGTGCATCGAATGATATTCATTATACTCCCTTAGGGTAAGGATAACTTTTTCATTTAGGCACAAATAAGGGTAAGTATAATGAGTTTGCCAAGAATGTCGAATGAGGTCTAATTATATGCAATGCATATACCATTCTTTTTTCAATAAAGCTCAAATGGGACACTAGGGATTGGTATGAATCATGGTAAGCTTGAAAGGCTCAAACGTTTCAAAGATCGCCTAGATCATTCTCAAGTCGAGTTTGTAACTATAAAATTTCGCCTCAAAGTGTTATCATCAAATAAGTTTTAGGATAACTCTAAGATGCTCAAGACAAATCGTCAAGTTCACAACAATTATCACTATTCAACATACAATCCACAAGATCATGACTCATTGTGCTCAAAGTATTCCTCATTCTTGACATGCTAACTCAAATTAGGATATTCATGTACAAGTCCAATCACAAATCAAGTTCATATGCATAGTGAGATCAAAATCCTCATTGAATAGTCACTACTATAATTCATTCTTTTCCCAAGTTTGAACTCATAAAAAAAAAAAATTTAGCTCATAATAATCGGACGATTCAAGTTTCATTTAAGCACACAACATGTGGTTTAAAACAAGTAAAACATGCAAGCTACTACTCCCCCAAACTTAAATCAAACATTGCCCTCAATGTTTAAAAGAATCAAAAGGGAAACAGTGAACTCCCCTGATCAAGACGCTTGCATGAGGGTTGAGGAAGATTCGCTTTTGAAAGCTCCACTATTGTAGGGTCATCGCTCCAACTGAGTACCTAGCAAGAGAAGAATGCAAATAAAATAGTCGACACGAGAGATAAACAAACTAAATGCAAAAACTAAAAATAAACAAAACTAAATGGCAAAAGGATACGCTTGGGTTGCCTCCCAAGAAGCGCTGATTTTTAGTCGTCGGCTTGACCATCAGAAGCAACCATCAAAGAGCGGTTGCCGCCCATAGTAAGTATCGTATGATACCACTAATGGGTCTTCATTCCCTGTATACTTAACCCTTTATTAGTGTACTAATCATTAATGTGTGGCATAAGCTTTCAATAAAATTATTCGGGAAACACAGATGATACCTTACCATTGAATGGCAACACAAAATTTTCTTTAACATACAGTGTTATAAGCTCTCATCCTAACAACAATAGACTCATAGAGCTTGCCCATTACACCACTTTTTACTTGTGGACTTTTATAAAAATTTGGGCAGAGTCTCCCCATAAATAGAGCTATCCCGAAATAAAAGTACAGCACATAACATAATTCCCGGCCAGGGAAAACATAATACTCATCAGAATACAGTAATGTCAAGTAAATTCCCAGCCAGGGAAGACACCACACACATGACAACAAAAGTGGGTTTCAACACCCACAATACACTAATGACTCTCTTATCATTTAGCAATTCTACCTCTAATTGCATGCAACATGGAATGAAAGAGAGAGAAAGGCTCATGCCTTTACATACAACCCATATACAAGCATAATCTTGCTCACATGCGAGCATCATGAATATGTATATAACCCTCATGGGCGTATGAGTACTTTATACGATACCGTGCTTCATCGAGCCCTGGTACCACGATCCTGGGAGTACATCCAATCAACAGCTTGAGCTCATATCCAAAGCCATCGATGTACCTGTTCACCTGCCCCAACAGAGACAGCCCCCAACGGGGTGAGCACACCAATTCCACAATTTCATAATCATAATGACATAATACATAATTTACGAAAATGTAAATATTGTGGAACATATGTGATACTTCCTGGATGGTATCATCCTCATCATAGCGTACCCCTGTATAACCCTGTTCTCAAAACAGATAAATCATCAAATCTTGAATATGCAGTTAATCATCATATTGGTTAACCCTAGCCAGTCTCAAATCAGTAACCTTTCATAACGTCTTACTTTATTTGGCAATGATTGGTAACATTTCATAACATCATTTCATAACATCTTTTCATAACGTCGTTTCATAACATCTTTTCATAACATCTTACTTAATTTAGCAATAATTAGCAACATTTCATAACATCATTTCATAACATCGTTTCATAACATCTTTTCATAACATCGTTTCATAACATCGTTTCATAACATCTTTTCATAACATCTTTTCATAACATCTTTTCATAACATCTTACTTTAACTAGCAATGATTATAATTCTAGATATCGTATTGAGATTTTCTTAACTTCCGATATTGGTTAATCACTTCTCTGATTAACTACGTCTCTGTTCCTATTATTACCCGTAGGGAATAAAATACAGATATCCTAGATATCTAATCAAATACCACATTCTCATTTCTTACTTCAAGGTAACGTCATACTATGGGTGTTTGCTCCGTAGCAACCACACCTCATCATTGGCTCGCTTCATAGCGGCACTGAGCATTCCACCATGTGAAACAACATATCGTAACCGAGTCCCGATACCATCATAGTAAAACATATCATATATCTTAAATCATGCATCATACTTGTAAAACATCATTTAAACTATGCTCGTACGCTAAACGTACCTGAAATCCTCGAAGTCCGAGCCAAACCTTGCTCGAGTTCCATGCCCCGAGGAACGATGTGCTAACACGATAAATAATTCACAATTATTTACGAACATGTAACCCATGCTCAAGCACATCCATAACATTCAAAATATCGTCAACACACGACAATAAATCATTTAAAAGACCCGGGGCAGGGTACATGCAGGGAGGGAAAACGAATGCGATAATATCGAAAATTGTTCAAGAACATCCTACAAAATTCGAACCCTGGCATCACAATTTGAACCCAACCAAGCATTATAAATCATCTAAAACATGTAATGAACGATCCTTAACATGAATCATCAACCCATAGTCAAAATCCCCAAATTCGAAATCAACCCTCACCAATTAGGGCAAAATCGAACCATAACATCTTAATTCAATCCCCCTTAAGCATCATAATTCATTTAAACATGAATAAATCGAATCCTAACAAGAATTATCATCCTCATGCCAACAATCCCCAAAATCGAACATAAATCCCCCACACATCATGAAATTCGAACCAACCTCCACAAATTCGAACTCAATCCTCAAAATTCGAACACAATAATTCACAATAGGTAGGGAAAATACATCATAAGCATGGAAAAGGGGTAAGGAACGTTACCCAACGAAATCGGAAGCAAAATCGGACGAAATCCGATGAACCCTAGAATTTGGGGATCGGCGCACTTCTTTAAAATTCGACTTCAAATCGCGATGAAACTTCAAATTGACGGAGGGGAAATGAGCGCCTGGACGAGACGAAGCCGTGGGTAGGTCGGACGCACCGATCGGCGGCGGGACGGCGGCGGCCGAAGCGCTTTTGCGCGCGGGGTGCAGGGCTGACGGGAAGAGGGCGCGCGGGAGAGAGAGAGGAAAATGTGAGGGCTGAAATGAAATTCTTATTTAAAATTTTGGGTTCAATTGGTATTTATAGCAAAAATACCCCGAAAAATTAATAGCCCCACAAATACATCATGATTCCTTAAAAATCATCTGTTTTCAAAAACTCTCTCTCTAACTCCAAAACCCTCTACCGGTGCTCACATAGCACCCGAGATCCCGAGACACATCAAAAACCCAACTCTTAGGTTTTACACCGTAATGTGAATACAATCTCAACCTCTGGATCCAACGATCCCAACTACCCAAATAAACGAGCCTAGAAGGCCCAACATCGCGATTAAACTCCAAATCGCTACGTAAAACCACTTTAGGGATTATTAACACTACGGGATTAACACCTATAATCCCTGGTCATCACCAATATCCCCCACTAAAAGAATTTCGTCCTCGAAATTAGTACTGGTGTATCACGTAACACCCCGGCTACACAACAACATGAAGCCATAACCTCGATTCCTGACCATATCAGAATCGTATTAATAAACGCGAGGATACTTACTTCTCTTCAAACTCTGAAACAGAGCGACTTACCAAAACCAACATATCACTTAGGGGGTAAAACGTACCTCGATGCGGGTCATCCTAAAAGTCAGTCTCTCATGACTGAAAACAACCTATATTTACGACTGTAGATCGGACAGTCATCCTTCGTTCTAATACAACCAGTAAGAACGCATCCTGAATGACACATCAACCGTGAGAACGTTGACCTCGTGTCAAACTCTGGAGTGGAACAGACTTCCCAATCCATCATAACGTCAAAGAGCGTCAGCACAGCTCAACGCTAATAATCCAAAAGCAGTTAGTCAACTGAAACTGTAAGGATTCGAATCGTTCCTGATTCCATCGTAAATTTCATTCCTTGACATCTCTTATCATGACTCACGATGTCCAACATACATCGTTACGAGGGAAACACTAGTATTCACGTGTGTACACATACCAAACCTGGTTTTCCACTTTCAAACCTCCTCTATCGAAGGAGCAGTCGCATCATTGCAGCTCAAATACATGGATTCTCAGATCGAATCAACGACGACTTGACGACTCTCTCGTTGGTACTTCACATCATGAGCTGTCCCAGACAAGTCTCACCAAGATTTAAACATAAACATATATACATTTCAGTGAGGCATATTCAACCTCAACGTCAAATAACGTGGTGACTACCAGAGTCCACCACAATCCACCTCGTATCACCTTACGATTTGCCAAACTTGGTTCCAACGAGCAGTATAACGGCTCTAGCAAGCCCATCATGGTGCTGCACACACGCGGCAGACAAACTAATCGCTGTCTCACTAGGTTCACCTCAAACCTACCAATCAGATGGACGTTTCCACACGGCATACCATACCCTGGGAAGAACAATCGATAGAGTAGTGGGTCTTTACCCAACATTCCTCCAATGCTGATATACCCTGGACACTTCAATGTCCCCATGTACTTAACATAACCTGATCCTACTCCCTTAGGACCCATCTTACATCCTCATGGGTGGTGTGGACCATGTCTACCACATGTCATATCAATAGAAAGCGAGTAATTCCTCCACGATTACTCCTATCGTCAAAAACGTGGCCAAAAAGCCAATCCAACGAGCATACCTCAAGGGTATCACCACTCGTAATATGATTGCCTCAAACAATGTCTGCGGTACAATCACAAGTACAACGCGTCCATCCATTCCTCGAGCACCCGCTCGGTATAAGGGTCACGTCAATCGGTGACGCACACGCCACCTTGTGCCCGACACTGGCACCCAAGGCATACAACTGAAAACGTATACTTAACGCATTGCTCATCGTAACGATGATGCATGTCTAATAAGACATCTCCTGCACTATCGTCATCGCCATCCCGTGACGACACACTGCCCACTCATGGCATCTAAGGTATCGTCAACTAGTGACGGTACAAGTCAACAATGACATCTAAATGACCTAGTCAACTCGTGACGGTCCATGTACATCAACATATGTCATCCATCATCATGCTAGTAAATAGTCATAATAAAACATGCATATCAACGCATACCAGCAATAATAATGCTAATAAAATAGCAATATCTCATCCTCATCGCTGACAAGATAGCGGCATACCTATCTCCGTCGCTCCATAATAATACGTAATCAGCACCCATCGCTCGAAGGCGGCCAAATCCTGTGCTGAATATATAGCGGTACAGTCCATCGATATAGCATCGACGGCATTGATACCTCGTCATATAATAGGTGACATGAAACCTCGCTATACACCTGAGCATGAATCATCGTCCACATAATAGCGGAAAGAGGCATCGCTATCAATACATCTGGCGGAAAGAACCATCGCCAATCAATATAGCGGAATGAGGCATCGCTATCATACATCTGGCGGAAAGAACCATCGCCAATCAATATAGCGGAATGAGGCATCGCTATCATACATCTGGCGGAAAGAACCATCGCCCAATCAATTATAGCGGAATGAGGCATCGCTATCATACATATGGCGGAAAGAACCATCGCCAATCAATATAGCGGAATGAGGCATCGCTATCATACATCTGGCGGAAAGAACCATCGCCAGTCCTCATAAAAGAATGAGTCATCGTAAATCCTCATAATAATATCGTATGGCCTCTTACCATATGGGGCACCTTACCCCGTGGCACCTTACCACATAACATCGCATGGCTACTTACCATGTGGGGCACCTTACCCCGTGGCACCTTACCACAATAAACATCGCATGGCTACTTACCATGTGGGGCACCTTACCCCCGTGGGCACCTTACCACAATAACATCGCATGGCTACTTTACCATGTGGGGCACCTTACCCCGTCGGCACCTTACCACAATAACATCGTATAAAACATCATCATATAAACATCGTATGCACATCATCATATAAACATCGTATGCACGTCATCATATAAACATCTTATGCACATCATCATATATAAACACGCAAAACATCATCATTATAATCTTATTCCTCATAATCATCATCATAATCATTATCATAAACATCATATCATCTTTACTTATCATAGCATTATCATAACTTACTTATCATTATCATCATCATAAACATCTTATCATCTTTACTCATCGTAACATCATCATAACTTACTATCATTATCATCATCATAAACATCTTATCATCTTTACTTACTCATAAAACATTATCATAACTTACTTATCATTATCATCATCATAAACATCTTATCATCTTTATTCATCATAAACTTATTTGTTAATAACATCATCGTAATTACTTCGGTAATCATAGCATAGTCAAGTGTAAGAATTGTTACCGTCCGATGCCCGTACGTCTCTTACGTACATTCCTTGCTTGAACATTACGTGAACAAACGCATTAGTATATTCAATAATAATTGAGACCATACCGAAGTATTCCACTGTCGGTGGTCTACTTAGTCTGTCCTCGGACAATACGTCATATCTTTCTTTTCCCTGATTTTCTTCCAAAATCAGATTCCTTGGCACGTAGCATATAGAGTGTTAGACATCGCTATTAATGCCATCCTATCGTGTTCCACACGATTCCTGCAACCACAATGGTTAGCAATACCACTTTTCATATCATATAAGCACATAAACAATTAGTCATGTCGTATAACATTAATGCCATCATGCATAAATATGTGCTATCAATAACTTCCTAGGCCCTTAACAGCCCCAACGAGCAACCACTGCTCTGATACCACTAATGTAAGGACCCTGTATACTTAACCCTTTATTAGTGTACTAATCATTAATGTGTGGCATAAGCTTTCAATAAAATTATTCGGGAAACACAGATGATACCTTACCATTGAATGGCAACACAAAATTTTCTTTAACATACAGTGTTATAAGCTCTCATCCTAACAACAATGACTCATAGAGCTTGCCCATTACACCACTTTTTACTTGTGGACTTTTATAAAAATTTGGGGCAGAGTCTCCCCATAAATAGAGCTATCCCGAAATAAAAGTACAGCACATAACATAATTCCCGGCCAGGGAAACATAATACTCATCAGAATACAGTAATGTCAAGTAAATTCCCAGCCAGGGAAGACACCACACACATGACAACAAAAGTGGGTTTCAACACCCACAATACACTAATGACTCTCTTATCATTAGCAATTCTACCTCTAATTGCATGCAACATGGAATGAAAGAGAGAGAAAGGCTCATGCCTTTACATACAACCCCATATACAAGCATAATCTTGCTCACATGCGAGCATCATGAATATGTATATAACCCTCATGGGCGTATGAGTACTTTATACGATACCGTGCTTCATCGAGCCCTGGTACCACGATCCTGGGAGTACATCCAATCAACAGCTTGAGCTCATATCCAAAGCCATCGATGTACCTGTTCACCTGCCCCCAACAGAGACAGCCCCCAACGGGGTGAGCACACCAATTCCACAATTTCATAATCATAATGACATAATACATAATTTACGAAAATGTAAATATTGTGGAACATATGTGATACTTCCTGGATGGTATCATCCTCATCATAGCGTACCCCTGTATAACCCTGTTCTCAAAACAGATAAATCATCAAATCTTGAATATGCAGTTAATCATCATATTGGTTAACCCTAGCCAGTCTCAAATCAGTAACCTTTCATAACGTCTTACTTTATTTGGCAATGATTGGTAACATTTCATAACATCATTTCATAACATCTTTTCATAACGTCGTTTCATAACATCTTTTCATAACATCTTACTTAATTTAGCAATAATTAGCAACATTTCATAACATCATTTCATAACATCGTTTCATAACATCTTTTCATAACATCGTTTCATAACATCGTTCATAACATCTTTTCATAACATCTTTTCATAACATCTTTTCATAACATCTTACTTTAACTAGCAATGATTATAATTCTAGATATCGTATTGAGATTTTCTTAACTTCCGATATTGGTTAATCACTTCTCTGATTAACTACGTCTCTGTTCCTATTATTACCCGTAGGGAATAAAATACAGATATCCTAGATATCTAATCAAATACCACATTCTCATTTCTTACTTCAAGGTAACGTCATACTATGGGTGTTTGCTCCGTAGCAACCACACCTCATCATTGGCTCGCTTCATAGCGGCACTGAGCATTCCACCATGTGAAACAACATATCGTAACCGAGTCCCGATACCATCATAGTAAAACATATCATATATCTTAAATCATGCATCATACTTGTAAACATCATTTAAACTATGCTCGTACGCTAAACGTACCTGAAATCCTCGAAGTCCGAGCCAAACCTTGCTCGAGTTCCATGCCCCGAGGAACGATGTGCTAACACGATAAATAATTCACAATTATTTACGAACATGTAACCCATGCTCAAGCACATCCATACATTCAAAATATCGTCAACACACGACAATAAATCATTTAAAAGACCCGGGGCAGGGTACATGCAGGGAGGGGAAAACGAATGCGATAATATCGAAAATTGTTCAAGAACATCCTACAAAATTCGAACCCTGGCATCACAATTTGAACCCACTCAAGCATTATAAATCATCTAAAACATGTAATGAACGATCCTTAACATGAATCATCAACCCATAGTCAAAATCCCCAAATTCGAAATCAACCCTCACCAATTAGGGCAAATCGAACCATAACATCTTAATTCAATCCCCCTTAAGCATCATAATTCATTTAAACATGAATAAATCGAATCCTAACAAGAATTATCATCCTCATGCCAACAATCCCAAAATCGAACATAAATCCCCCACACATCATGAAATTCGAACCAACCTCCACAAATTCGAACTCAATCCTCAAAATTCGAACACAATAATTCACAATAGGTAGGGAAAATACATCATAAGCATGGAAAAAGGGTAAGGAACGTTACCCAACGAAATCGGAAGCAAAATCGGACGAATCCGATGAACCCCTAGAATTTGGGATCGGCGCCACTTCTTTAAAATTCGACTTCAAATCGCGAATGAAACTTCAAATTGACGGAGGGGAAATGAGCGCCTGGACGAGACGAAGCCGTGGGTAGGTCGGACGCACGATCGGCGGCGGGACGGCGGCGGCCGAAGCGCTTTTGCGCGCGGGGTGCAGGGCTGACGGGAAGAGGGGCGCGGGAGAGAGAGAGAAAATGTGAGGGCTGAAATGAAATTCTTATTTAAAATTTTGGGTTCAATTGGTATTTATAGCAAAAAATACCCCGAAAAATTAATAGCCCCACAAATACATCATGATTCCTTAAAAATCATCTGTTTTCAAAAACTCTCTCTCTAACTCCAAAACCCTCTACCGGTGCTCACATAGCACCCGAGATCCCGAGACACATCAAAAACCCAACTCTTAGGTTTTACACCGTAATGTGAATACAATCTCAACCTCTGGATCCAACGATCCCAACTACCCAAATAAACGAGCCCAGAAGGCCCAACATCGCGATTAAACTCCAAATCGCTACGTAAAACCACTTTAGGGATTATTAACACTACGGGATTAACACCTATAATCCCTGGTCATCACAAGATTGTAGCAGTGTACGCTCATCGCTCCAACAACATTCATCTTGAAGTGGTAGAAAGGAGAATGATTCTTGACTCAGCTTTATCTCTTCAGGTTTGTTGGTGTAGTGCGGTGAAGTTGGCATCGATGGAAATACGGATCCACATATGGCATAGAACATGTCTCCATCGATGGACTTAAATCAAAATCTTCGCAAGTCTCTTCCTTCTCCAACATCACACTCGATTCATCTTCATATGGACTCCTCGGATGAACATCTCTGAAGTATGCTCAATCTCTTGAAGAGGCTCAAGTTCCTTTGAATCTTCCACACTAGGAGGATCACTCCCCCAAACTTGGTTGGTTGAGTGATCATCATCATATAACCAAACTTGATTTGTCGCCTCTTGATTTGTAGCCCTCATCTCTTCATCTTGGTAGCTAGTTGAAACTGTTTCCATGAGGACCATCATTTGCTGCTCCAGGTGACGCATAGAGTTGGTTTGGCACTCCAAACTATTCTCAGTTGATGCCATGAATCTCATTAGGTATCCTCTAACTGAGTTGTGACATCTGCAGAACTATCTCTCCTCTCTTCGCGATGTTCAAATGGTTGTGGCGTATCAATAAGGTAGTGAGGCTCCGGTGGGTATTGGTGACTCCAACCTTGTAGTGAAGGACACAATGCCAGTGATGATCGAAGTCCGCCATATCATTGAACAGGTGCAATACACTTTTCTCATCTCTATCAACCAGGGGACTCCCAGTCACCAGTGCTCCGCTCAATAGCCATTCTCGTGTCTGTGCATCCAACCCGTTGAAGAAATATTGCAAGAGAGTATAGTTCGAAAAGTTGTGATACCGGAATTGTTGGCCAATCATTGAATCTCTCCCAAACAGCGTAGAACGGCTCGAAACGTTGTTGGGCAAGCTTGTGAAGGCTGTTGATGTAGCATCTCCAAGTACTCACAAGATAAACAAAACAAAAACAAAAATAAATATATATAAATTTTTTTTTTCGAAATAAATAACAAAAATGGTTAAATTACAGTCAAAGAACCTAGTATGATATTACTAAAGTTATCCCCGGTAACGGCGCCAAAAACTTGATCGCTTTTATTTTAAACAATTATTTCCAATCTAGCGATTTTAGACCGCAAGTGCACGGTGTCAAGTTTTAGTATAGATAGGAAGATACGGATTGTCGAACCCACAGGGACTAACAAGCAAGTACCAAATAAGATTTCTTTTAACCTATATTTAACCCACGATAATCAATTAATAAAACTAAACTAAATTAAGCTACTATAATCCAACCAAATAGTCGACGATCACGAGAAAAAATCCACAAGAAAGTATCAAGACAATTATTCACCTAACCCAACTCTTACAATTCTTTTTTCAATACATCTCTAAGGTGACGGGTTTTCCGAATTTATTCAATATACTCTCTCGAGCTATATTAAGTCTAACATCAAATTGCAACTAGTAACTCTCGTTCACGTAATTAACAATTTAATGTTGAATGCGCTTTATTGAAAACCACTAACTTTAGATTAAACAACCCAAAGCTATCACTCGTGTGTGATTTTATCTCTCGATCTCAATCTTTACACACCGGCATGAATTATTATATCGTATTATAATTTCATCTCTCGATCTCAATTATAATAAAATATCATTCAAAGGTGCTCAATCCTTCAAAAGCATTAAAAACAATAACACATGCTCATAGATGATATATGAATTCAATCAATCAAGAATATTAAAGGAAAACAATGTTTAGAATATTTCTCAATCATTCAAAACACAAATAAATCCAATAATAATTCATGTACAAATAATAGAAAAAGTAAAGCAAACTCCCAAGTCGACTTCGTTACGTTGATTCTCGATCCTTCCTCGCTTCTTTCTCGATCGTGCTCTTCGATTATCTTGTTAGCTTGTTCCAAATCATAGGGTGTAGGGTTGATGAGTGATTGATGGATGTGTAAAGAGAGGCTGGACGTCTCTGGATGGAGGCTGAAGAAGGCGTGAGGTTTGGATGGTGACTGGGTTGTAGAGTGTTGGACGAAGAGTGGAAGATTGGTGGAGGTTTGACGTATGAGAGGGTGAAAGAAAAGATGGACGTGAGATGGAATTGAAGGAAAGGGGACGTGAGATGGTTTTGGAAGGGAAGAAAGAAAAAGAAAGAAAAGGCGTGTGGTTCTGGACGTTGGCGAAGAAGGCGTGAGGTTTGGATGGTGAATGGGTGTGTGGAGGCTATTCCCTAGGTTAAAGTCTGATTTTGGTTGTAATTTTCTTGTATAATATATAGGGGAAGGGAATCAATGACTTCCTTGTTGGACACAAACTCTATAAGGAAGTTATTTTTCTGAAAATTCCTTCCGCCGATCGATCGGGACAAAGCGGGCCGATCGATCGAGCCTCACAGTAAGAATTTCGTGGCTTTTTCAGCCTGTCTCGATCGATCGGAAATGCTCGCTCGATCGATCGGCAAGACCAGAAAGTTTTCTTCGCCTTTTTCAGCTTCTGGCGAGTTTTGTATTTTGGCCGTAACTTTCTCATAAGAACTCCGAATTTGATGAATCAGCTGTCCACGCGAAGATAGGAGAAAGTTCTACAACTTTATATGGACCACATTTCCAAAACGTGGCTCGAACATATAGTAATTTGAGGAGAAAGGAGCAACATGTGTCTTGGATTCTGGTTTTTTCCTCTTTTCTTCAACATCCATTCTTTCATCATTTTGCTTGATTTCTTCACCTTTCCCTACATTTCAACATTGATTCCTGAAATAGAGAAATATATACCATAAACCGTAAAATAATCCAAGAATCAACACGAAAACATATACATAACATAGCATAAAAACGCGTAATATTCAACCCTATCAGTATTTATTCTTGACCGATCTTAGGCAGTGGGTATTTCTTCTTGACAATAGCCCGATTCAACTACCTTGAGTCGATACACATCTTCATAATTTCATTTTTCTTATTCATAAAACATCACTGATGTTTCCCCAAAGTGACATGCTCAGACGTATGTAGCCTTATCAAGGATAGTCTATAACTATTCTTCTAATTCTGTCAACTCTGCTGATGCCATTCGTACAGTGCTTTCAATATTGAATCTATTCCTTAGCATCAACGAGCAGTTTAAAATCGATTTCCTTCTTTAGTGGAACTTCTATATTTTTCCTTAGGAAAATCTTGGTAAGTTTTCTTACCACTAGGATGTAAGTCAACCTCGACTCTTCCTGATAAGCATCAACTGCTTATTATCAAATATCCCTCGTTTCCAAGTATCGCAACCACAATATTTTCATAGCTAATACTGTCGGTATCTTAGCTTGCTATTCGTGGCGATAAACAATACATTTCCTTTGGAGCCACAATACGGTCGATAATTTATTATACTCTGAAATCAACTTACAATATCTCAAAATTTATCAGAGTATCCATACCCTTGATACAATCAAAACCATATCTGGGCAACAACATTTAATTCAAATCCACAACACTATCATCAAACTGTAGGATACAATCACTATTACATGTATGGATAGTATATAATTATCACTGCTGGTGTATTTTTCAAATCATCAATATCACATTTGATGCAATGCATGAAAATAAGGCTTTTGTCTCAAATCAAACTCGTGCAGTGTGATCAAATACACAACATGTATCTGCGATTACTACTCCTAAAGCATCTCTAAACTTATCCTCTTTCAATGTATACTCTCTAGTCTGCAGATAATTAACTGCTGCTGGAATTGAGTGGTCGAAAAGAATAACCACTCTGATATCTACCTCTAGCTCAAGGTATTTGTTGTTATGGTTGCATCTGTTCCTGAGCACGTAACGCTCGTGCTCTGACTGACCACCATCAATATCAGTTCCTATTATTCTTTCAAGTGGATCAGTAGATATTTACATCCACGGTGACCTCGAAAAGATTTGGTATTCTACAATCTCATAGTACCTCCAGAATTACTAGGGCTGTATAAATTGGAGTGATACTTCTGAAACTTTTCTAGGACTACTTGGATTATACCAATGATAGTCACTTCATTAATCTTTAATCCATTTTAACTACTTCGCGGTGTCTTATTCTTCAGTCGATATCTAATCTCTTCACTAGTGAATAGTTATTGAGATTAGGCAGATATTTCCATTTCTCAAGTCCACGATAATCAATTATCATCTTCCATGTAATCAATATGGCATTCTCGTAAACATATTTTCTCGTATCAGAAAGAGGAAAAATCGTCATCCGTCACTACCATTACTCTAGATACTATCATCTAGAAGAGTTCCTATTGTAGTTTTTATTCATAATTTGGACATATAAATTGGAACTGAATTACGACAATCCCCATATCCCATGTCCTCATTCAAACCAATTCTCGTTGTTTCTCACAACAACTACATTCTATTCTTCAATTGAAATATTGCTAGTTCCAATATTCTCAAGTTCTAAATTATCATTTTGGCGTACACAGGTTTTGACGTAAACTCATACGTATAACCTTGGTCTTTCAGACTCAAAATCCTGATGTCAATCGACAAAATGCGTTTTAAATAATTCTAGTGTCATCCCACTAATCACAAGGATAGGTCCCAAAGTGATAAAAAATTTCAATAACACTAAGTTAATTCAATTCACTGTTTACAGTGCCTACAGGTACAATAGATGGCTCTTAAAGTTTGTATCGCTGCTACCTGTCCAAACATAACTGTTCATCATAAAATCAAAACCTCATATACAATCTCAAGTCAAAGATGTTCTCATCACTTATTCTACATCATCATCCGGTTAGCAACTATCAGTGCTAACAAATAAAATTTTCAAATTCTCTAGAATATATGCAACTCAGCATTCAATTTCTCTAGATTATATGCAACTCAGCATATTAAAATACTCAGAGACATGAAATCTAGTTATCCCTGCTTAGTAATATATTACATGTCTAACATCTCAATATCTAACATGTAATCATAGCAGGCAAGAGCATATAAAATCACATAGTCAGACACATACGCAAACAATTCATTGTGTCTATATTCAGTGTCCTAACTCTAGTTCGAGCATATCCCAGACATATGCTCTGATACCATAATGTGAGGGCCCGATCCTAATGTGGTGTTTAATTAACACATAATGATTAATTTGCGTAAACAACGGAAAATTTATTTCAAACGTCTTATCAAACGGCCCTAAAATTTTTCTCTTTTAGGTGATACATAAATACTGATACTTAAAATATGTAATTCCGGTTTCCAATTCAACATGTTGATCATAACATAAATTATCAAGTATATCATCAAACTGTAGTAGAATAATTAAAATACAGATCTCGGGGCATACCCCGATAATTTAAAACATAAATAAAAATATTATAACAACTACTGGGACTTAAAACATAAAATATAAACCTGAGCTCGCTCTTAAGGAGCTCTGGTATCTCTCGATGCGTTGTAAGCATCGTCACCATGTCCTCCTGTAAAGCCTGTCATGTCCGAACAACAAAAGACATGACAGCCCCCACAAAGGGGTCAGTACCCCAGTACGAGAAATAAATAAATCATGTCAAATGACAAAGTATCATGCAATGCATACCATGTATGAATGCGATGTATGAATGGGTATAAAGAATCGAATCTCAAGATACCAAATATCGGAGTCCAAAGGAAGGTATCATCAAATAATGCAGCTCGAGCAGAGGGTGACAACACACGCACATTGCGCTAGGAGACTCATCCTATGTGCTGTGTTCGTCCATCCCTCGTGTCTAGGTCCGATGACACGCTCGTGACTACAGTCGCTACCTATACTGCATGTCATCGCTGTGCTCGTCGTCCCCGACACTCAGAGTGAATCAACTCAGTCATAATCATGGATATCAAAGGAATGATAGATCAATATGATATGCCCATGAATCATTTATGCATCAAATGACATATGCAACTCAATATATCATGCAATCTCATGTGAAAGTATATACAAATCATGTAATTTCACATATCATGTACTCCAAGACATTCATCATGTCATATAGTCACATAGAATCATATAGTGACAATAAAATCATATCAATCAAGTAATAGCATAAAAGGTCATACAGTAGTATCATTACACGCCTTTGCCAGACGTCGTGATACAACTCATTTCAACGTACCTCGACCCAAGCTAATCTATCGAGACTTCTCAGATCAACCTCGGAATCTATTAACCTGGTCATATAAATTCCAAATAACAATAAGTGTTGAAATAGTGCATTGAATCAAATGCAACATCTAAATATTGACCCTTAGCGATTTTCTTAATTTTCAGCTTGACCCATTTTCGTAGAAAAATCACTATAATTCATAAGACCTCCAAATGACTTCAAACCTGTGGGAAACATTCGATAACAACAAGGTTCATTTCATATTTTTATGAATTGTACCTAATTCATAGGTCTAGAGGTCGATTCATAGCATAATTCATGGGATTCTAATATGCTCTGTTAGTGCATATTGAGCAGCAGTGATAGGGAAAACGTCATACACACTCATATGAACTCCAAATCATGTGTGGCTAGTTTTCTAATGCAAGATAACTCAAAATTCTACAATACATCTCTTATGAGCTTCAAGCAAAATAGTTCATCTTGAGGTACATAATGTGAAAAACGTACAGCCTAAAAACTCGTGTATCCCCTGCTTCCAGGTTGCATAGTTGCTGGTACAATTAGCTTAACATTTGCATATGAACTCCAAATGGAGTGAGGACAATTTCCTAATGCAAGCTAACTTCGAATACTACAACTTATTAGAGCCTAAAACTTCAAATTCATAGCCATTTATTCCCAGAAACACAAAGAACACGATGCATGAAATCGCATGCAGTTGCAGTGAATTCCAGATTTGACACATGTTGGTAAAACGACCATAACCTTTTCATATTAACTCCAAATTAGCTGGTTTGGTGGACAATTAAATCTAGCACAAAATATTAAAACTTTTATCATAGGAGTCATCTTCAAATTCTTAGTTTAACGATGCATAAAACTCGAAATACCAGACTATAACTGCACTGCCTACTAGCTGAATTGTTTTGACAATAACTTTTCATGAATAACCACCACGGTTCGACCCTCAATACTACATGCAAGTTGATAAAACTCAAGGATGATGATATACCTTCAATTATCTTCAAGATTTGAGCTTTATCAACCACCAAAACCGAACCAAGTTAGAACATCCTTCCCCAACTGCTGCTACTCAAATTTCTTGCTTCAATGTTGCTCCAAACTTGAATTTTCTTGGTGGCATCTTGTTCCTCAAGCTTAGTAGCATTCAAATCCATCTTTGCATGTTACATGCATTCAAAATTTCAAAGAATTTGGTAGGAAAAAGGGGCTGGAATTCGAAATTCTCAAGGAGAGAAGGTGGAGTGATTTGGTGGGGAAAATGAAAGAGAGAAAAGGATTTGCATGCTAAATTTTACAAAATCCAATCTGAAAAATAAGGTGATAGGCGTGGCTTCTATGCCACTTTCCCATGGTTTTTAATTTATTTGATGTATTGTGGAATCCATGTATCGATACATCACCATCTTGCAAGATTAAAGGTCCAAAATCATGTATTTAAACATGAGTTAAATTAACTAGTGACATGTGTTCTCCAAGTGCCATGCATGCACATGCTCATGCACTAAAAACATGTTCCACTAGTTGCTTGACTCATCATAGTCCGGGACACCTTAATTCAATGTCTATACTTTAATTATCCGGATTTGCTTAATTATCGTTATCCGGATTAATTAGCATCGGGCCTTACACATACAAATATATACCAAAAACGTAAAATCGTCCAGGAATCAAACGAAAACCATTAGAAAATCAATCTAAATAAGTGTAAAAACGACACTTATCAATATGACACCTCAAATCCTCCCCTATTTTGGAGAACATTGACATGTATTTTAGCTTAAATCAAGTGCTCAACTACTAATCCCACTACTACATAATGAATTGGCAAGGAGAGATTCTACAGTAAAATCATCCATGAATACCTCCAATATAAGCTCGGTTATACTCATAAAATATAATAACCATACACAGTGGAAAGTGGCGGTGCGTTGCAAAGGTCAAAGGGCATGAGCCTCTAAGCGAAAGTTCCAAAGGGGCTTGTGGATTTCATCTTTTCTTGATCTTTCGTAGCTATAGCAATCTGAAAATAACCAGAATATCATCAAGAAAGCAGAAAAAGAGTGACATGCTAACATTTCAAGCATTTGATCAATGAATGGCAAGGGGAATGGTCCTTGCGGGTCATGGTGTTCAACTTACGATAGTCGATGCAAACTCTCCATCCATTTTGAAATGCGTGGTGGTGACTAATTCATCATCTTTGTTCTTCACCCACTGTGATGACAGTCTTCTTTGGAACTACTTGGACAGTACTAACCCCATTGACTGTCAGAGAGTAGAGATGGTAAATCACTCCAAGTGCAAGAAGCTTGAGGATCTCCTCTTTCACTACTTCATCATCCGTGGATTGAGTTTTCTTTGCGGCTGACATGTAGGTTTTACTCCTTCAAGTAGAATCATAGGGCATGCATGTAGAGGGGCTTATTCCTTTAATGTCAACAGTGGTCCATCATATGGTGGTTTTGTGCTCCTCGAGCACTTGAATGAGCTCCTTTTTCTCTGTTCATCTCCTAACATGCTAGAGATGATCACCGGTAGTGTATCTCCTATCCAAAGAACACATACTTTAGGTGGCTTGGTAATGGCTTCAACTCAACAGCGGGTGCATGTGATACGGAAGGAAATGCCTAGTGTTAGAAACAGGTAATGCAACAAAAGAAACATTACCTTGCATCTCGGATGCGGTATCCAAGGTGGTGATGTTGTGTTTCCACCTCATCTCCAATTGGCAGCTCTTCCTCAAGATGGCGAGAGGGGGGGGTGAGGGCTACCTCCAATTCATCTTATCCGCAAGCTCAAAACTAATTTGGGATAAGTAATCAATAATATCAATAGAATAAACTGTATCGTCATCATTGTGAGGATATTTCATGGCGTCATGTATATTGAATTAAACAACATCGCTATCAAATTCCATAGTGAGAGTGTCACTATTAACATCTATTCTAATCTTTGAAGTTTTTAATAATGGTCTCCCTAACAATATAGGGCTATTATTGTAACAATTTGCCATATCAAGCACATAAAAAATCAACGGGGAATACCAACTCATTTACTTGCACCAACACATCTTCTAGAATTCCCCTAGGATATGCATTAGATCTATTCGTTAATTGGACAACCACCCTAGTTCACTAAAGCTCCTAGATTTAATGAAGCATAAAGAGAATATGGCATGACATTTATCGATGCTCCTAAATCTAGCATAGCTTTTTTCAGGATGTGTCTTGCAGTTGTGCATGGGATAGTAAACATACTTGGATCCTTGCACTTGGTGGGGATTTTTTTTGAATGACTGCTGAGATGTTTTAATCCAACTCTACTTTGCGGCATCCTTTAAGCTTTTGTCCTCTTGGCGGTGCATAACTCCTTTAAGAAACTTTGCATAGTGGGGCACTTGTTTGATAGCATCCAATAATGGAATGTTCACCTCGCATCTCCAAAAGGTTTTGTAGAGGTCCTCCTTGATGCTTCCATCCCTCCTATCTCCTTAGATGCAAGAGGAAAAATGGGTTCAATCTTATAATCAGAATTAGAGGAGATTTACTTTTGTTCCTCCTATTGTATGGAATCCTTTCCCTTAGGCTCGATCTCTTTTCCTCTCCAAGTGGAGTATCCATCGGCTTCTCCTCATGGTTGTGTCTCAAGTTCCTTCCCACTCTAGTTTAATCGCACTTGCATTCTCCATCGGATTCACCACTGCTTGTGATGGTACGTTACTTGATCTTTGAGCTTCTATGCGATTTATTGCGGTGGCCAACGGTCCCACTTGAGTACTCAATTGGATGCTTGCTCTTGGCTCATGTTGAAATTTTACATTGCCATTAGCAAGTTCTTTAACAAATTTCTAGATACTCGCTAGGTGTTGGTGTTGGAAGGCTTGCTGTGGCCTTTGGAACGGTGGGTTGATAGGGCTGGGGGTGTGGTTGCATCTGTGGTTCGCTTGATTCACATATCTCAAATTTGGATGATCTCACTATCCTGGGTTGTAGTGCTAGAAAAAGGGACATATCTTCTTTGTGGCTGTCCCGGAAATAAGCCTGCTGCATATGCTTCCTCACTAGGTGGTTCTTGAAGTGTGGGACATGTATCAGTGGGGATGACCGGGTAGTGCATAAATCCACATAC